>CM051270.1:62626123-62648623 GCA_027921565.1 Artemia sinica | reverse complement strand
GCTATCTGACTCTTTTGTCCTGGTATGGTGAAAAAAGGCAAAATCCCTAACCAGACCTTTTAAGAAATATTCCATGATAAACCTAAAAAGAGACCAAGTACCTAATTATTCCTGCATTTTAACTGTCGGGTTTGCGTTACAGAAAAAAAAAACAGTTGTATAGAATCTGACCAATCAAATCTCAGCTTAGTAACAGGGGACCCAGAATTCAAGCCCAGCTGTACAACACTGGAGGGCCGAGGCAAGGACCTTAGTAGTCAAGAAGCGTTGTTAATCTAATAGGCTAATGGAGGTTTGCAATGCATCAGGCCCACAATCTAAAAGGGATCCACTGTCACTAAGACTATAGCACAAGATCTTTTTTTTAAGTAGAACCATCAAATGACAATAAATAGTGTCTTGGGTGTGTATGTAGCTCAACCCCATTTAACAAACTTAACCTGTTGCAGGAGTTGAACTCAATTAGGGTTGAGTTGAATAGGGGATAAATATACAACCTAACCCCACCTATTCAAAGGGTTGAGTTGAATGAGGGTTTCAACTTAACGGTATGTAGGTTGAATTGAAGCAGGGCTAAGTGAAAGGGGGGTTGAGTTACATGGGACCCAATGTCGTGTTGTTTCGAGTTTTTTTTTTTGTTTTTTTTTTTTTTCAAATAGAGCATTAAGAAACAAATTATAATATTTTCGGACCAGAATAGACACACAAATAAACTTAGATACTTGGGAAGTGAAACATGACAAGACTTAAAAAAAATTTCAATCGATTTGAGAGGGAGGAAAGATAAGAAAACCAGAAGCTTACAAAAACACTTACATGCCCTTGTTGTAAAATCTCATTTTAAGAATCCACCGGTATTTTAATGGAAATTTTTTTTTTCAAATTGTCAAAACAATGAACAATTAAAAGGTTTGCAATCTGTTCTTTATGCATAGGAGATTATCAGTCAGGATTTACAAGGGATTCATTACATAGATCTACAAAGGGGCCCACTAGATCTTCAAAGTTTTCTTAGATTCTGTAACATTCTAGCTTGAATTTAGTGCTTTGTCTTGCTTGTGTTTACTATTTGTTTGCTTGTTTTGTTTTTGCTGCTGTGTGCTTATTTGCAGGTTGTGTCCTGTTTTTTTTTTTTTTTTAATTAAATGCTTGAGCCTGCTTATCTGCATTTGTTAGCTATGCTTGTTTGCATGGTGTCAGAATAGACGGACATGGACGCTGCCATTCATTATACAGAGTTGAATTGGGAATCAGACAACCTAAGAGAAGCATAGATCAGATTCAAAAGCCATGCAAAGCTTATATTTGATGGTCCTCTCAGTGAAAAAGTCAGAGAAAGTGCAGTGTGCATACCTGTTAATCTGGCTGGGAAAAAGGACGTGACTTATTCAGCACCTGGACATTAGCTGATGCAGAAAAAACAAGATCAATGTATACCTCCAGAAATTTGACGATTATTTCAGCCCAAAAGCAAACCCGATCTTCTCTCGGTATGCATTCCATAAGTATGATCAAAAAAGATGGCAAGACCATTGAACAATATGTTTACCAACTCATGATTCTTGTGCATGACTGTTTCTATGCAGCTGATACAAAGGACGAAATGGTACGTGACAGACTCATATGTGGAACAAACAATCAGAGGATCAGGGAAAAAACTTCTTCAGTCAGGATCAGAGCTGACATTAGCTGAAGCAATCAAAATCGCCAGAACATACACTGAAACCCAGGCACAACTGAAAACAATGTCTGCAGAAGGCAGCTATGAGCAATCCAGCAATCAAACAAGAAGCAATCAATCCAGCAAACAAACAAGATGCAATTAAGAAAAACCTGAACTCACGCATCCAGAAAGCATCCAAATCTGATTGCTATTTCTGTGGTGGTGAATATTCAGTGAGTCACAACTGCCCTGCTAGGGGGAAAGCCTGTAGTAAATGTGGGCAAACAAAATCATTTTGCTTAAGTTTGTTGCAGTCAAAGAAGTGTTCAATGTTATTGAATTTACACATCAGACTACAGATGATGAACTTCTTTATTTATGAAATCTCAGCAGACAATGAAGATCATCACCCATATGCAACTATAAGAATCGATGGACAGATTAGTGTCCAATTCAAAATTGACACTGGGGCACAAGCCAATATAATCCAAAGCACTTTGTCAAAAAGCTGAAATCATAGCCGAAAATTTCCCCAACTAATCATGTCCTAACTAGTTTCTGTGGTCAAAAGATCCCAGAAATTGGCAGTTCCCGATTGAAATGTGCCTACAAGGATTGTAGACAAAGCTTGCATGAATTCTTGTTGTGCAGTCTGCTCCAGCTCCAATACTGAGCTATGCTGCAAGCCAGCAGCTTACAGAGTCTTTGTCCCTGAAGAAAGACTTTTGTCCCTGCTCATATGTTGTAGAAATGCCAAATAACAGACAGCACCAGTGTAATCAAAAAACATATTCAGGCTACGCCAGCAAATCCTGGCAAAAACTGGAATCCAATGTTCAATCAGATTTCGAAATCCAAGCTACCTACCAAACCAATTTACCTTGCATTGGATCACCTCATAGTCTGCCACCAACTGACCAGATGGAAAGCGCTGTGAACAGCAAACCAACCACCTTTGACTCCACTCAGCCAGAGATCCCAGAGTCTAGGGAAGCTGGTGACTCTGGATTCTCAGGTCTCCCCTAGAACCAGGAGTGAAGACAAATCAAACCACCAACAAGAATAATCTTTGATGAAGTTACCCCTAGAGTGAACGTGCACAATAAATGAAACTTTCATTGAGAAAAGGGGAGATGTAACATTCTAGCTTGAAATTAGTGCTACCCCCCTTACCCATTCTAGCTTGAAATTAGTGCTACCCCCTTGAGTAAAGTGCACAGTAAATGAACTTTCATTGAGAAAAGGGGAGATGTAACATTCTAGCTTGAAAATTTAGTGCTTTGTCTTGCTTGTGTTTGCAATTTGTTGGCTTGCTTTGCTTTTACTTATGTGTGCCTTTTTCAGGTTGTGTCCTGGTTTTTTTTAATTAAACACTGAGCCTGCTTATCTGCATTTTGCATGCAGCTAACCTTTGTCTTCACTTCTTTCAGTTTTACATTTTTCCTACCAAATCTCTGGAAAAAAAGGCATGGATTCAATAAGCATTTTTTTAGTTTTCAAACCTGTGCTGAAACAAGTGCCATCTACAAAAATTTGTTTAGACACCACTTTAGAAATCACAAGTCATGTCAAACACAAAATAAAACCTCATCTACATATTTGCTAATCAAGGTTGCTAAAAAGTAATTGCAGTGGTTGTCAACAACACAATTAAGAATAAATGTTACAGAACATATATAAAATTACCTTTTATACTACAATGATATAGCCGTTCCTTATTCAGATGAAATCATACAAGCAAAGATAATAATTTTGAATCAAATATGATGAATCAATATGATAAAGATGAATATTGATTAAAGGAGAGTAGTTTAAAAATAATTGTAATAATAAAATAGTAAGATTAGAATTTTAATTTGACCCTTGGCTTAGTACCAAGTGAACTCTCAGCTGACTGATGAATGTCAGGTTTGTACAGCTCAGCCACCTGAAGCAATAAATGGTGTAACCTTTCACCTTAATTTGGGAATACAGTCTTCCAATAAAACTTGGCTAGATAGCCTGTCATGTGCTCTCCTGATCTCCACTCTTGGGGTTTGTTCCATGCATTGAATGTCATATATTTTTCAATGTTTTCTGTGTGAGCACCAGACACAGGATCCACAAAATTTGTCACTATGATTCACTGTCAGGTGCTGAAAACATTGATTGCTCAATGAGTTATACACTCTCCAGCAATCCAAGATTATTGTTGTACTGGGAAGAAAAGAACCCATTTGCATATAATCTCAAGCAGTGTTTTATGCTGATCAATCTGGAAAAAGGAATAATAAGAATTTTCCTGAATCCCTCTCCATGTCCCCTAACACCCACTGCCCTTCAAGGAAATGTTCCTCTGTTATATTTTTTTTTTCAAATTTTGGCTTTGTCAATTGCTACAATTATCCCTGGACAACCCAATTTTTCACTGTACCACCCTACAAAGCCTAATCCACGATTCATGACGAAAACTTTACCAATCAGGAAGTCTGTTTAGCAATCACAGTTTCATGCATCATAAATTCTTGTATGCTGCATCCTCTACCAACATCACAAAAAGTCCACATCATCATCCCGTGTTATCTGTATTAAAAAAAGTTAATTCTCTTACACAAAGAGATTGTTGGTAACTGTATCTTTTCTAGACAACTCTAATACTTTAATGCTCAGTTCTTCTTTTCTGAAATGTTTTGAAAACAAAATAGAAAACAAAATGAAAACAAATTGAAAACAAATGTTTTGCTTTATCAAAATAACATTTATTTTTGCAACCTGGGCAAAAAAACTTCAATGGACAGAACATTTTGGTCAATTGAAAATTGCTGAATGTCCTCTTCAGTTGGATGTAAAACTCAAAAAAGACATAACTCGTATTGTCACCCATACTACATAAATTTTTCACTAACAGCATGATTCAGTTTTTATTGACTGCTTAATTAATTTTAATTTCAGCCCGTTTTTCTTTAACAATAAACTGCAGAGCCACTAGCAGTGATTCTTGGGATGTCACTCACTTTCAAAGTACTCCAAGTGACCTGGAAGCAGGCCAAACATCAAGCCCATCTTCAAGAAAGGGAGAAAGGACCAAGCCAGTAATCATTACCCTATAAGTCTCACTTCTGTAGCATGCAAGGTCCTTGAGAGCATCATAAATGATGTACTGGTCTCTCACCTTGAAAGAAATCAGTAACTTTCAAAAAGTGAGCATGGTTTTTGTAAAGGTTACTCAATCAACACAAACCTCATTGAAACATAGTGACTTTGTGACCAGATTCTTGGATGATGACCTTCTGGTGGAATGTCATATTGCTTGATACAATCAAAAAGCCTTTGATAAAGTACAGCATCAACTTCTCCTGAAAATGAGAGCATACAGGGTACATGAGGATATAGGTGCCTTGATTGAAGCCTTTCTTACTGGAAGAACTGAAGAGGGTAGTAGTGTATGACGCCACTGGTAAAACTGTCTATTCAGATGAAGTTCCTGTCATTAGTGGAGTCCCACAGGGCATAATCTTGGGGCCCATATTGTTCAGCATATATATTAATGACTGTACAATTAACCTGAAAAAAACAACAACTCAAACTATATACTGGCAATTGCAAGCTCTCAGGACAGGCCCAAATTAGCCCCTATCACTCAACAATGCAGGAAAACTTAGATCAACTATCTAGATGGTCATCTGAGTGGGGTTTGCAGTTAAACATGTTAAAATGCAAGTTCCTGTATCTTCAACACAACAATCCTAGATAACTCTAACATATTGGAGATAACCTACTTGAAGCTGTAAGTGAGGAGGTTTTTGGGGGTTATTGTTGATGACAAACTCAAGTTCCACACACCAAAACTCAAGCTGCTAAAGCAAACTGAGCCCTAGGGCTCCTAAAAAAAAAACCTTTTACCACCAGGAAGCCGTGCGTGGTCAAGAAGCTGTAAAAAAGCTTGTATGTCCATACCTGGAATTTGGAGTGACCCTAGTGTCTCCCCATTATAAAATGGATGTTAAAGTACTCAAGAGTGTCCAAAGGCAATCAACAAAGTTCATACCAGCTTTTGCAAGACAAGCCATATGAGGAATGCCTTGTATCCCTCAAACTCACCACCCTAGTCTATTGAAGATAGAAAGAGATGCAATTGCTGCTGGCAAACTGCTAGAAAACAACCTCTCAAGTCAAATTTTCTTTCATCTAATCCCTTGCAAGTACAACAAGAGGTCTCACTAACAAGCTGCAAGTCCCCTGTTGCTATCAACGTGAGCACTGGCAAGACCCCAAACCATAGATGCATTCAAGCAAGGAATTGACCAAGACTGGGCCAATGCAGGGTGTAGTCTAACCTGGGTTGCCAGACCTTAATCATATTACACCACCAGTGAGATGTCCCACAGGAGCTCATCACCACCTTGTCTTGCTGGACATGCAATTTAAGGTAATTTTTAAGGTAACACTTACTTAAGATACAATCTAGATGGTGGCTATATACAACTGCAGTTTGTATATACTGCATCTGTAAACAAATTTTGTAGATCTCATTTGTTTTACAGCACAAGTTTGAAAACTGAATAAATACTCATCAAATACTTTTTTCCAGAAATTTGGAGGAAAAAGTGTGAAACACTGAAAGGGGTGAAGATAAAGGTTAGCTGCATGCAAAAGGAGTAAACTATGATTATTCCCCATATTATGAAGTAAGAACTGTTTTCTTAAAATATTTCCTTATGTGGAGGTAGCTATCTAAGCTATTACTGTAATTCCTGTTATTTTAGTATATTTACTGATTTGAATGCCACATAAATGTGTTTTTTCTAAATTAGGGAATTTCAAACCTCATAAATTGGGATTGAGCAAAAGTTTGAAGCTGAAAACAGTTTCTTGTTCTTCACTTCAGCTGATTCATTTTGCAAGGGTTTGCTTCAAAAAAGAAAAAAAAAACTCTAATTCGTCATCAGAGGTCAGTGCCCTCTAGAGGGAGAAGGAATGGAGTAGGTACTTCAAAATGCTTTCCTGCTGACATATTTTAATCTGTAGATCCATCCGATTATAATCTAGATGGTATTTATGGTGTTTGTGTTGATGCCCACTGCAATTTACATATAGTGGCATCTATAAACAAATTTTTGTAGATCCCATTTGTTTCAGCACAAGTGTGAAAACTGAATAAATACTTTCATATCTATTTTTCTTTTTTTTTCAGAAATTTAGTTGAAAGTGTATAACACTGGAGAGGTGAAGATAAAGGTTAGCTCCATGCCAAATGAGTTGACCATGATTATTCTGCATAATTATGAAGTAAGAATTGTTTTCTTAAAATGTTTCTTATGTGGAGGTAGCTATCTAGGCTATTATTGGAATATGTTATTTTTTAGTATATTTTACTGATTTTAATGCCATATCAATGGGTTTCTCTAAACTTATGAATTGTATTTGCAGAAATTTCAAACCTCATAAATGGGATTGAGCAAAAGTCTGAAGCTAAAACAATTTCTTGTTCTCTCATTTAAGCTGGGATTTATTTTTGTAAGGCTTTGCTTCAACAAACAAACAAAAAATTTAATGGTCATCAAAAATCAGTGGCCTCTAGAGGTGAAATGAGTGAAGGTAGGTACTTTAAAATACTTTCCTGGGACATATTCTAGTCTGAAGGTCCATCCCTGAAAGTCCTGTTTTTCCTAAACATAGCCTAAACTACTTTCTAAGATAACAAACATAGCTTGTCTACAATTTTTCCTCATAAATCTACCCCTCAATTTACCACACAAAAAAAATTATTACCCTTAATAAGTTATTTTGCCTACACCAATTATTCTGAAAATATCTTGGTAAAATTCTCATTTAGCTACTTTTGCTATCTAGGGAAGGGATTGTTGTGAAAATGAAACTTTTCATAGATGGGTATAAAGACTAAAAATATGTCCCAGAAGGGTATTTTGAAGTACCTACCTCTACTCCCTTCTCCCTTAAGAGGGCAGTGACATTTGATGATCTTTAAAAATCTTTGTTATGAAAGTGAAACCTTGCAAAACATATCTTCTGCTTAAATGAAAGGTACTTTGTCTGTTATAGTGCTAACCTCAAATTCATCATCTAAATAAACCCTAAGTGGAATTGTTTTTTTTTTTTTTTTTTACCAGGTATGAAATCCTTTTAGTTGACAATCTGCATTGAAAGAGAATAGTGTCTGAACATAGATGTTAAAATGAAAATTTGACATTTGCTAAAGGCTGAAGAAGAGGTAATTAGACTTTTCCAGGATAAGGGACTGTTGCCCAAAACAAAACAATGTGTTAATGGACATAAAGTGGTTTTAAACTTTTGATAAATGGCCTTGCTGGAGGTATATGAGAAGGCATGTCAGAAACAAGCTGTTTTGCATGTCAGTATGTGGTTTTGGTCACAGCAATGCAATTTGCTTCATTTATTTGTGGTTTTACAAATGGTAAATCTATGCCCTGTTGTGAACAAGAGCTAGACATTTCTACAATTTTGTTAATGCTCAGTATTATATTTCTATCATATTTTTTATATTTCATTAGGGTTGAGCATCAGAGAAACAGGTTCAACTTAGATGAAGAATTTGAGGTTGACGCTATAACAAGACAATTACCAAATGAAGTACATGGAGTGTTTTCAGCTTCACACACTTAGCTCAATTCCAAATTTATGAGGTTTAAAGGATCTGCAAATAGGTTTTATTTCTTTAATTAAAAATCAATGATATGGCTAAAAATTCAACTCAAATAACAGGAATTGCACTTTTCAGAACTAAAATTAAAAAAAGAAGCTGACAGCATAACTGAAAATTAAGGTAACTTGTTGTTTAGTCAAAATTCTAAAGCCTAGTTCAAAAATTTCTATCAAGAGTAGGTAAATTTTTTTAGACTTAAGAAATCAAGATGAAGGTTGACATGGAAGTTTAAAATACCTTCCCAGATTACATTTTGGGGGCCCTAGATTCATTACTTAAAGTTTCATTTTTCCTAACATTACCTAACCCCTTTCCAAGATAGCAAAAATTAGCTAAACTAGAATTTTAAAAAAATCAACATCTTCTGTTTGTTATTTATATTATACACATAAATTCAACTTTTAAAATGAGAGTTAGCCTACTGTCTTAATTGGAGATACATAGGACATTCAAGTAGGCCTATTAGCCTACTAAATGAATCACTTTTCTTAGGTCTTTGATAGCCAAATTTTAATCTTAAACTTTACATTTCTAATATATATTACAGACTTTAGCTATTAATAGGCTACTTTTTACTCTTGAGCTTTAATATGGACTTTTGAGAATGTTGTTAATTTTGGTAGGCCAATAGCCTAATTGATAGGGTAAAGCTAGGCTTATTTGGAAAAGATTCTAGTTCGAATTTAGCCTAAGTCTCTTTAACAATATTTGCTTTTGGTGTGAAATAAAAAGGCTTAGACAATAAGCACTCAGCCCAAAAAGAGGCTGGTAAATTTTTTACCAAATCATGTTATTGACTTAAAAATAAAGTGAAAATACCACTTGATGCTTTTTTTGTATGCTCTTCTCCAAATATATAATCATTTTTGTCAGAAATGAATTTTACCCCCACCCCCATAGGGCCAATACCAATTCAGGGTATAGATTTGCACATTGCGGGGTGGGGGTAAAGTTTTACACTTACCTCCCATTTACATAAAAAATTTGCCCCCACCCCCCCTTTAATATGCAAAATATATATCCTGAATTGGTATATATAGGGGTTGGGATAAAATTCATTTCAACAAAAATGATTATTATATTTTGAAAGAGCATAAAAACAGGCATTGAGTGGTATATTCACTCTTTATCTGTAAGTCAAATAATATGTGATTAGGGAAAAATTTACAAAGAGGCTTAGTGTTCTAGATAAGGAACAGGTCTTGCATATCTTCTCGTAGGTAAATAGGCAGGAATATTTTCCCTGAAGACTAGCAGCATAAAATTCTACTTTAGCTATCTTTGAAAGGGGTTAGGTTAGCAAATGAAATGAAACTTTCAGGGATTGGTCCTACAGGCTAAAAAATATGGGTAAAGTTCTTACCAAATCATATATTGAGTTAGGACTAAAGTCGAATATACCATTCAATACCTTTTTTATGCTGATACAAATATAATGAATCATTTCTATTGGAAATGAATTTCAGCCCCCCACCCCCTATATATGCCAATTCAGGGTTAGGTGGTTAAAGCTCTGCCAAATCATATTTTATTGAGTTAGGAATAAAGTGAATACCCCTTTTGATGCCTTTTTTTATGCTGATTACAAATATAATAAATCATTTCTATTGGAAATGAATTTCAGCCCCCCCCCCCCCCTATATAACCTATCCTAAGCCCTGAATTGGCATATATAGGGGAGTTGGAAATTCATTTCTGATAGAAATGATTATTATATTCATAATCAGCATAAACAAAAGGCATCAAATGGTGCATTCACTTTAGTCCTAACTCAATAATATGATTTTGGTAGAACTTTACCAAAATATGTCCCAGGAGGGTATTTTGAAGTACCTTTCTCGGTCAATATATACCAAAATCATATTATTGAGTTGTCAAACAAAGTGAATACACCATTTGATGCCTTTTTTAATGCCGATTACAATTAAAATAAGCATTTCTATTGGTGAAATGAAATTTCAGCCCCCCCCCCCTATAGAGGCTATACCTTAACCTAACCCTGAATTGGGATATATAGGGGGGGGCTGAACTTCATTTCCAATAGAAATGCTTATTATATTCATAATCCAGCATAAAAAAAAAGCATCAATGGTGTATTCTCTCTTTAGTCCTAACTCAATAATATGATTTTTGGTATATATTGACCCCTATCTCCACTCCATCTCTATCTAGAGTGTCCTGACATTTGCTGCATAACAGGTAAATAACATAACCATTGAAATTTTGACAAAAAAACATTTGACCTTAATTTTCAGTTACTAGCCTAGTTTCTTTTTCTTTGGCTTTAGTTCTGAAATGCAATTCTGTTATCTTGAGTAGAATTTTAAGCCAGATAAAATGTTTTTTTTTCAAAATTTAGGAAAATGTACTTGCACATCTTTAAAACCTTATAAATTGGGATTGACAAAGTTGGAAGCTGGAGGAAACAATTTTGTTGTACTTCATTACCAAAAAGCAGAAGATCTATTATGCAAGGTTTCACTTTTATAATACACAGATTTAAACATCATCAAAGGCCAGGGGACCCCAGTCAATATATTTACCCAATATATCTCTTGAGGCCAAACTGACTCTTGTACATGATAATGGTAATAAGCTACTAGGTTAGGATATCAGCTAATATAGCTTGTTATCTTGCAAATGATCCTTTCCGACAGAACTGTGGCTTATTATATTGTATCAGCATCAAATTCAGGACTCTCCACAAGTGTAAAAAATCACTTTAGTCCTAAACTCAAATATGATTTGTATAACACTAAATATAAGGTCAAATATCTACGAATTAATCATATTATTGAGTTTCAGGAATAAAGTGAATACCACCATTTGAGGCTTTTTTTATGCTGATTACAAATATAATAAGCATTTCTATCGGAAATGAACTTTCAGCCCCCCCCCCCTATAGGCTATAGCTGATACTAACCTAAGCCTGAATTGGCCTATAAGGGGGGGGCTGAAATTCATTTCCTGATAGAAAAGCTTATTATAGGCCTTGTAATCAGCATAAAAAAAGGCATTGAATGGGTAGTTGATTCAACTTTAGTCCTAGACTCAATAATTATTGATTTGGGATAGGCTATAATTGGTTCATATCTACGACATCCTATTTGAGGTTAGGTAAGTAAAGTGAATACACCATTTGATGCCTTTTTTTATGCTGATTACAAATAATAATAAGCATTTCTATCGGAAATAGAATTTCATTCAGCCCCCCCCCCTATATAGGCTATATACCTAACCTAAGCCTGAATTTGCCTATGTAGGGGGGGGGCTGAAACTCATTTCCGATAGAAACAGCTTATTATAGGCCTATCATAATCAGCATTAAAAAAGGCATTGAATGGTGTTAGGCTATTCACTTTGGTCCTAACTCAAATAATAAGATTTCGTAGATATTGACCATATATTAACCTCAGGATCCCTCTGAAGAGGGAAGGAGTGGAGGTAGGTACTTCAAATACCTTTCCCTGGACAATATTTTAGCTTGGTAATCCCATCCCTGAAAGTTTCATTTTCCTAACCTAATCCTTTGCCAAGATAGACAAAAGTAGAATTTTACCCTACCAGCAGAATTTATAAGCTATTCATGTATGCCCTACTTTTGCTTGCAAAAGTGAATGACCTAGTTTATGCAGATCAAAATTACAATATTGATGTCCAGAATTGTCTCTCAATGCCTCGCGTCTCCTGAATCTTTTCCTCTATTGACATAATTTTACTCTTGTTTATTAGTTCTATCTTGCCATATGTGCAAGCGGGCAGATGGGGGTTACACAACGAATCTATTGAGCAATTTTACATATACAACCTTACTGAAACCAAAATTAAAATTAGAGCGTAACAATCAAATTGAAAAAAAATAGTATGGAGATAAGTCCTACAATTTTCAATTTTTCTTATTTATAATGTTCTAAATTGAGACGGATTACCCATTCGTAGATCAATCAATCCCTCGAAATTCCGTGGTTTAAAAAAAAAAAATGGAAAAAAAAAAAATCGTCCACGCAAAATATGCCTACAGAAAATCCTTCAAGTATAAAAGTTATTATTTATGATCCCAAAAAGTTTGTCTACAGACCTTGCTGCCTGAAACGATTTTCTCCTCTAAGAAAATAACCACGACGTTGTGAATTATTAAAAATGTCCTTCCCATTGCTTGTATAAACTACAAATATCTGCGTTTTGTAACAAGTTTGCAAACCATCACGACAGCAATTATAAATGTGGTTTAGGGAGAATGAAGAAACAATTGCCATTTGATAAAACTGAAGATTAAATCCGGGAGGTTTCCGCTATAAACATGAGGGTGATATTGAAATGACCCCCCCATTTGAACCTAAACATCGTGAATTAGCGATAAAATCACACAAATCAGCTTTAATTGGCAATTCTGAGTAATTTATTATGCAGTGAGTTTTGAATCGATAATCTGAATTTATTACTACCTAAGGAACGTTCGCACTAATAAAAAAAGTTTTGGTTAAACTTTATAGCAATAGCTGATAAACTTTTCGTGTAAATATATTTTGTTTATAAATAACTGCTCTGTTTTTATATATATATACTACTTTCCATCTATCTTGAAACATGGTTTAGGAAACAGGGTAAAGTTTCAGGAATAGATCTACCAGACTGAAGAATCCTTTGGGTCGAGTCCCCAAAACTGTATCTCAGAAAATCAATTAAAATGGCAGTGAGTAAAAAACTAAAAAAGAGCACATCTTGGTACCATAAAGGTACTATTTTAGTACTATAAATGTACCATACACGGTACTTAATAGTATTGCTATAAGGCAAGAGCGTACCTACAGAATTTTTATTGGGAGGCAAGCAAGAGAGGGTGCTTATTGCAGTAGCTACTATTTAAAAGCATTATTGGAAGAAAAGTTAACTATTTTAACAAAAACACGTTTACTTGGTGAATTTGAAAAAAACCTACTAGCACAATACATGCATAAAAATAATAAAACACAAATTAAAAACAGTCCTAAAATATAAGTGCTCGTGCTTGGCTTTTTACTAAAATATGTCACCAATGAACTGCTGCAGACTAATCATAGTACACAGCGTAAACAAGTTTTTTTGGTTGGGCCAAGGTGTAATGTCGTATATACCGCCTTGGCTTGTTTTTCAGCTACATTCCATGAATTAATGCTAGCAGTACATGTCCTCGATCCGCTTCCTGCAAACCCCCACGCTCACCCCAACAGGATGCTCAAAAATCTCATTAATTTTCTTTTAACCAAATTCTATATTTAAATAACCCGGGGTATCGCGCCAATCATTTGCTCGTAATTTTGAAATGTCTATTTTGACTCGCTAAGATTTAATTTTATTGGCCTAAACTTTTAATATACGATGATTTACTGAAATATATTATGTATGATTTCTTAATAACTTGATTTTGTTATAGGTTTCGCCCAATTTATATTAAATAAAATAGTATTTGATATCAGCAGGTCACATAAAGTTAAAGGAACAAAAATCACAGGCAGCGGCTATAGCGCTGTCCACGTGGAAGATAGACGAGTAATGTCAAAGCATTACCACTAGATTGTGTAACATTATATAGTTGCAATATTCCCGCACATTTAAATAGCGGACCATATTTGAAATTTTCAAAAATAATATTAAAAAAACAAAGTTGAAATCAATTATTAACTTATCCATTGTGACAAATGTTTTGACAAAAGAAAGAATACCAAGAAAATCTGATTCATGGCAGTCATTGTGGCAAGGGAAACCTTAAATGAAATAAAATTTTCCACAGGGATGCTAATTTGAAGGGAAAATTGATTTCTAGAGTTTAGCAAAATTATCTTCCCCTTTGTGTCCTTTGTCTAAAAAAAAAACGGAATTATTTAAAGTTATGCAAACAGTTTTTCTTTTGTAAATTGGGGGATTAAAGGGGGGTGTTCATTTCCAGAGGGGGGGGGGGTAAAATAAACTGAATATCGTTTTTGCGTCTATAAATTCCCTTCACAAGCAAACCTTGTTCTGCTAGTGAGCTGCATGATAAAACTGATAACAATAGAAACAGAGAATGGGTTGGTACCGCTTATACTTGCTCACAGAATTTCTAAATTGTGAGAAAAATATTAATATTTTGTTTCAATACACTTTATTTTATTGTCAACAGACATTTCGTGCAGCATGCTGATGTAGAGATAAATGTCCCACAAAGTAGCGCTGTTGTTGTGGTGAAAATACAACTAATTTCAATTATAATTCTTAGCACATTTATGTCATTTTGGAGCTGGTTAAAAGAAATATTTAGAAAAGTGAAAATAGCGAGAAGTCAGCATAGTATTTTACATATAGACAGACAGTCCCACATTTGTTGATTAGCATGTGAACCCAACCTATGGAATATCCGCGCGTTATTAGGCATTTTAATGACAAATAAGAGAATCAGAGTTGCATTGGGATACTGGAACCTAAAAATTAAAATAATTAAAAAGGATTCCTGAAGTGAATATCCCTCTACCAAATTCTATAAGTCAAACTACAAACTGATTTGACCTATCTAGTTATAGCACGAGTATCACTAGAAAAAGCACTAAGTCTTATTTTCTTTTTCAATGATTTCTTTTTCATTCACAAAATTGTATTCACTGTATATCTACTTTCTTATTCTTCAATGATTCCTATTTCTGTCCTATTTGCAGATGTAAAGGGTGTATCCATTTCCACCTTTTGAAAGTTTTTAAACAAGGGAACCGCGTTTTAAAACGAGTTTTAAAAGTTGACCTGAGCAAACATGGCGAAACAGGACTAATCATAAAAATAAAACGATTTTGCAATTAACTAGACTCACATTTTTACTTGATGATAAAGATTCAAAATCAGTACTATTTGAGAAAAATATTAATGTGAACATATTATGAAGTGTAATGACACGTATTTTTCTCGCTTTCCACTTGTGTTAAAACAAAGCATGGATTTAATTAAAAGAAATCACCCGCTCAAAGTAAAGAGCAAATTTGACACTTAAAACAAGCAACAGTTTTAAAGCTATCTAAATTTAAATTACAGTTTTTTTTTTTCAAAATTATGTGGAAAGTGGGGTTGGGGTAACTGCCCCAAAACCCCACAGAGGTCGGGGGAGAGGGCAAACCGAGGTCTTGGAGGGTCATTGCCCCCTCCCCCCCAGCTCCATAGAAAATTACACCCCTGGTCCCTAAATACCCTCTTCCACTATATATATAATGAATATTATTGCACCATTACTGCATATTTTTGCTAAGTTTGATTCTATATTACTGTCATAAGCATACACTATGTGCTATTAAAAAAAAGTAAACTTACCTATAATAGACATTTAATAATACAACCCCCCAAGCTAACATTTACCCCACATTGTTGACAGCCATTATACAACTCATTATTTTCATCTCCGCAATATATCACCATTTTTTTTGGCCACCGTGTGACGTATATCCACAGGTATATTAAAAAAGACCGTCTGTCTTGTCTGACGTAAATAGCAATTATAACTAATCCGATTTTTGGTATTCCAGCACTAATGTTGGGCGATAATTCGATTAATCGTATATCGTAACAATTTTAATTTCGATATTCAATATATTGATATCGATATTTCGGATCAGTTTTTTGCTATCTCATGGATTTGCCGAAGTTCAGTAACGCAAATGGTAAATAAAGGTATATTTTGTATAATTTTTTTTTTCAAAATCCAAATTAATATAAAATAAAAAACAATAAAAATAAACTTCGACTACATAAATGAATAATATAAAAACTTTCAGATTTAGAATTATTCCGGATCAGGAAGAGAAAAACACAAACTGCTGGCAATTCAAAAATATGAGCATGTCGGTTCCGCCGTTCACTGGTTATCTAATCAGCCTTGGTAAATACTCTTTCAGAAGGGGACACTGTTAGCGGGCACAGACATGAATTTTATTGCCAACTTCGTACAGATGTTTTTGGGACCCCATAGCACGATACTTCCACAACTTGAGTGGACAAGTTTCTCTTGGGACTATTTGCATGCTCCCTATTGAAAGTTTGCAGACCCATGGATATATTCGGCTGCTATCGAAGCATGTTCCTGCATTGACTATAAGGACTTCAATCGTGTGAACCCCACAAACTGACTTGATTCTGAAAAGACTGCATCGCAGAGACAGTAGTGGTACTTGTATCTTCTGATCGAGATTCAGCAGCCAGCAAAGCCCAAATCTATCTCGTTTGCAATTTTGCTCTCAAACTTGTTTAAAACATCGTCAGGTGAAATATACATTTTCTTGAAACGCGGGTCAAAGATACAAAATTGCGACTGGTGTGACTAGACCAAGGCTTATAAACCTACAATGCATTTTATTCAGCAAAACCTTTCGAAGTTTATCAGCACATCTGAGAATCCACCCGAAATCTACCTGAAGAAGGTGGTTGTCTTAAAATCTTCGACAAAGGCAGGACTTTCGAAATTGGGGTAGCTTTTAGAAGAGAGCTCAATAGTTGCCTCTTCAAAGGGTGTAAGCACCGCAATCACATTTGAAATAACACCCCAGTCACTATCAGTGAGTATGAGGTCCCCCTTTATCGAAAAGTTGAAAACTCCATTTAGTGGTCAAATCAGGTTTTTAATTTTTTGTGTGCAAAAATTGTCAATAGAGATTTGAACCTTGCGCAACTTGTCGGTAGCTACAACACTACGTCTACAAAAACCTGACAATATTTCTAGTCCTTTGGAAGAGAGGCAATAATTCAGGCAGTATCATTAATATTCTAGCACCCTCCATTATTAGCATTAATAGTCATCCTCTAAGACCGAATTTCCAGAACTTTCAACTACGTTAAACAACCATCGCTATCTCAAAATTTTGATTGGATATGTTTGGGGAAATGGTGGGTGTGAGAGGGGCTAGTGGTCTAGTGCTCTCCAATCACTTTCAACTATTAAAAATGGCCCTAGCCCTTTCAGTTTCCAATCAGAAGAGCCTTTTGAGGTTTTTCTTTGACCAAATTTCAATACAAAATCTTATATGCCCCCAGAGCATAACTTACAACCTTGCCCCTGAGTGCTGGGGGGGATGGTCATTCTCAAAGACCTAATCTCCAGAACTTTCTACTACGTTGAAACAAAATGGCTATCTGAAAATTTTGATTGGATGTGTTTGAGGAATGGTGGGCGTCAGAGGGGGGTAGTTACCCTCCAATCCCTTTCGACTATTACAAAGGGCACTAGCCCTCTCAATGTCAATTGAATGAGCCCCTTTTGAAGTTTTACCACAACTCTATCAATAAAAACCTTATATACCCCCAGGGCAGAACTTACAACCTTTGCCCTTGGGCTCTAGGAGGGTTTGTCATCCTTAAATACATAATTTTCAAAACTTTTTAACTACGTTTGAACGAAATGGCTATCTCTAAACTTTGATTGAATGCTTTTAACTGGGTAACAAATGGTGGGCGTAAGAGTGGGGTTATAATTACTCCACTCACTCTCGACTATTAAAAATGGCAATTTCAATTTCCAATCAAATGAGCCCTTTTTGAAATCTCTATAACAACTTTCTATATAAACTTTATATGTCCCTAGGGCATAATAACTTAAAACTCTTGCACTGAGGGCTCTGAGGGGGTTTTCATCCTAAAAGAACCTAATGTTCAAGAACTTTAAACTACGTTGAACCAAAATAGATATCTCAAAATTTGATTGGATGTGTTTGGGAAATTGGTGGGCGTCGAGAGGGGCGTTTGTCGCTCTCCAATCACTTCAAAAACTATTAAAAAAAGAGGCACTAGCCCTTTCAACTATCCAAGTGAATGAGCCCTTTAGAAGTTTTAGCGATTTTCAATAAAAAAACTTATACGCCCTCAGGGCATAACTTACACCCCTTGCCCTGAGGGCTATGGGGGGAGGGGTTGTCATCCTTAAAGACCTAATTCCGAAAGTTGCAACTACGTTGAATAGAATGGCTATCTAAATCAATACTGATTGGACTCCCCACTGTTTTGGAGAAACCTCAAGATGGACGCCCCCTGAGAAAGGGGTTCGTTGCCCTCAAATCACTTTGTCAACAATTAAAAAGGGCACTAGCCCCTGAATTTCCAATCGAATGAGCCCTTTTTCAAGTTTTCTACGACAAAGATTTCAATAAAAACCTTATATGCCCCCACGGCATAACTTATAACCCTTGTCTCATTTCACCTGAAGAGGTGGAGGGAGTGTCATCGGACTCAATAGGTTGCTTTAATTTCCTGAAAATTGAACTTGGTGGAACAAAAATGGCTTCATCTCAAAAGTCCTTTATTGGATGTTGCTTGGGGAAATGGTGGGCTTAGAAGGGGCGTTAGGTGCACTTCCAATACACTTTTCGCCTATTAAAAAAGGAACTGGGATTCAATTTCAAATCGAATGAGCCCTGTTTGAAAGTTTTTACAACAAACGCGTTAGACCCTAAATAATCTTATATTGCCCCTATGGGACAAAACTTTACAACCCTTGCCCTGAGCGCTGCTGGGGGGGGGGGGGGGTGTCACCTACAAAAGATCTAATTTCTAGAACTTAAAACTATGTTGAATAAAAAGGCCTATCTCAAAGTTTTGATTAGATGTGTATTTGAGGGAAATAGGGGGGGGGTGGGCCGTGAGAGGCGGGGTTAGTTGCCTCTAAGCCACTTTTCGACTATTAAAGAGGGCCTTTTGAATTCGAAATACGAACTGAGCCTTTTTTAAAGTTCCTACGGACAACACAGTCTAATAAAAAACCTTATGTGCCCCCGAGGCATAAACTTACAGCCCTTGCCCTAAGGCCTCTGGGGGGACTGTCCTCAAGAACATTTAATTTATATCTGCACAAATCAACTACGCCGAACAAAATGTCTATTTCAAAATTTTGATTTGGTTGTTTTTCGGAAAAATAGTGGGCGGTGGAAGGGGTGGTCAGGTCGCCTTCCAATCCACTTTCGACTATTAAAAAGGGCACCAAGGTTCACTCCAATTTCTCAATTAAAATGAGCGTTTTCGAAGGTGTCTACAACCACAACTTCTTCGATACGAAGTGCCCCCTGCTCTAAAGGAAAAAAATTAATAACATAATACACTGTGTGTGTGAAAATCGTTCCCTATATGCCCACCAGGACATAAAATTAAAATCTTGCCCGAGGGTTGTGGGGGGATGTGTTAAACTATTATCATAGTCCCGCGTTTCTTGTATCGTTTTCGATTGTACTCCCGTTCTTTACTTAGGCAGCACGATGGCGCTGCCTATTGAGTGATACACCAACCCTTCACTATAGAAACATCTATATTCCACCCTGGGCATAACTTACAACCCTTGCACTGAGGGCTGCTGAGGGGGTTATCATTCTTAAAAGACCTAATTTGCAGGGAACGTTCAAACTACGTTGAACAAAAATTGATATCTCAAAATTTTGATTAAGATTTGTTTTGGAAAATGCGTGGGGTGAGAGGGGCGTTAGTAACTATTTTGCCCAAGCACTTTCAACTATTAAAAAGGCATTAGCTTTTCAGTTTCCAAGTGAATGAAGCTCTTTTGAAGTTTCTACGACAACGTTTCAATAAAAAAACTTTATATACCCCAAGGGCATAATGTCATCCATTGCCCTGAGGGCTGTGGAGGAGGGTGTTGTCATCCTAAAGACCTTAATTTCCAAAAACTTTCAAAACGTTGGACTAAAATGGATATCTAAAAATTGTGATGGATGTGTTTGGGAAAAAAAGTGGGCGTTGGAGGGGGGCTAGGTTGCCCTCAAATAATTTTCGAATATTAAAAAGGGCACTAGCCCTTTGAATTTCAAATCGAATTAGCCCTTTTTCAAGTTTCTACGACAAAGATTTCTCAATTAAAACCTTATACGCCCCAGGGAATAAAATTATAATCCTGCACCTGAGGTGGGAGTGCGTCCTCAAAAATATATTTTCCATTTGGAATCAACTACGCTGAAACAAGTGGCTATCTAAAAAAAATTAACACTCGGATGTGTTGGGGGAAAATGGGATTGGCGTGGGGGGGCGGGCTAGTGCCCTCCATTCAATTTAGACTATTTAAACTGTTACATAACCCTTTGAATTTCCAATCGATATGAGCTTTTTTTGAAGTTTCTTTGACAACGCGTCTTCTGTAAAAAGCCTTATATGCCCCCAGGGCATAACTCTAAACCTTTGTCCTGAGGGTTTTGGGGGAGTGTCCTCTTCAAAAACCATATTTTATATTTGGAAATTCAACTACCGAACAAAATAGCTATCTCAAAATTTTGATTGGATGCTGTTTGGAGGAATGATGCGTGGAGGGGGGGGGGGCTAGTTTGCCCTACAATCACTTCGACTCAATTAAAAAGGGGTTACGAGCCCTTCGAATTTCAAATTGAATGGCCTGTTTTGAAGTTCTACGATAACGACTACTATAAAAACCTTTTATGCCCTCGTGCATAACAATTAAAACCCATGCCCTGAAGGTTCTGGGGGAGTTCCTCCTCAAAAAACATAATTTTCGTCATCTGGAAAATAATACGCTGAACAAAATGGCTATCTAAAAATTTTGATTGAATGTGTTTGGGGGAATGACGGGAGTGGGGGGGGCCTAGTTGCCTTCAATAACTTTCGACTATTAAAAGGGCACTACGAAACTCTTAATTTTCATCGAATGAGCTCCTGTTGTAAGTTTCTAGACGGACCCCTTCCATATGAAGTGCCTGCTCAACAGGAAAAAATAATAATAGAATTGTGCCAACATCGTTCTAATATGCACTCCAGGGGCATAACTTAAAACCCTTGCCACAAAGGGTTTTGGGGGAGTTTTTACCTGTAAACATATTTTCTATCTGGAATCAACTAGCTGAAAAAATGCTAGCTCCAAATTTTGATTGGATATGTGTTTCCGGGAATGATGGGCGTTGGGGGGGGCTATTTGCAAAAGGTCACTAAGCCACTCCAATTCCAATCAAATGAGCCCTTTTCAAAGTTTGGACGACATAATCCTTCGAATCGAAGTGCCCGGAGGAGAAAAAAAACCACATTGTTGCCCACATCGTTTCTTACTTAGGCAGCGCTGGCGCAGTGACTAATGATTATTTTTGTTATTACGTTTTCAGCCATATAGCCTACGTTGGCTTGGTATTACTTGTTTAATGATATGTTTGTTTTCGTCAGTAGCTGTTAGGGGACACAGGACCAAGAGGGGTGTTTTTTACTCGTCGCTGTGCTAAGATCCTACCTCTTTTTTCAGAAACGCGTAAAGTAAAATCTTTGAAACAAAGATCTAACATCTTTGGGTCGTTTTTGTGCAAACGGTTTCAACATTCTGCTCACTGATCCAGCAGGTCTGAGAACAATGATGATGTAGATCATAAAAAGTTTCGCATCATTGTTCTATATGGCAGAACAGTGGCTTCACACTCTTTAACACTTTTTGCTAAACGTCAGTAGATGTAAGATCTTAAACAAAGATTGAGTTAAAAAAACAATTAATCTTTTGCAGAAAGATGTAAGACTTAGTGCTTTTTTTTAAAATGGGCCCTAAGATTAGAGGGGCTATTCAAGATTGTTGCAAATCGGTTCGAAATACAATCGCAAAACTTTAGTGTAGCTTTATTGTTTTCTTTGAATTGCTATTGTTGTAGCTTTCAGGGATTTCAGGATTTACATTTTTCTTAGGAAGAACAACGTTTTCTTCTTTATCCACTATTTTTCACATTGTTTGTGCAGTGGATTATAAATAAATAAATTATTATTATATTATTATCCTACTATTATTTTGGTTTGTTTAAAAGTCAAAGTTTATTTGCAAAAAGAAATTTTATGGTGATTTCGAAAAAAAAGCCTGAAACCCCCCTCCAAAATAGGCGTTCAGATCAATGAAAAAGTGAACATTGGAATCAGCAATGTGGCGAAACTTGTACAGGGAACGTATTAGTCACCCCTCTTGAACAACAAGGTAAACGGTTTTTACATTGGCAGCAAAATAGTCCTGTCTTCTTTTTTCTGTTTTTTTTTTTTTTCCCAGGCCTAGCGGGTCACCAGAAAATCAATAGGACAGATGCTAATAGCTATTCAAAAGGCATTTCTTACACCTACGTTCCTTTTTTTATAAACTTCGCATCTGCAAGTGCCAAATGCACTAAAATTGCACTTTCTGCAAGTTTCTCAAGTGGTGTCCACTAGTAGGCTACAGAACATCGTC
>CM051270.1:62337401-62626023 GCA_027921565.1 Artemia sinica | reverse complement strand
TTTGAAAAAAAACATTGGTATGGCTTAAAATTCTACTCAAATAACAGGAATTGTATTTTCAAAACTAAAGCCAGAGACAAAGAAACTGAAAATAAAGGTTAAAAGTTGTTTGGTCAAAATTTCAATAGGTATAGACCTATCATGTAGGCAAATTTCAGGAGCCTCTAGAGGCAGAAAGAGTGGAGGTAGGTACTTCAAAATACCTTCCTGGGACATACTTTAGCCTGTAGGCCCATCTCTGAAAGTTTCATTTTCCTAACTAACCCCTTTCCAAGATAGCCAAAAGTAGCTAAATTAGCATTTACCTGGCAACCCTGTATATTGGGTTAATTTCTAGAGGGAAACACTAAAAGTGTCCTTTTTTTGGCCGATTTGGACACTTTTGCCCCTAAAAGTTTTGGCAACCCTGGCTGTGCTATTAGTTATTTATTTGTTTGTAATCCTTTGACAGGTTTTTCCTTTGTAATTAAATTTAAGTAAAATTTCTTTTTGGTTCCTCTGGTGACTTGAATGGACTCAAAGTAAAACCTGCTTTTATGAATATTTTAAGCCATGAGAGTCGCCTTTGCAAGCTCGAAAATAATCCTTTTGATGTAATTAGTATAGTAAATAGTTTTGTGGGTCAGGCTAATCAAAATCCGATTAATATAAACCCTATTTTGTAATAGTAAATATGTTTTGGATTTGGGGGGGGGGGAGGAGGTTACCAAAGGAAATTATTCTCTGACAGCACTTCAGCTTAATATTCAGGGTCTCTCCTCGTCAATAGATAATTTGAGACAAATTGTTTCGGATGGACAGCCTGATGTTGTGGGTTTATGTGAGACGTTTTTGGATTCTGGCAATGAAGTGCTATTGGATATCCATGGTATTAAAATGGAACGTATAAACCGCTGCAAGATGGTTTAAAGGAGGTCTAGCCATGTATATATCTTGCAATTTGCATTATTGCTTGTGTGATGACATCAAGGAATTTTGAAGGTATTTTCGAGTCACAATTTATAGAAATTAGATCTAATGGTATTGATCTAATCATAGGCAATATT
Organism: Artemia sinica; assembly: GCA_027921565.1. Taxonomy (NCBI): domain Eukaryota; kingdom Metazoa; phylum Arthropoda; class Branchiopoda; order Anostraca; family Artemiidae; genus Artemia; species Artemia sinica. Next base: position 62,624,977 of record CM051270.1, on the reverse strand, counting down.
TATCGTTCTCCTAGTGGTGCTATTCCATTGTTTCTTCGGAATCTTAAGGAAATACTTGACATAATACTGAAACGTCCGTGTCAGTTAATCATAATGGGTGACTTTAATATAAATTTGGTGGATTCAAACTCTTTGGCTTCAGTTGATTTTCTTTCGACATGCTTGCCGGTTTTTTTTTTTTTTTTTTTTTTTTTTTTTACTTCACTGGACTGATTTCGTTAGCAACCAGACTCTTCTGTCACGTACGGCTCAAACTCCTTTCTCGACGCAGCTCGCCCAGCGTACTGTTCGGTGGTACGGCCATCTCCTTCGCATGCCACGCGACGCCCCAGCACGGGTCGCATTCGACTTCGACCCCACCCTACACGGATGGTAGCGACCCAGAGGACGCCCACCCACTAGGTGGAAAGACAAAGCCCATGAATTCCTCACCCAAGCCCACATCTGGTGGAAGAAGCTGCGATCCTGGCAAGCGACAGGTCAACCTGGAGGCGCCTAGTCTCATCGTTCTCTACGCCGAATCCTATCGGCAGGAGCCTTAAGTCTACTCAAGGTAGTTAAATCTATTCTTCCTTCAATAGTATTGCCTCTAACAAAACTTGTTAATCTTTCATTGAATGTGGTGTTTTTCCGGATATGCTCTCAAGCGTGCTCGGATTATTATTTTGCTATAAAGGTGGACCAAGAATGATCCGGCAAATTATCGACTAATTTGAGAAAATTTTATGAGTATTTAGCGGAAAAATATTTGAAAAAGGCTATGCTTTTTCGTCTCATTACCTTTATTAAAATCTAAAAAATTTTCTTAGCATTTTGTAAATGATTTCAATTTGGTTGCAAATGAAGCACTCCATTGAACATGACTGTATGAAACCCTTTGAATTTTATTCATTCTGCGTTAGATTCGCAGGATTGATTCCGGCTGCTGTATCTCCTGGGATATTCGTAAGCTTTCGATTCTTGGACCCATGAAATTCTTCTATCAAAGATGTCTCATTTTGGCATAAGGGGAAGTGTATTTTTTGGTTCAGTCAGTCTTATTTGAAGGATAGGTTAATTTCTGTTGATCCCACTTTTCCGGCATTCACACTCGCAAGTCAATTTTGGTGTCCCCCAGGGATCAGTTTTAGGGCCTGTAAGCTAGTTTTTGATTTATGTAAATGATCTTTATTATGTTGTAAAAAAGTACGAAGAAACTTTAATGTTGTTCAGACTTCGTCATCCTAAGCCTTCCCTTGCCCATAGTGGCAACTATAGTTCGCCTTTTTCTGATGTTTTTCCTTCGTTGTTTTGCTGATAAAGGACAGCACACTTGGCACTTTGGGAAACTGCGAATCCCGAGTTTTCGATTTTGAATTTGGAAAATTGTTGAGAGGGTGATTTTATGGCTTCATGCTAATTGTCTTACTCTAAATTTTTCTAAGTCCAGTTTTTTGATTTTTTCGCGTGTTTCTCAGGTTTATGACCCAGTTATAAGAAATTCGCCAGCCAAAATGGAATAATTCATAGATCTAAAAACCGGTAATTCGTTTTTTGACCATGGCATTCTTGTTAATGAAGACCTCTCTTTAAAACGTCACATTGATTTTATTAATATGAAGATATGCAGGAGTCTCCGGTATTTTAAGGAAACTTACATACAGTTTTCAGGATCGATTTGAAAAGCCTTTTCAATGCTTGATCCAATCTTAACGTTTCTTACTGTATAATGTGTGGATGTCAACTTTTCCTTCATGTTAAAACCACTTTCTAAGTTGTTTACAATAAAGCTAGAAACCTCATTCAGGAAACTAACGTGTCATTAGTTATACCATTAATTGATCTTGAGTCATATACATTCTTTCATGTGCATGTTTACTCTAAATTTTGCTCAGTCTTCATGGTGACCTCCCCCGGCCCCTAAGTGTTCCCGCTATCTTTTACCTTTCTTGAATAAAAGGTAAAAGGAAAGGTAATTCTACCTTGGAAAGGTAGAAATTTCTTTCCAAGAAAATTTATGGAAAGGTGTAAAGAGGGAAACTTTTGAATTGAGATGGGATGGAGGAGCGTTGCATAGCTGGTTGGCAGGTCAGGCGGCTTAGGTGCTGCGGTTAAGTTGTTAGTTAGTAGCAGTAGCAACTGAATCTAAGGCGTGGATAGAATATAAACAAATAAAAATTATTTGGTTACAAAAGTAGTCCCCATGACCTACGGATCCAATCCCTTAGATAAATTCAAAATCTGTCTATCAGATCACGCTTTACTTTTTGTTTTACTTTTTGCTCAGCTTCATGGTGACCTCCCCGGCCCCTAAGTGTTCGCTATCTTTTACCTCTGATCAAAATAGTATAATCTCTTCGTAATATGACAAATCATGTTCAAGTTCCATTAACTCCTTGCATAAGGTCAGATTTTAATCCTCTAATGGCGTGTCATATCTTGTTTGGAATAAGTTGCCTGAATCAGCTCGAGGGTGCCACTCATTCGGTTTGTTAAAAAAAATTGTTAAACATTCTTTGGCTTCGTAGATGTTATTGTTATTTATGTTTTGTTTTAATTTTTTTATTATTTTTTTTTAGTTTATTTAATCTGATTAATTAATTTAGTTTATTTATTCTATTTTTCTATAGTTTTCATTTTATCTATATTTTCTTTTCTTCTCCTTCGAATGTGAGTAAGTGATCATTTTAAATTTTCTTTTGTTTCTATCTCTGAGTAAGCAATTCATATGTCTTCCCCTTTGTACAGGCCAATGAGCCTTTGGGGAATAATAACATGTAATATGTGTATGTGTATCTAATGAAGAATAAAACTTATCACAAGGAAGAATTTAAAGAAAACTGGAAATTATTGGGAGGGTGTAAAGAGGGAGTGTTTTAGATACGTTAGTATGGAGAAGAAGCGTGACCTAGCTATGTTAGGTGTAGGCAGGGTTGGTGCTCCTGATCAGATCAAGAACTGAGTGTTTTGGGATAGTTGACAAAGTATTACATTACTACACTACAATGGCTTTCCTAATCTTGTGAAAAGGAAGATCGAAGTTAGAGAGTCGCTTTATAGAAAAAGGAAAAAAAAAGGAGACTGTTAGGTGTGAAGCCTTTTTGATTCAATACTTTTTGTTGAGTTTGTCCACATGTAATACTTGTCGAATATCCCGGAAAACACTCAAGTCCTTGATGTGAGTAAAAACCGGCTTGTCTCAAACTGCATTCGGTTATAATTAGCTTAGTCTTAGTGAGAAAAATTACGATGCAGGTATATCTTAATTAAATATTGTATATAATGAGGTGTGTTAGGTATTTTATATTCTGTGTTCTAGGCGGCTGATTTCCGTAATTTTGTTTTGTTGTTTCCATAATTTTGTCATTAAAGTATTATATTTTCATCATGTTTTTGTGTATTTCATTGGATTAAACCTAACTTCCCTTTTTGGGATATTTAACAAGTACCCTAAATGTTTTCGGTATTTCACCAGTTTTGCATCCCTTACCTTCAAACAAATTTGTTACCTCTAGCAGGAACAACGCGTTCCTCATTAATACAACAAGTCACCTCTTAATTAGTTGAATTTTGGTTAAAAATGAATTATTTGTTTATAGCCTGTCTGATTATACTTCTTGTGACAAAAATGGTCCGGTTCCGGTTCTGTTACCTGCCCTCGGGGAAACTAGACGGGTAGACGCATCAATAATCACTCTTTTCTTTGACTGTCCGTTTCAAACAGTTCGTGGTAACGAACTGTAAGTAAGGAGCGACCCGGCTCAATGGTAAACCGAAAACTCTAGAAAAACGGGTTTTTGATACCAATAGATACATCAACAGAATCAGATTTCAATGCGTGATTTCAAATATATAACTTTCATCAAGTTTAGTGATACCCATTAAAAGTTACGCGCCTGAGAGAATTTGGCTGATTTTCAAAAAAAAAGGGGAAAAGACCCCTAAAAGTTATAGAACCTTAATGAAAAAACACCCATCATATTCAGCGTATCAGAGAACCCTACTGTAGAGGTTTCAAGTTCCTATCTACAAAAATGTGGAATTTTGCATTTTTTGCCCGAAGAAAGATCACGGATGCGTGTTTATTTGTTTTTGTTTTCCCCAGGGGTGATCGTATCGACCAAGTGGTCCTATAATATCGTGGGAGGGCTCATTGGAACGGAAATTAAAAGTTCTAGTGCCCTTTTTAAGTGACAAAAAAAATTGAGGGCAACTAGGCCTCTCCCACGCTCATTTTTTTCCCAAAGTCACCCGATCAAAATTTTGAGATAGCCATTTTGTTCAGCATGGTTGAAAATATGATAACTATGTCTTTTAGGATGACTTAATCCCCGAAGTCCCCGGGGGGAGGGCTTAAAAGTTATGAACTTTACCCAATGTTAACATATAGTATTGGTTATGGGAAAGTATACAGAAGTTTTCAGGAGGTTTTTTTTTCTGGTAGTGCGGGGGGGGGTGGGTGGTTAGGGGTTATGTTGGAGGATTTGTCCATGAAGGAAGTTTTCATGGGGAAGGGAAGTTGCCATGAAGGGGGCGCCGGACTTGCCAGCATTATTTATTGGTTATTGGGAAATATACAGACATTTTCAGGAAGGATTTTTTTCTGGAGGTGGGGCTGTAGGAGGGGGTTACATCGGGAGAATCTTTCCGTGGAGGATGTTTCTTTGGGGTAAGGGACATTTCTATGAAGAGGGCGCCGGATTTCCAAGCATTATTTAAAAAACGATCAGAAATTAAATAAAAAAAAAACAGGTTTTTTTTCAACTGAAAATAAGAAGCAACATTAGAACTTTAAACGAACAGAGATTATAACGTATATGAGGGGGTTCTCCCCCAAGTCAATACCTCGCTCTTTACGCTACAGTTTTTTTAATGCTTTCAAGAGCTATCTATTCTAATTAAACGGTCTTTGTGATTCAGGGTTGTGAATAAAATTTGTTTTAACTTTTAACGTAAAGAGCGTGGTATTGACTAAGGGGAGATCCCCCTCATATACGTTAATAACATATACGTAATAAAAAAAAAAAAACAATAAAAAAACAAGCGATGCGGCTCAATTGTAATCGAAAACTTTTTAAAAAAACGGAATTTTGATGTCAATAATGTATCAAAAGAATGGGTTTATAATACGCTGATTCTAAATATATAAATTTTACGGTGGAATAAGTTAATTTTTAAATACTTTTAAGAAAAAACTCTCAAATTAAAAGAGCAACTAAATTGCATGTAAATTGAAACAAAATACAGTAAATTTTAAACCACAAGGATTCCTGTTAAAGGGATCAATTTTAATTATAATATATTTAATTATTATGCATTTAATCTTAAAAGAAAATCAAACTCAAACCCAAATTACAGAAAGATCGCTTCCGTAGATTATAACAGATGTAGACTTGTCTTTATGTATTTTCCTACACCTTAGAATAGTTTACAGAAGGAGTAGAAATACTAAAAAAAATCATCCTGCCTTGCACAGATACCACATTTTGATTTTATAACAGTGTAAAAACAGTTGTAACATGTAAAATGTACCTGTTTCACAAACAGGACAGTCTCCCCCTGGAACTTAAATGCCTTATATATGCAGACATTAAAAAAAAAACAAAAAAAAAAAAAAAAAAAAAAAAAAAAAAAAAAAAAAAAAAAAAAAAAAAAAAAAAAACAATAGCGAAAAGAAAACAAAATATTTCATATTTCAATGATCTCTGTTGACATGGGCAATCAAACAGTTCATGGTAATGATCTATAAGTACGGAACGAGCCGGCTCAATAGTAAACGATACTCTAAAAAACGGAAATTTTGATACCATTGATATATCAAAAGAATTGGCTTATGCTGATTCCAAATATAGCAGTTTCACTAAGTTTTGTTTTACCCATCAAAAGTTACGAGTCTGAGAAAATTTGCCTGATTTTCTAAAAAAGGGGGAAAGGCCCCCTCGAAGTAAAAGAAAGTCATATAATTTTTAATGAACATTACACCATCAGATTCAGCGTATCAAAGAACTCTCTTTTGTTGAGGTTTCAAGGCTCATATCTGCAAACCTGTGGAATTTTGTAATTTTTGCGAGAAGACAGATCACGGATACGTGTTGATTTGTTGTTTTTTCCCTAGGGGTGATTGTATCGACCCAGTGGGCTTGACCTCGAGAGAGGGTTCATTTTGATGAAAGGTTCTAGTGCACTTTTTAAGGGACCAAAATAATTGCAGGGCAACTAGGCCCCCTCTCACGCCACCTTTTTCCCAAATCGTTCGGATCAAAATATTGAGCTTGCTTTTTTCTTCAGCATACTTTAAGGGCCCGATAACTATGTCTTTAGAGATAAAATGGCCCCCTACAGCCATTGGGGAAAGTTTTTTAAGTTATGAAATTAACATATTGTTTTAGTTGTTATGGGAATATACGGTACTTATGTATTAAAAAACGTACTCTTTTATATAACGCAATGAAACCAAGTCACAAAAAACCACACTAAAGACGGGTGAATTCAAGAGACCGCTATAGAGTTATGCAATGCAAAGCGTGGTTTTCATTGAGTTTACGATATTTAAACTGAGTTACGATATTGTTTTTGGGGGTTTCGGGAGGGGGGAAGGTACCTAGGTGTGGTTACGTATTTAATATATGGTGTGCTTTGCCCCCCCCCCCCCCCTAATGTGCAAATATACAGCCCAAATTTGTTCTAAACTATTATATATTCATACTATTTTATTTTATTTCATTAGCATTTTTTTTTTAACCAAACTGACTTCTTTAGCAGTATATAAAAGAGTACGTTTAATAGATAAGTACCATACATTTCTGGGTGGGGGAGAAAGGAAGAATTTTCTGCTGGGAGGATTTTACACTGGAAAACTTTACATGGAGAGGGAAGTTTCCAGGGATGAACTTTTCAAAGGAAATTTCACACTGGTGAATTTGCCAGAATTCCTATACAAAAAGTTCTTCATGTCTTGCTTTTTCTTTACCGATCAATTTTAGGAGTGTAAATGTTAAGGGTAATAATCCGGGTTAAATTTTCGCAAGGATTGAATTGTCCAGATGATATTTCTGTGCGGAGGTGATTTTTCCGTGGAGGTGGAGCCAAATATCCTGGCATTATTAAAAAAACAATCAGGTATTAAATAAAAAAACAAGTTTTTTCAACTGAAAGTAAGGAGCGATTTTAAAACTTTAGAACGAACAGAAATTATTACGTATAAGAGGGGGTTGCCCCCTCCTCAACACCTCGCTCTTTACGCTAAAGTTCAAATTTTGTTCCAATTCTTTAAAAACAACTACTGGGACACAAGGGTCGTTTAATTAGAACAATAAGTAACATTTTTTTTTTGAAGTGCTGAAAAACTGTAGCATGAAGAGTAAGGTATTGAGGAGGAGGGATTTCTGTTTGTTTTAAGTAAAATGGAAAAAAGTATTAATTAAAAAAAAATTAAAAAAACAATAGCCTACCTACAAAAATTAAGATATAAACTCCCAACATTCAGTTCTTGAGGAATGCCGAAGCGTTGAACGGATGTTTTCTAACAATATCGACAGTTTTGAACTTGGTTATCAAACACAAAAATATTTAATGCCTTTAGACTCAATTGTTAATAAAAATTAACGCATGATCAAAGTAGTTTGCTCAAAGTAAACATTAAAACTAAGATTAAAAAAAAACGAATAAAAATTTTTAATTCCATAATTTTTAATTTAATTTTGAATACGGAAAAAACCAATATTCGACTCCCTTATACTTCATAACTGTAAAAAATAAATCTTTTTCAAAGCGACAACTAGATATACAATCACTCCTCAAAAAATAAATAAATGACAATAAAACACAAAAAACCTATCTGTTCAGGAAGAAAATACAAAAATTCCCAACATTTTGTTCAGGGGAAACATTGTGATTATAGTGGCTTCATATATCAGCTCACGGGTACTCTGGTAATGCAAAGCAAAAGTTAACGGACTATTTTTACCGAAATTGCCCTTGTTAAGTTGTTTTCCTCGGGTTTTCCTTAATTATACGAACTTTCTTGGGTACTAATAACAGCAATAACTACTAATAAAAAAAAAATACATACTTAGGATCACCATAAAAAACTGATTCTATGATCGAAGTTATCAATAGTTAGGCTCTTACGCTTTCATTATAGGGTCAAAATCTATTGGCAGTCAGTCAACAATGGGGCAACACATTTTTTCTATTGTTTTTGCATATTCTGTTTTTTTTCTTTGGTTACCTAATAATTACTTTATAGTCCCAAATTTCCAGGGGGAATTTGCCCCCCCCCCCCCACCTTGCCGGCGCCATGAAACTATAACAATAAGCCTATAGCAATGACCACTCTTGTCTATAGCTCATGCGATGTTTTCAAGAGCCCAAATATTGTGTTTCATATATCGTCAATATATACAGTATCGGGGTGCACTAATCCACGAATTTTAATTTTTTTTCCAAGATAAAGATAATTTCTTTTCAACTCGGCTTTTCGAAAACATATATTTTTCCTGTCCGGTCTCTGCTGTCCCACTCATAAATAAAACAACCCTATATTGTATACCACAGTTGTAATCCTAAAATTGTGGGAATTGCTCAAAACTTTTTTAGCTGATTTTTGTTGTATTGGATTTTTCCTAATATAAGTTGAATAGCTCATCATCATAAAGCTAAATCAGTTTTCGGTAGCCCAGTCGAACCTCATTGGCTTCCCATTAACGAACTGCCTCTCCTCAATAATTATGTTATTGTTAATTAAGTGGTGTTAAAGATGAATGTTCTCTCTCTGCCAAAAATTAATAACTATATTTTTTTTACGATCAAACAGTCCGTGTACGAAACGAACTGTAAGTAAGGAGCGTCTTGGCTCAATATTAACTGAAACTCTAAAAAATGGAATTTTAATATAAATAGATACATCAAAAGAATCCAGCTTATTATGGTGATTCCAAATATATAAGATTCATCAAGTTTAGTGTTACCTTATCAAAAATTATGAGCCTGAGAAAATTTGTCTGATTTTGGAATAGGGAGACATAAGGGGGGCCTTGCCCATAAGGAGGACAAGGGGGTGCTCCAGCCCCCTGGCTGAATGATGCTGCCTTGTATTTTATATTTTTTGTTTTGAGATTTCTATTATACAACTAGACCCCGGCGACATGCAATAAGGGGAAGGTTGGTGGCGGCAGGGGCAAAAATAGAAGCAGCGGCCACTGGCGCTATCATTGTTGACTGGAAACGTTTTGTTTGATCAGTCTTTTTCAAATATCAGCTTAAATTTACCTCAGATTTGGGCCTGTTCACGAGTTAGGAACTTCACAAGCTGGTGGCTGGACACTGGTGTTCTTCATTATTCATCAAGAGAAGTAGAAAATCTGGCACAGAAACAAAATGTCTGTGGCCTTTCAGAACCCTTGTATAATAGTTGAAATATCTAACAGCTATGTCTTTCTAACAGAATAAATTATCAAAAGTAGTATTTTTTTTCAGTAGTATTTTTTTCTCATTGAGCAACCATCACCATCAAGAAGAACTGTAATCATTTACATCACAGCTGGGTTGGTAGAAAAATATCCCCTTGGCTTTCATATACATCAAACATCCAGAAGGGATTTGGAAGGTATATCCCCTTTCAATCTAGATTGTTTTGATAAGAACATTTGTACTCTTAAATATAGACCAAACCAAATATTTTTTAGCCTATTAAGCTGTTGGCGAATTGCCATGCTCATCAGAGATCTCTAACTCAACCCCATCCATCCTCCCCCATCCAACCCCACTGATATTTCTCATCTAAATGTTTTCAGTAAGCGCTGTGATTTTTCAGCCACTCTGAAATAGGATAGTCACACCTGAACAAGTACAACCATATCCCAGAACCACCAAGAAAACAAAATGCTTTCAAAGGAAGAAAGGAGGGCAGAGCAAAAAGTGCTCACTGTTATATCAGTGAAAGCCAAGATTGAAGCTGCCTTTGATACAAAGAAGGCAAAAAAAAAGAGGTGGATTAGAAATAATTGAAGCAACAAAAGCAAGAAAAACAAAGAAGCAGGGCTGTGAAGAGATTTGGTGAGAAGACAGCATTGAGGGTGAAAATGAAACTGAAAAGTTCAAACAGTTACTGTTGATAACAGCTCAGACAGTTCTCTTGGGTAAGATAGTGAAAAGGAATGTGAACTTAGTTTTGATTTGTGTTACTGTTGGCAACTTTGCAAAAGTCATCTATGAGGGCCATTAGGGAGAAGGTAGAACCTAGTGCAGAGGACAAAGTCTCTGCCGGCTATTTGTTATTCAGCAAGACATATCAGTAAATTCATTTTGCATGTAGTTCGGGACTGTGTTTGGGTCTCTTAGGAGGGTGTGAGTAGTATATAACTGTGTGACAGCGGATTTGATTATGAAATTTGAAAAAGAGATCTGATGGGTAATTCTAACTGTATACTTGTTATTTTCTGTTTTTTATTTCTTTCCTATACTATAAGTTGTGATGCTTGCTTAATTCTAAACGAAGAAAATCTCGTCGATGAGATCTTGGTAACTTTTAAGAGTTGGAACTTGCGCTAGTGACGAAGAAAGTCACCAATGCCATCTGTTATTTGACGTTAATTCAGTTCTGTTGGCTGTAATTATAAGGCAATATTAGCATAGTAATAAGTGCTGGATCTCAATTTCTGAAACTAATAAATTTGCAAAGTAAAAGAAAGAAACAATAGCGGAAGAATGAAATAAAACGCTAGATAGAAATATGGATATTTTAATGACACTAGCATCAGTTTCCAGTCCCAGTTTACACAGTTTCTAGAGATTTTCATTTGACCTCTAATTAGGCTACTATTTATTTATATGCCCCCGGATAATCCTCTCAATAGTATCTTTTTAAAACAATGAATTAGGTCTTTAATCCCTTGTAACGGCTTAGGCTAGTGGCAAACATGTCTTCTTGTTACTTTCTGGACTCTACATTTTAAAGCAACCGGATACCATTGGTGTAATTTCGCCTATTTTAATTTGTGTTTGTGTTTAGCACTTCTGTTTTGTTCAAATTTCTTGGTTATATGTGTTTCAAGTTTTGTTTTTCGAGTCTTTCGTGAAGTTGCTAAACACTCTTAGTAGGCAATAGTCAAAGAATAAAAAAACTATGTTTTTTTTTTGGGGCGAAGGTTGGTGGTGGGTCTCCTGCTTACCATTGGAATGTTTCATCTGTTTAAAAAATAATACGGATTCGCTGATCACCTTACCAAAGCACGGTAAGCACGGTAGTAAAATGTGTGTGCGTTACTTAAAATAAATTGTGTGCTTTTTCAGGCGCGGAAAAACCTCACCGTAATATGAAAGAAGCGCAACTTCAAAAAAGAGGAAGAATGTCTGTAGAAATAAGTTGAAAATTGGAAATGGCAGCAGGATGCTGTTTAGGAGAGAAGAAGAGACTCAGCGAACCACCCAATGTGATACCAATGGCTAATGGCGAAGTAGTAAGTAAGTAGTAAGTATGACGGCACTAGACCCTTAAGGTCCAAACCGGCGGTGCTGATCTCCGTTTCATGGCCTTTCAGCCAGGAAGTGCAATGGGGGGCTGGGGGCCAGCCGTCTGTGCTTTCGCACACCCTTCCTGCTTACCTTCCCCAGATTTCTCCAGGTACCCATTAGAGGTGGGTCGACACTGGCTAAGCTTACAAAGTCACGCCACTGACCCGCGTCCAAACCAAATAACTGGCTACGCCCGGGATCGAACCCGTGCCCCATGGACAAAAAATTCTAAACCTGGCGCACGTCCACCTAGCCAGGACGGCTAGCCAGGACCTAGCCAGAAAGGCGAAGTAGGATACAAGGTAGTAGACATAGATCGGGAAAACAAATTTGTTTTATTTCTTGGATAACAGTTGAGGAATATTGGGTGCCTTGGATGAGACGGGGGGACGAGCTTTTTTTTGAAACTTGATTGAAGGCTGAAACTGAATTAAATGTGGTTGACTGGCAATTATCTATTTTCATTTTACCATATTATGTGCAGTAATTAGTATCATTCTGTTGCTATTTTCCTTCTAAAGAGTTTTCTCTTTTGGATTGTTACTAGGGACCGGGGAGAGGCTACCAATTTAGTGTCACGGGTTTATACACAACAATTTTGGTGTGTATAAAAAATATTATTTTTTTTGACTGAGAGACAGGGCAAATTTGCACGAACTATCCTTGATTTAATTCTTAACTATCGATATAGGCCTTTAATCCTTGGGTTAATGGACGCTATTTGATTAAGACTAAAATATAAAACAAACTAGAATAATAGTTCGTGGGGATTTGCAATTACTAGCCTAATAGTTCATGTGAATTCGCTCTTTGTCTTTCAGTCAGGAAAATTATATATTTGGTAAAAGAAATTTCGATTTACTGAAAGAAATTTTACAGGAGAATTTTAAGAAGGGAATTTAATGGAGACCTAAGCTAAGTTTGTCGAATTAGTGACAATTGAAAAGTTTGATAGCCTATTTGCTCATTCATAGATAGTCGATCAGTTAGAGCAGAATAATGTAACTTTGCTTGTAGTTAAATTGTCAAATATTAAAAAAAATTTTTCATTTACTGAAAAGTAGATTTAAGCAAATGCAAACGCCATCAAATGCAAATGTTAAGATAAAATATATTTAAAAAACAACTCGCAAGCCTGGCTGGGCCGAATTTCTATTCTGAAGTAAAAACAAAGCAGAATAGCATATAAAAGAACTATAAACACTTCCACATATAAAAAACTGGCAAGGAATGCACCGTTTTTTTGTATAAACAATCAATAAAAAAAATAAAAAAATTTTAAAACACGTATTTAAATTTTGGGCCATATTATGTGGAGCATAATATGAAAAAGAAAGACTGTCAACTTGAAAAGGGGTCAGTACAAGCGTAAAAAAGAGGATTGATTTTTTTGTTAATTTTTCTCTGGATTTAAGGGGTATTTTTTTTTCGTATTTTGAAGCCAAGCAGCGTATCTTCAAGTCAGGAGTCTATTCCTTGAATAAATTTAATTTTATTGGATTTCCTGCGAAATTTGCAGGTGCAAAACCGGAGAAGTATATTCAAGATGCGGACAGACAAAGGAGGATTTGTTGTGAAAAAATATGTTCTATATTAAAAAGCAAATAGATTACAGAAAATGGTCCTTGTGTGCTTTATCTGCACATCGAAAACTCTCCAACTTATTAAGCCCCATAAAACTTACCCCTTAAATAACTTTTTCCACCCATTCCTCCCTTATGTATCACCCCCAAAAAAATTTCTCCCTCAGTCAAATTACTTAAAAAAAAAAATCACTTTTACTCTATTCCCTCTTTTACTTTCTTACATTAGATTCATTGTTTAGTACTCTCATAGCTGTTATATAATGCAGTTACAAATTAAATTGCAGTTGCAGACTTTTTATATATGCGCCTGGGATAAGGATTTATATATCCTTATATAAATCCTTGACGAATCAGGAGGAGGACACCTTATTCATGAGTTTTAGAAAGGAGATAGGTGCTTTAGCTTTATGAATAATATTGTTATTATGGATATCCTCTTTGAAATTAGAGGAAATTGTGACACCGAGTATTTTCAAGAAGGACGCTTAAATTCCTGGAGGTTTATGATGAAAAAGAAGAGGTGGAGTTTTAAGGAAATATGTTATTGGTATTATCCTGGATTTAGAAGGGTTTACTTTCGTCTCTTATTCCAAGGCATTATGTACATTATGCACATTATGCATTATGCAATTACTTAAGCCTTTATTTTAAGCAAAAGCTAGTTCAATAGCTTTCAATGATGCTGAAAAGCCCTAAAGTGAGGTATCTATCCTAAACTTTAAACTCTGCAAGGGCCTTCAGATAAATATGGAAAAGAATGAAGGGGTGTTGGAATTTATCTCTCATCTCATTTCATTTAAACTGAGACAGAATAATTGAGGCACAGCATGACATTTCCTTCTTATTGTAGAGAAATGTTTATGAAATTTGTTTGAATAGAAAAAAAAATCATTTACTTTATATTTCATAAAAGTATACACAAGGAACTTATAAGTGCACATTAGCTACCCTGAAGCGGGGGCGATGCGGCATTTTGTAGGTGGGTACGAAATGTCTGGATAGATACATCAGAGGGGTTTTTTTTAATTTCAATGACCCTACATTAAACCTCCCGATGAATATAGAATGAATTTTGTTAGGGGGATATCTCGGAACTGGTGTTTGATCCCTCTTGATTCACAGGAATAATTGTAGTGCACGCCTTTATCAGATGCGTATGGTGGTGGTGGTGGATAATAGTATCCCTTCTAATGCTACAATATTTCTTTGTGTAGATATTACTTTCACTTGCCTACTAGCACAGAGAGAAAAAAAGGCGAGGTAGCCCATCATGTGCCTCGACATTGATTTATTTTCTTGGGGGGGGGGGGGGGGGGGAGGGCTACAGGCTAGTAGGAACTTAATTTTTCCAATTTGGATTTTCAATATATTTTTTTTGCATGTATGTAGGCTACGATGTTCCAATGTATTTCAAAACATGTATAGCCCTAAAATGTATTCTAACATTAGAGAGAACACACATTAATACAATATATATATTGTAGAGGTTTCGATGGCTTCAACCCACTTAGAAGATCACAAGTCACACATATTCCATCCTAATGAATAACATTACTCTTCTTCAACTCAAAATTTTTCTAGTAAAAATACTATGAAGCTCTTCTTAAACAAAATTACGGCTCATCTCCAATTTTTATAATATATTTAAATTCTGTGCAAAGTTTTTTTTTTACTTCAATCCAACATTTTAATTCTTGAATAGAAAAGCTGAAAAGTTGGAAGAAGAAGTTCAAGAGCCCGAGGGGTTTAAAGGATTTCTACTCAATACAATATCTTGGTTGAGTTTGAACAATTTCTTTCAACAGGAAGTGACGAGCAACTTCAAATCTTAAAACTGACAGAAAAATATACCTTATACGAGGAGGGCTTTCTCCTCCTCATCTGCTCGCTCTTTACTCTGAAGTCTAACTTCTTGTCAAAATTATTTAAGAAAAACTCGCCTAAGCACAAGGGACTTTGGATAGGAAAAAGAACCTTAAAAAAAAAAGCAACAAAAACTAACAAACTTATGCTTTACGAGCGAAAATTTAAAGAATAGTAAGCCCCCTTCAATAATGTATAATTTCAGTTTCTTTTTTTAAGTTTTAAGGTTTCTTCTTACTTTCAGTTGATAAAAAACTTGTTTTTTTTTTTCATTCTAATTAAACTCTGTGAAACGGTGTATTCTTTTGAACGTGATACTTTTTCTAACGCAGAGAAACGGTCAATGTTTCAACGCTAGATGTCTGCCTTTTGATAAGTAGCAGGACATCGAGAACATTTTTTTTTGAAAGATAATGAAAATAAAAAAAAAAAGAGTATGAAATAAGCATTTTTTTTGAAAGATAATGAAAATAAATAAAAAAAGAGTATGAAATAAAGGCAATGAAATAGTTTTTATAAAGTATAGTATAATAAAAATATTATTTTTTATAATGAAAAGGTAAAGTATAAAGTAGTATATACAAAATAAATATATATGAAAACGAAAAAGAAGTAAGACTTGCTTCTGCTTGAATTTTTTTTTATGAGTGGAACATTAGCTGGAACGTAGTAATGAATATTCGACGATCCATGTAACCAATAGTTGAAAAATACTTAAAAAAAACTCGAATGAAAAAAAAAAAAAAAAAAAAAAATTTTTAGCTGGTTCAGGAATGGTAACAATTTTCGAAGTTTGTTTTAATAGTAAAATGTTATTTTGAAAAGAACTTCATCTGAATTTTTGGAAAGGAGCCTGAAACCTTCAAAAATGCTGTCGGACCAAATTAAGAAACGGACAATTGGAATAGCCTCTGTGGAAAACCTTTCACAGGGAAATTAAAACCCCACTCAGCCTCTACGATGAACAGAAGAATCACTGAACATGAGAAGCACTGTAGTGTCCCCCTTTGTGCTTCTTTCAGTTAGAGAGGAACTTAACACAGAGAACCAATTAGAGATATCCCCATTTGCTTTCACTTAATTAGGTGACTAAGTATTTAGAATTTAAAAATGTAATGTGAAGACATCTTCCACTGTTCTGATTGATATTCGTAAAGCACGCACAACCAAGAAACTTTAAATGAGGAAAAGACTGAGGGTCATTTTTCAAGAGAGGGAATTAGTTGTTATTCGAAGTAAATCTCATAAATATGGATCTCTATTTCATTGTGATAATAGCTATTTAATGTTTTTTAGGCAATGGGAACAACAATGGAGACTGGTTCTAAACACAGAAAAATTTCAATTCACTTTTAAAGCCGAATTTCAAGAAAATTTTAAGCCAATTTTGAATGTTTTGTAGCCAACAATAAGGTAATTGGTGTAGGTAATTCTCACCTTTGTTTTTGAAAACTCTATTGAAGAGAACTGAAAGGGGTTTGAGTTTTTGGCCCTTGCACACTTTTGTTATTCATCGGAGTTCCAGTTGCTAAATTATATTCCATGACCGAAGCTTTTCTTGAGACCAAAATAATTTCAATGATTTTTAAAATATGAGAATTGCAGCTTGGAATGTTACAATGTTAAAAATTAATTATATCGTGTCAATATATTTTACTGACAAATTCAGACACTTCGAACTGGACTTCAGAAACTCATATCCCAGGGTTAGGCAAAATGAAATTAGATGATATAGAATTTATTTACTCAGACAGAAAGGATGGTGTAGATAAATAGGGAATAGGGCTATATGATGAATAAGGAAGCGGCTAATTCCTATTTAGGCTGGGAAGGTATTAATAATGGAATATTAATGACTAAAAAGTAGAGAGTATCAAGCATAGTAGTATATGCCCCTGTAGAACCGACTGACGGAGAAACTAGGGACTCAGAGGAGTTTTACTGACAGTTACAGGTACAAATAGACAGGGTCTTAGGTAGAACTATGATTTTTTATTAAGAAATTTTAACGCCCAGGTCAGTAGAAATAGGGATTGATGATATCTTAGCCTTGGTAAATTTGGTGTAGGAAAGAAAACAGCAATGGCTACAGACTGCTGCAATTTTGTAGGTATAAACTATGTAGTTATAACCAAGACAGTATTTGGTCATAAAATGGCTCATAAGTTAACATTGTATTCACGTGATGGTAAGACAGCTAACCTTATTAGTTATGACACTGTAAATTGAGGATTGACAGGATCAATGCAAGATATAGGGTATACAGGAGTGCTGTTATGCTGTTAAAAGCATAAATCACCATCTAGCTGTGTCTAGGGTTTATTTAAAGTTGAAATTTCAGAAGGGTAACCACCTACCAGGAGGTAAACTCCAGGATGAACGGGGACGGGGACAAAATTAATGATAAGAAAAGAGTAAAAGAGAGATGGGCTGAACATTTTGAGAATATGCTAAACCAGAATAGAGCCACAGGAAAAGATATAGAGGAAAATGAAAAAGTTTGCGACATTTTGGATGTGAAGGAAGATTTATTTTGGGAGGAAGAATTAGCAACAGTACTAAGCGGATTAAAAAATCACAAGCCCCAAGATGCTGATACTGTGGTTAATGAGTTTCTCAAATAAGGTGGCTATGAGGTTAGAAATAAGTTGCTGAAGAATATGAATATGATTTTTGAATACGGGAAAGTACCTATTGATATTTGGAAACCCCTAATTAAACCATGTATAAAAAGGCGATAAGAATGAGTGTGTTATTTAAATAAGTATTAGCCTGATGTAGCTTAGCTAGAGGATGTGTCACCAAATTTTTACTCTTAGGTTAGTAATTGAGAAGTGCCTGAGACATCAAACACCTTTAGTCCTTGGGTTTTTTAGATTATGAGCAAGCGTTCGATTTAGCTGATAAAACAGCTATAGCGAAGGTCTTATTCTTGTATGGTATACAAGGCAAACATATTAAAGTGATTAGTGCTATGTATGAAAATAAAACTGCCGCGGTTGTAGTTGGCAGGATTTTGTTCTATCCCCATTTATATGGATCATTTTGATGAACTTTGTGTTAAGGAAAGGCAATAGGAGAACACAGAAACAAATGGGGAAGAAAACTAAAGTAGCCTACCATAATTTTGGTATATTTACGTCTTTTGGGTTTCATCTTTGTCAGTTAAAGCATCCAAGTGTATGCCTGGACAAGTGGATAAAACATCAAAATATGAACTATGTTTTCTGAGGTAGGTGTTATATTAAATAAAGGAGGTATGAATACTCATAAAAACTAAGTGAGGTATGAAAAATTTTTCAAAGTGAGGTATTGGTATGCCTTCTTCTTATTCTTCTTCTTATTTGGATCAATATGCAGATGCTTTCGCATAATCTCATCACTGGAATCAGATTCTGGCCCTTCAGTGTGTTGCTCCAGTTAGGTTCGATGCCCGGGTCCCGTATTACCAATTTAAGGTCAAATCCACTGCGCCACTACAAGACGTATTGGTATAACAAAAATGAGAGGCAATAGTCAATCTGGACTTGTCCCAATTAAAGACTGGAAAAGAGCAGATTTAATCTAAAATGATTAAAAATAGCACAGAATAAAGTCTTTAAAGCTACTTTCAGGCTTCATCAAAGATATCGTATCTCCGATCTATACACAACTACTGGATTAACTGAAATCACAAGTTTGTTTTGCTTCCTAAAACTTGCACACACTGCCCGTCACAGACATTTACCTGATAAGCTCTCACACTTTTTCACTCCTTGCTCCTCTGTGAGTTTTGCTCCTCTGTTGATTCTGTTTCTATGATTTATTTATTGTGTTTGCTCACTTTCGTTTTAATATTAACGTCTTTATTTTCATCTTTTCTTTTCTATTTACTTGCCCTGTCTCTTTGTTGGTGTGTTTACTTTTTCAGTTTTACTCTTCTTTGTTTTGTTTTTCGGTTCACATAAGCTATGCTTTAGAGTCAAAGCTAGTTAACTGATTATGTTTTTTTTAATAAAATGAAATAAATTGAAAAAAAACGTGGCTACAATTAGTGATAAATAAAGAGTTAAAGAGAAAGGGGCAGAACATTTTGCGAATGTGCTAAACTCTTGTAAAGCTACTGTAAATGCTAAAAGATGAATAAAGAAACCGTTATGGTTTGACGGTTTTTATTTCGTTAACAACTTTCACAGAACTCTCCCTTCGAGATTTGCAACATACTTCTGAAAATAATTTACTTTGTTTATCCTATCAGGAATGTCATGCCAGGCTTGACTTACTTACTTGATTTAATGTTCCTTTTGGTGATCTAGCGTAGAGACACGTGACTCTTCACCTCCAATCGGAACGGTCTTATGCAAGCGTGACTGCTTCTTGTATATCGGTATCGATCATTGAGAGGATCTGGACAAGGCTGTCCCTCCATCTGAACCAGGGCCTTCTGCAAGAGTGCTTCCAGCCATGCGTAGAGGGATCAAAAACTGAAGTGTTCTTGCGGGTGGTTCCGCTGTAAATTGAGGATTGACTGGATCAATAGAAGATGCTACGGTATCATGGGTGCCATAGACTGAATTATATGGGGGGGGGGGGGGGGGGTAAGACCAGGTAAGCCTGGTCTAATCAGCACTTCCAGTGCTGTATAATCGAAATCTCGAGACAAAATATCATGGGCAGGGCGCCTAAGTAAAGAGCGATGTGGGCACAATATAATTTTTTTTAGACATGGGCACTTATTATAGATAGATATGTCATAGGAACTTCAAAAGAGTTCATGGAGGGCAGCCAGCTCCCCTTCCCCCACGTCAATCACTTCTCCAAACACATCCAATCAAAATTTTGGAGATAGCCATTTTGTTCAGTGTAGTTTTAAGGTCTGGAAATTATGACTTTGAGAATGACCCCCCCCCCCCCCTCCACAACCCTAAGAGCAAGGGTTATAAGTTATGCGGTGTTGGGATATAAGGTTTTTTTATAGGAAGGGGGCTCATTTGATTGGTAATCAGAAGTTTTACTGGCCTTTTTAACAGTCAAAAGTGATTGGAGGTCATCCAGCCCCCTCCCCATACACCGTTCATTTCCCCAAACATATTCAGTCATAATTTTTGAGATAACCATTTTGTTCAGTGTAGTTGAAAGGTCCAGAAATTATGTCTTTGAGTATAACTCCCCCCCATACAACCCTCAGGTCAAGGGTTGTAAGCTACGCCCTGGGGGCATATACGTTTTTTTTTTTTTTTTTATAGAAATAGTGGTCGTATAAACTTCAAAGAGGGCTCATTGGATTGGTAATCAGAAGTTATAGTGCTCTTTTCAAGAGTCAAATTGATCAGAATACAAATAGCCCCCCCCCCCCCCCCCCCCCCCCCCACACACACACGTCGTATTTTCCAGTAACTCATCTGATGGAAATTTTAAGATGGCCATTTGTTGTCGTAGAAACTTCGAAAAAAGGCTCAGTCGGTTGGTAATTGTAAGGGCTAGTACCTTCTTTAATAGTCAAAAGTGATTGGAGGGCAACCACACACCCCCACCCATCATTTCCCCAAACACTTCCAGTCAAAATCTCGAGATAGTTATTTTGTTTGACGTAGTTTAAAAGTCCAGAAATTATGTCTGAGGATGAGAACCCCCTCATGATCCTCAGGGCAAGGGTTGTAATCCCGGGGGCATTTAAGGTTCCTATGGAAACGGGGGTCGCATACACTTCGGAGGGGGCTCATTGGAGTCGAAATCGGAAGTTGAAGAGCCATTTTTAAGAGTCAAGTTTTTCGGAGGCCAGCTATACCCCCCCCTCCCCTACACGTCATATTTTCCCCCAAGGCAGGTTTTCAAAAAGGCATATAAGCAATATAGTGACAGCACCACTCTATAATAGCTAGAAATATTATTGAAACATTTAAAGAAGCTAATTCGATCAAAAAATTAAGTTATAGGGTCCTTTCTAAGAGTATTAAATAAAAAAAAAAACAAGTTTTTTAAACTGAAAGTAAGGAGCGACATTAAAACTTAAAACGAACAGAAATTATTCCGTATATGAAAGGGGCTGTCCCCTCCTCAACGCCTCGCTCTTTACGCTAAAGTTTTTTATTGTTTTAAAAAAATAAAGTTGTGAGACAGAGTCAAACTTTAGCGTAAAGAGCGAGGTGTTGAGGAGGGGGACAGCCCCTTTCATATACGGAATAATTTCTGTTCGTTTTAAGTTCTAATGTCGCTCCTTATTTTCAGTTTAAAAAACTTGTTTTTTTTATTTAATTTCTGATCGTTTTTTAGTTAATGCAGCTTTTATTTTGGCTCGCCGTCATTGAATAAGTAAACAAAATTTTCATAAAAATTTTACTTTTCTTTTGCTAAATGGCTGTCTCTAAATTTGGTTCTGACGTAATTTACAAATTAACTTACGTAACGAACTTCTATATTCGTATATTTTTCTTCTGGCAAAAAATACAAAGTTGCAGATTTTTGCAGATATGAGCTTGAAACCTATGTTATAGGGTTTTCTGATACGCTGAATCTGACGGTGTGATTTTCATTAAAATTTTTGCACTTTTAGGGGATGTTTCCCCCCCTCTAAAAAATCAGGTAAATTTTCTCAGGCTCTTAGCCTTTGATGAGTAATACTAAACTTAATGAAATTCATATATTTAGAATCAGCATTATAAGCCCATTGTTTTGATACATTTATTGACATCAAAGTTCCGTTTTTTAAAGTTTCGATTACTATTGAGCCGTACCGCTAGTTTTTTTTTATTTTTTTTTTTTATTACGTATATGTTATTACGTATAATATGGGGTTCTCCCCTTAGTCAATATCACGCTCTTTACGTTAAAAGTTAAAAATTTTTTAATTCACAAACCCCTGAATCACAAAGGCCGTTTAATTAGAATAGATAGCTCTTTTGAAAGCACTAAAGAGCGAGGTATTGACTTGGGGGAGAACCCCCTCGTATACGTAATAATTTCTGTTCATTTTAAGTTCTAATGTTGCTTCTTACTTTCAGTTTAAAAAACTTGTTTTTTTTAATTTAATTTCTGATCGTTTTTAAATAATGCTTGGAAATCCGGCGCCCCCTTCATAGAAATGTCCCTTACCCCAATGAAACATCCTCCACGGAAAGATTCTCCTGAGTAACCCCCTCCTCCAGCCCCCCCCCACCAGAAAAAAATTCTTCCTGAAAATGTCTGTATACTTCCCAATAACCAATACAATATGTAAGCAATGGGCAAAGTTCATAACTTTCAGTCCTTCCCCTGGGAACTGTGGGGGATTAAGTCATCGTAAAAGACATATTTATTAGATTTTCGACTATGCTGAACAAAATGGCTATCTCAAAATTTTAATTGGGTGACTTTGAGAAAAAAATGAGCGTGGGAGGGGGCCTAGTTGCCCTCTATTTTTTTGGTCACTTAAAAAGGGACTTTTTATTTCCGGGGGCTGTCCCCTCCTCAACGCCTTGCTCTTTACGCTAAAGTTTTTTATTGTTTTAAAAAAATAAAGTTGTGAGACAGAGTCAAACTTTAGCGTAAAGAGCAAGGCGTTGAGGAGGGGACAGCAACTTTCATATACGGAATAATTTCTGTTCGTTTTAGGTTTTAATGTTGCTCCTTACTTTCAGTTTAAAAAACTTGTTTTTTTATTTAATTTCTGATCGTTTTTTAGTTAATGCAGCTTTTATTGTGGTTCAGCGTCATTGAATAAGTAAACAAAATTTGGTTCCAATTCTTTAAAAATGACCCATTAATCACAAAGGCCGTTAATTAGAATAGATAGCTCTTAAGAAAGTACTAAAAAATCTTTGGCTTGAAGAGCGAGGCATTGACTAGAAGGTGAACCCAATCATATAGCTAATATTTTTTTTTTGTTCGTTTTAAGTTTTGATGCTGCTCCTTAAATGATGGGAAATCCGGCGCCCCGTTCATAGCAATGTCCCTTCCCCCATGAAAATTTCCTTCATGAAAAGATCCTCCCATATAACCCCCGCTCTATTGAGCCGGGTCGCTCCTTACTTACAGTTCGTTACCACGAACTGTTTGACTAGAATATAATTTGCGCTTTACTGAAAACAAAAATATTTTTAGACGTTTTCACTTTTTTTTACTTCAATAAGTAAAAAAAAAATTTTCCTCACTTTTTTAACCTCATTTGTTTATCTTAAGGAATAAATATCAGTATAGGTAAATTTAACTGACGATCCACGGTCATTTTTTTTTTAGTAAAACCTAAGTTATGTTCTGGTCTTGAGAAGGCATGGGGGTTGTCAGCCCTATTAATGTTAATTTTTGCTCGTTTTGAGTTTGACTCGGCAATTTATTGTTCTGTTCGTTTTGAGTTTTATTTAATTGTTGGTAGTGATTTGTGGTAGTTTTACGTTTGGAAGATTATTTGACTATTTCTGCCCATTTTTGGCTTAATAGAGCTTGTTTACTTTTCTTTGAAAACATATTCTGCGGAAAGTTTTTAAATTAACACAAATATATGACACCGTCATTCAGCTAGGGGGGGTGGGGGCAGACCCCCCCCCCCCCTTATGGGCGCCCATGTCCGGTATACAGGAGTGCTATTATTGATGTTAAAAGTAAAGATCGCCATCTAGTAGTGTCTAGGGTTAATGTAAAGTCGAAATGTCACGAGGAGTTACCACCTTCCAGGATGTTATGACGTTGGTAGACTCTCGGATGAAAATTTGAGAGAAACTTTCCAGGAACTGTTGAATACTAAACTGGAGATTTAAAATCTGACAATATAGAAAATAGATGGAATAATTTTAGGAAAAATATTTGTGAAGCTGCCGATGGTGTCTTAGGGAAGAACGTTAGGAGCGCAGCTTGGAATATTCGTGAAAAAGGTTATTTTTAATAGAGAGAAGAAGGGGCTTGTACAAGAATTATGTGAGTGATAGATCATATGAAAACAAAAGGAATCTAAGGAAAGTTTAGAAAGCATTAAATTAAGAACTAAGGTGGTGTGAAGTGGATGCCATGGATGAAATTGCCGAGGATGTGGAAGATGTAGCTAGACGGCATAATAGTAAAATATTGTAGTGACATGTTAATAAATTCAGAGGGAGTTGTTAATCTGGACTTGTCACAGTTAAAGATAGGAATGGGGACACTATTTCACTCTTAGGCTAAATTGGTATATATTGGCTAAATATATTCAGCTAAATATGTTCGGCTAAATTAGGATATATTGGTATAATAAAAACTGAGAGGGAATAGTCCCCAATTAAAGACTGGAAAAGAGCAGGTCTATTCTAAAATCATTAAAAATAGCACAGAATAAAGACGTTAAAGCTACTTTCGGGCTTCCTCGGAGATATCGTACCTCCGATCTATAAACAACTACTGGATTAACTGAAATTGCAAATCTGGTTTTACTTGCTAGCCTAAGACTTGCACACACTGCCCGTCACAAACTTTTTCCCGATAAGCTCTCACGCTTTTTCACTCCTTGTTCCTCTATGAGTTTTGCTCCTCTGTTGATTCTGTTTCTACGATTTATTTATTATATTCGTTCACTTTCGTTTTTATATTACCGTCTTTATTTTCACCTTTTCTTTTCTATTTGCTTGCTCTGTCTCTTTGGTTGTTTGTTTGCTTTTAAATTTTTTTCTTCTTTGTTTTGTTTTTTTTCGGCTCACACAAGCTATGCTTTAGAGTCAAAGCTAATTAACCTATTATATTTTTGTATTAAATTAAAATAAATTGAAAACAAAAACGTAGCTACAGTTAGTGATAAATAAAGAGTTAATGAGAAAGGGGCAGAACATTTATTAGAACATAAGAATTGTAGAACATAAGAATTAGAGTTGGCAAAACATGGGATTAGAAATAATAAAGCCCCAGGTGCTTATAGACCAATCTATAAGGAAGGTAATCAAAGTAAGTTTTGTAATTACTCGGGGACTAATTTAGTTTATGTAGGAAACAAATTACTTATTATAATGATGCATTTGGGACTTAAAGAGGCCGTAGATACAGTTTACAGAAGAACAGTTTTGGGTTGGGGATAGGTTGTGTCTATCAAATTTTTATTCTTAGATTATTAATTGAGAAGCTCTTGAGTCACAAGACTGATGATATCTGATGTCCTAATTTTAAAACCAAAAAGTCCGGAATTTTTTAAATCAGTAAAAGTGTTATATTCTTCCGTTAAAGGCTAAAGCTCTCACTAAAGAAAGATATTCATTAAATATCTCATTCATTCATTCCTTAAATATTCATTAAATTCATTAAATATCGCTAAATTGGAGTGGCTTGTGCTAGGTAAGTTGATAAAATTGTCGTGGTTAAAGGTAGGTAATGAGGTTAGTTGGGTATTTCCCTGTAAATTAGCAGTTAAGCATGGTTGGGTTTATCCCGAAATTTATGGGTCATTTTGATTGTCTGTGTCCTAAAAAAAACGCAGCGAAAGAGAAACTATCCTAGACTTAGTTTTTACTGATGATTTTAGTATCCTTGAAAAATTAAAGCAAAATGACTGATTTCTTGATAGTTGGATCAATCTTACGAAGACCAAGTCACTTAGACTGGTAAAATGTAAAGTTGAAAAAGGTGATGTTGGGTAAGAAAAAAAATTAGCTGCTTTTACCTTAGCAGGATTATTAGTATAGATGGCGGATGCTGCGTAAACGAAACAAACTAATTATGATTTTATTCAACACTCCCCCCTTGAAATAATTAACAACATCTTAAGGGTAGGAAGAGAATACTTTTCAAAGCTAAGCTAATCTTGTAGAACGAGGAGTAACCAACAAAACTACAAATGAGCCTTCCACTGCTTGGTTTTAGACTGTGAATCCCAAATTGCTGAATTATAAATTGTCATTCAGGGTGCAACTCGCTTTAGATGGTAGACTTTTACTAGAAACTTTTTTTTAGCGGTGGCTTCGCTGCCCTGCTAAAGCCAATTTTTGTATTTTGGTGAGCCAGCTGCGACAGTTTATTTAACATAAATTATGTATTTTTTCAGTTGCAGAAAGTCTCACCGTATTATGTTATATAGAAGAAAAGAAGAGAGTCAATGACAGCCAATGTAACACCAATCCCTCTTGATATAGTAGGATAAAAGGTAGTAGACAAAGATTGAGACAACATATTTGTATAATTCCTTGGATAACGGTCGAGGGAATAATGGTTATCTTATATATAAACTCCCGATATATAATAAAAATAACTAATATATAAAACAAAATATTGAATATTTAATTTTAGATTTATATTAGGGACTAGAGAGAGACTACCAATTTGGTGTGAAAAGTGTTCGCACTTGTAACTCTGTGAATCAACCTTTATCTAGGAATTGTTTTTTTTTTTTCAGAAAAACATTAGTAGTGATTAGATTTGCCTGGATTTATAAGAAATATTTAATATGAATCTCATGGAAAAACTGAAAATTAGTCGAATAATTTGGTATAACTAATTCTAAGAATAGAAAAAATGAATTTTATTAGGCGAGAATTATGTGCTGGTAATTAAAGGATGCTGATTGCATCGTGTATAAATTCATCATGGTTTCTTTTCCTAATTTACACATAAAAACACCTGTTATTATTTGTTAGGGCAACATGGCCTGAAAAACAAGAAGAAAAAAAGGATTATTTCCATTCATTATGCAATTAAAACTAGGATTGACAGTACAATGTGGACAATGATTCGTGGGAAAAAAATTTTTGTCTCTCATTCAGGAAAAAATAAATTTGGTGAAGAAATAAAAATGGTGTAAGAAATTTGAAGGGGACTTAAGCTAAGTTTGTTACATTAATGAAGATTATAAAATTTAATAACGTGCTTGCGTATTTATAAGTAGTTCATCAGTTTGAACAGATTATTACAACTTAGCGTACTTTTCAAATTTTCAAACATTTTTTTTTAATATTGGAAGGTTCCCAGGATCGTTTTTTCATCAAAAAAGCCTTTATCTTTGACTCCCTGAACCTATGGCTGCTCTGTAATGCCGCAAGGCTTTGTACAATGGAGATGGGAGATATGTAAAGGTTATTGGTGGGAACCTAAGGTGGTTCAGATTGATTGAAACCTCGGTAAATTTTTCGCAGTTCATATTATTGACTTACGAATAAAGCGAACATACCACACGATGCCTTTTTTATGTTCTTTACGAATATAATAATCGCTTCTATCGCAAATTGAAATTTACCTACCCCCAACCCCCTAATTCGTAGAGAGCGTAAAAAAGGCATTGAGTATCATGTTCACTTTATTCGTAAGTTAATAATATGAATTAGGAAAAATTTATCGACATCTGTTCTCCTATCGCACAACTTTTCATCAATATAATCAAACTTTTCAAAATTTAAATTTTTTGGGTTGTTATCAAACAATTCTTCAACCTTATTTTTGGAATAAAATCGGGCTTTTCTGGAAAAATTGATCGGTCTTCCTATTGGATTAATTATTGGCTTGATCTCTGGAGCTCTTTATTCTGGGAAATAAGATAATCATTTAGCTTTTTATGGAAAGCAGCAATTTTTGTTTAAGATTTTGTAAATTGAAAGTATCGAACTGATCTTTGGCATTCTGCCAATTAACAAAAAAGCGATAAATACAGAATTTTAATGCTACAAAAATATTATTAAGATTAACATCAAGATTGTATGACCCCTTGTAGTTGGTATATTAAATGTATATTCGGAGTATTAGAAAAAGAGCAAATTGAATCCATCTTAAGGTCTTTGGGGTCACCAACTAGAAAAGGTCCAGCGTTTAGGTATAGTAATAATTAAATCAGCGCTTGATTGCAACTGCTGGATGAATCTTAACCTTTGAGTTACCATATTTGTTGTGATAGTAATAGAAAAAAAACAATTGAAATAATATTAACAGGACTGGGGAGTACTTACGGCCTGAGACTCAGTCAAAGGATCAAGTAAACAAGGGCCTAGAGTAATTTTGGGATAAAATTTATTCTTAGTAAAACGCCACCTCTTTTTTTTTCCAAAAGCATGATCTGATAGACAGAGTTTGAATCTATCAAAGGGTGGAATCGTAGGTCATGGGACTACTTTTGTAACAGATATAATTTTTATTTGTTTTTATTCCGATAACACCTTAGGTTCAGTTACGACTACTACTACTAAAAACCTACCGCAGCACCAAGCCGCCTGACGCCAATACAACTATGTACGCTTCTCCTCCGTCCCAATCAATTCAAAGCTTCCCTTTACACCTTTCCAAGACATTCCTATTTCCTTAAGTGTTTCTTTTCGACATCCTCCCATTTCAACTGTAGACGACTTGCTTTTCGTTTAGCCCTAGATGGTTAATCTAGGGCTTTCTTTTAGCCCTAGAGGCGAAAAGGATAATCTTTGGCAATATGTTATCCTTCATCCATAGAACGCGCCCTAGCCGTCTCAACTTACGTGTCGCTGTAGCCCTAGAAAGTTTGATTGAACCACACTTTTCATAGAGCTTACTATTTGAAATACGGACAGTCAGTCGGGTACCCAAAACAATCCGTAGGCAATTTCTCTGGAAATCATCTGTGAAAATTTGGACTTTCAGCGTTTGTAACACGGATTATAGACAATTCTAAAAATTTGGGAAATTTGACCCAAATGGCTTTTCGGTGACGGAGAAAAATAGTGCAGCTGAGGAATCAACTCCAGTCAAAACATCCTTATTACCATAGTAACGAGCACAGGGGAACTTAGGAAAAATAGTTGTAGAAAAACACGATCAGGAAGGTGAACCTGGTTTTCAGTTGACAGAGGGAATGATTACTTACTATTCATTGCTTACTTATTTTTACATTGAAGAGCTCTTAAACCTGAGTCACATTGAGCATGGAAGCTCACAGGAAAATTTTCTGCGGGGGGGGGGGGGGGGATAGGGGAGGGGGCAGAAAAAAGAATAGCAGTTATGGTTGGAGGCATGGGGAAACATTTTAGGAAATATTTTCTCAGGAATAAGTTTTTTAGCATATATAGAGACAAAATTCCAAACAAAAAGACTAACTAATTTGACATGTAAAATTAAAATAAACTCAGCAAAGTTTTGAACGGCAAGGATTTAATCCATAACATGTTTAATTACTATGTATTATTATGTGTTCATTATCCATTATGCCCCAAACATGGAGTAAATAAAAATCACAATTAAACCGAAATTTTGGAAAAAATTTATTATGTCCTGAAATGTAGACTTGTCCTTATGCAATTTCTTAAAACGTTTCAATAGGCTAGAGAGGGAGTAGATATAGAAACTTGAAAACGGCTTACAAGGGGATATTTTCAGCTCTAATTTTATTCCCAGAAGCTTCATTTACCTGTCCTAGATGAATAGCTTTCAAAGATCTCAATAACCCCTTTAATGGGGTTTCTCTCCTACGAAGTACGAGAGTTAATGTCTTCACTTGTTTATTTTTCAAACCAGCTATGAAAATAGTAAGAAGACCACGCTGCCATTTAATATTCATTTAAAGTTGTATTCCACTGTCTTATCAAAAAATTTCCCTATTGTTCTACTTGTTGTTTAAAACAAGCTATGTAAGTAAGTAAGTAATTCAGCATTGAACTTTTACAGTCTTTATTGTTGGTGCTGATCTCCGTTTCATGGCCCTTCAGCCAGTAAGTGTAATTGGGGGGAAGGGGATTCGGGGCCAGCCATCCTTTTCTGTTGCACACCCTTCCTGCTTACTTTCCCCATATTTCTCCAGGCACCTATTTGAGCTCCGTCGACTCTGGCTGAGTTTACAGAGATACACCACTGACCTCGTCCCACAACCGAATAACCGGTGACACCAGGAACCGAACCCCCTTCTCTTCGGACAAAGGATTCCGACTCTATGGCTGTGGCTACTTCGGTTTTATGCGCTTCCCCTGCCCGCCAGAAAATACCCTCTGGTTATTTTCTAAAATCTAGTTCCTGTTGGTGGTCTAGCATTGCACTAAACCTTAGGAAGGCATTAAAATAGCGCAAAAACATAAGAAAGGCAAATATTATTGTACAAACATTGATAAACATTGTTAGAAGCTAATTTCAAA
The DNA here is from genome assembly GCA_027921565.1 of Artemia sinica. Lineage (NCBI taxonomy): Eukaryota > Metazoa > Arthropoda > Branchiopoda > Anostraca > Artemiidae > Artemia > Artemia sinica. The sequence goes on along the minus strand of CM051270.1, from coordinate 62,595,054 downwards.
TGTGAGATTAGAAGATAGGTAAAGCTTCTTTGTTATTTAGGTTACGAAATGTTTGTGTCCTCTTGCCTACAAACAGCATACTAATAAAGTTGTTGCTGCATTAAATTCACAAAATTAGTTTCCCTACTTTTTCTTTTAATAGATTTTTCTGAATCCTTACCAGTTTAACCCCCCCCTCCATCCCTACCAGAATGCTTGGATCCGTTTTTGTACCTCCTCCCTCGATAAGTAGCATAGTGTAACAAAAAAAACTTGTGTTACGTGCTTCTCATATCATAGGTTTTGCCTGGTATAGCTGTCCCCTTTACCCCCCTAGCTATGCCACTGACCGTTTGTGAGAAATAGTCTAATTAAAGGAAATACAGTCGTAACTCACAAAACGGGTCAGTTTTTGTTTCGAAAAATTCTATATTTTGGCATCACTGACAATTAGGGCTACAATATGACAATTAGGCTACACTGACAATTAGGGCATCACTGACAATACTTGTAACAGAAACCTTAATAAAGTTGTTGGTGCATTAAATCAGATAATTAGTTTCTTGACTTTTTTCTTTGATAGATTTTTGAATCCTTACCAGTTTAACTTTTCACTAACCCCCCTCCCCCTCCTCACACACAAAAATGCTTGGATCCGTTTTTGTACCTCCTCCCTCAATACAAGTAACATTGTAATGTAACGAAAAAACTTTTGTTCCGTCTCTTCATAGACTTTGCCCGAGATATCTGTCCCCTTTACCCCCCTAGCTACGCCACTGACTGTTTTGTGAGAAATAGCCTAATTAAAGGAAATACAGTCGTAACTGACCAAATAAGTCAATTTTTGTTAAAAAAAAGTCCATATTTAGGCATCACTGATAATTAGGGGAGAAGAATGTCCCCCCCCTCGATTAAGACGAACTAGCTTGGATCTATTTTGGACAAAATATAAGAGTGGGGGTCTTTGGCAACTAACCCGAAAATTATCAAGAATTTCTGTTTCTCAATCCCTCCTAAACTTTTGACCATTATTTTAATAAGCTAAACTAAAAAACTGCAACGTCAAGAGCGCTAATAATTTCGTTCGTTTTTTACTTTTACTTGAAAGAACTTGCTTTCGGTCCTTACACGCTTTTTATTATGAAATAAGAATGAAATTTGTTTTTTTAATTTTATAGTTTATTTATTGTGATAATTACAGAACTTATTGCAAATTTAAAGTAATAAGTGTGGAAAACCATTTTGAAACCAAGATGAACACACAATTGCACAAAACCTTCTTTCAACTGGAGGTCTCATGGACTCTTAAGATCAATCCCAGCCCCTCAAAACGCCCTTTTCCCAAGATGTACCCGGTAAAATTTTGAGATATCCGTTTTGCTTAAAACAAATCAAAAGTTAAATAATAATAACTCATGGGTTGAGACCCCCCCCCCCCCCAAGCCACCAGGGCAAGAGCCATTTGTGATACAAGATACCCATTTTTAACATATCAGGTATTAAGAAAACAAGGCATATTAGATCCTGAATAAAAAAACAGCTTAGAGTATTAAGGCGAAACTTTAAGGAAATGCTGAGAGGGATGTTGAACACAATCAAAACAAACTATGTGCTTTTTGGTTGTGAAAAGGCAATATCAAACAGCGTCTAAAGAATGACTGAGGGTAAAGGACGTTGAGACTTTCAAGGAATGTTGTGGGGATGTTTGAAGAAATATTGGAGGTTAACACCCCCTTCCCCCCTCTTTTCTTGTCCTGTTTAGGTGATCCTTTTCGTCTAAAATTATCAAATTTTTAGTTTTCATTTTATAGTCAAAAGATCTAATTGCTATGCCTTTTAGCGATCTAGGAGGCATAGCAATTGAATCCTCTACGATGTATACTAAATCATCAGACACTTTTTTATATCAAGGTTACCAAAAGGGTATATGTGCAATATTTTAGGAATGGCTATAGGAATTCACTTTATATTTTCAGGACCACTACTGCAACTACTACTGTAGTTGTGATTGCGAATACTTGCGATTGTGACTATGACTACTTGAAACTACTTGCATGTTTGACTTCTTGCAACTTCGACCACCTCTATTTTACGCCAGTACCTTGTCAACTATGTATTTCAAGGTTATCAAATGGGTTTACCTGCAATATCTGGGGAAGGACAAAGGGTAATAGCTTAATATTTTAAGGCCTACTATTGCTACTACTGTGGCTGCAACTGCGTCTACTTGTGACAACGGCGATCTTCAACTGTAGCTATAACTATTTGGGACTAATTGCTAGTGCAACTACTTATGACTGTGGCTGAGTCAATTTGTATCTGCTAGTCTGACTACTTGCAACTTCTACTATTTGTAATTCTAACTACTTTTTACTGTAAATACTAGCGAACAAGATTGCTTGTGACTATGATTAAAACCAATTAAAGACTGAGACTATTTGCAACTCTCATAAGTAGTGGTCGTGAATACTTCCTACCATTAATACTTGTGACTAAGAGTACTTAAGCCCACGAATACTTACAACTGACACTATTTGCGAGTCTGACGACAAAAGACTGCAATTGCGAAAGACTGCAATTGCAAAAGACTGAAAAAAAAAAAAAAATTAACAATATCCTTCTATCAAAATGATACAGTGCAACCTGGCTGCCAAAAAAATCTTATCTGCAATATCTCAAGAATATCAAAGGTTATTAATCTCTATATACCATTGAATATTAAGTGTATGTTGAACTCGATCAGAAGATACTATATGTGTATCTTTTGTCAGAAAAGTGCATCTTCAATATTTTATAGAAAACAATAATTCAACATTCAAGTCGACTTAAAACGAGCAAAAATTGTTACAAACAGGAGTTTGGCTACTGCCTCCTCCCCTTACCATAAATGTTTAATAACGTCATTTGTACCTTACTAAGATTGATTATATTTAATATATGTTCTTTTATATTTCCAATATTGAAAAAATAAAAATAAAATGTACAGTAAAGTAAAATCTTTAATTACTGAGTATCCTTTTGTTAATGTAATTATATATCAAATATTCGTTTTATGTGTGCCTAGTCTTATTGATTATTTTAGTCATTTAGTTTTCATTTGCCGTGGATATTTCAAAAATAAAAGCACATTATGCTAGACATATAGTAAAAACCAAAAATACAAATCAAACAGTTCGTGATAACGAACTGTAAGTAAGGTGTGATTCGGCTCAATAGTAACCGAAACTCTAAAAAATGGATTTTTTAATATCAATAGATGCATCAAAAGAATCAGCTTATTATGTTGATTCCAAAGATATAAGATTCATCAAGTTTAGTGTTACCCATCAGAAGTTACGAGCCTAAGAAAATTTGCCTGATTTTGGAAATAGGGGGAAACAACCCTTAAAATTCAAGGAATCTTAATGAAAAGAACACCATCGAATTAAGCGTACCATAGAACCCTTTTGTAGAAGTTTCCAGCTCCTATCTGTAAAAATGTGGAATTTTGCTATTTTTTGCCAGAAGACAGATCACGGATGCGTGTCTAGAGAATTTGACAGAGAGGGGGGCTGGAGTGCACTTTACGTTGAACAAAATTTCCATGGAGTGGTTTTACGTGAGGAGGAGGGTATACAAATCACTTCTCCAAACACATCCAATCAAAATTTTGGAGATAGCCATTTTGTTACCCGTGCCCCAGCCATTTAAAACATTTGCCTCTCAATTACTTGGACTATCTGTCTTGACTTTTCTCTGTCCTACTGTTACCCAGCGTCTTGATGCAACCTATACAACCTTTTGTAAAATACTTGATAACTTCAGTTCAAAATGACTTATTCTCTGTCCTACAGTTACCCAGCGTCTTGATGCAACCTATACAACCTATTCTAAAATACTTGATAACTTCAATTCAATTTTGAACTGAAGTTATCAAGTATTTTACAATAGGTTAGGTTAGGTTGCATCAAGACGCTGGGTAACTGTAGGACAGAGAAAAGTCAAGAAAGCTAGTCCAAGTAATTGAGAGGCAAATGTTTAAATGGCTGGGGCCATTTTGTTCAGTGTAGTTTTAAGGTCTGGAAATTATGACTTTGAGCATGACCCCCCCCCCCCCCTCCACAACCCTCAGAGTAAGGGTTATAAGTTATGCCGTGTGGGGATATAAGGTTTTTTTTTATAGGAAGGGGGCTCATTTGATTGGTAATCAGAAGTTCTACTGGCCTTTTTAACAGTCAAAAGTGATTGAGGTCATCCAGCCCCCTCCCCATACACCGATCATTTCCCCAAACATATTCAATCATAATTTTTGAGATAACCATTTTGTTCAGTGTAGTTGAAAGGTCCAGAAATTTGTCTTTGAGGATAACTCCCCCCATACAGCCCTCAGGTCAAGGGTTGTAAGCTACGCCCTGGGAGCATATACGGTTTTTTTTTTATAGAAATGGTGGTCGTATAAACTTCAAAGAGGGCTCATTGGATTGGTAATCAGAAGTTATAGTGCTTTTTTCAAGAGTCAAAGTGATCAGAAGGCAAATAGCCCCCCCCCCCCACACACACGTCGTATTTTCCAGTAACTCATCTGATGGAAATTTTAAGATGACCATTTGTTGTCGTAGAAACTTCGAAAAAGGCTCAGTCAGTTGGTAATTGAAAGGGCTAATACCTTCTTTAATAATCAAAAGTGATTGGAGGGCAACCCCCCCCCCATCATTTCCCCAAACACTTCCAGTCAAAATCTCAAGATAGTTACTTTGTTTGACGTAGTTTAAAAGTCCAGAAATTATGTCTGAGGATGAGAACCCCCTCATGGTCCTCAGGGCAAGGGTTGTAAGGTATGTCCCGGGGGCATTTAGGGTTCCTATGGAAACGGGGGTCGTATACACTTCGGAGGGGGCTCATCGGAGTGGAAATCGGAAGTTGAAGAGCCATTTTTAAGAGTCAAATTTTTCGGAAGCCAGCTATACCCCCCCCCTTTCCCCCCCCCCCCCTCCCCCCCCCCCCCCCCCCCCACACGTCATATTTTCCCCCAAGTCAGATTCTCAAAAAGCCATATAAGCACTATAGTGGCAGCACCACTCTATAATAGCTAGAAATATCATTGAAACATTTAAAGAAGCTAATTCGATCCAAATGGGCAGAAATGAAGTCAAGTAATCATCAAAGCGTAAAACTATCACAAATCATCAATAAATAAATGAAACTTAAAATGAACAGAAATTAGAATAAATAGCCGAGTCAAACTCGAAACGAGAAAAATTAGCATTAGTAAGGCTGATAACCCCCATGCCTTTTCAAGACTAGAACATAATTTGCCGTTTACTGAAAACAAAATATTTTTAAATGTTTTCATTTTTGTTTACTTCAATAAGTAAAAAAAAAATTTTTTCCTCACTTTTTTTAACCTCATTTTTTTTATTTTAAGGAATAAATATCAGTATAGGTAAATTTAACTGACAATCCACGGTCATTTTTTTTTAGTAAAACCTAAGTTATGTTCTGGTCTTGAGAAGGCATGGGGGTTGTCAGCCCTATTAATGTTAATTTTTGCTCGTTTTGAGTTTGACTCGGCAATTTATTGTCATTTCTGTTCGTTTTGAGTTTTATTTAATTGTTGATAGTTATTTGTGGTAGTAGTTTTACGTATGGAAGATTATTTGACTATTTTTGCCCATTTTTGGCTTAATAGAGCTTGTTTACTTTTCTTTGAAAACTTATTCTGCGGAAAGTTTTTTTAAATTAACACAAATATATGACACCGTCATTCAGCTCGGTCGGGGGGGGGGGGCAGACCCCCCCCACCCTCCCTTATGAGTGCCCATGTTCGGTATAACAGGAGTGCTGTTTTTGATGTTAAAAGTAAAGATCGCAGTAAGTAAAGAGTGGTTTTACGTGAGGAGGAGGGGTATATTTCAAAGAGGGTGAGCCAGATTTACCGGTATTATTTGATAAACGAACAGAAATTATTCGATATATGAAGGGTTGTTCCTTCCTCAATAACTGCTCTTTACGCTAAAGTTTATCTGTTTGTTCCAGTTTTTTAAGTGTCTATTGAAACAAGGGGGCTGTTTAATTAGAATAGAAAGCTTTTTTAAAAGGGCTAACAGCTTTAGCGTAAAGAGCAAGGTATTTAGGAAGGGGCAACCCTTCGTATATGGAATAAATCTGCCGAAATTAATTTGCAAATTTTGCTTTAATTGTTCATGTGCTTTGAGCTAAATTTGAACCTGTGTTAGTTGAAAAACGTTTCGGAATAAGTTTTTTCAACTGAAAGTAAGGAGCGACATTAAAACTTAAAGGGAACTGAAATTATTTCGTATATGAAAGGGACTGTCCCCTTTGGGAAGGGACCTATATGCCTTCAAATCTTTTTAGTCACCTAAAAAGGGCACTAGAACTTTTAACTTTCGTTCGAATGAGCCCTCTCCCGATGTTTAGGATCATGATCTTTCTTCTGATCAAAAATACAAAATTTCGCATTTTCGCTGATAGGAACTTGAAATATCTATACTTAGGTTCTCTGATACGCTGAATTTGATGATCTGATTTACATTAAGATTCTTTTACTTCTAGAGGATGTTCCCCTCTTTCGAAAATCTGACCAATTTTTCTCAGGCTCGTTGCCTCTTATGGGTGACATTAAGCTAATGAGTCGTATATATTTTGAATCAGCATATTTCCGTGCGATAAAAGCTGGTAATCGCTCGGAGGATATAGCGAAAAAAAGCAGTCGAGTTTTTCTCAGAGGAAGCAATTGCAATGGCGAAGGAGTTATTGTGGCCCCTAGCAGGAATTACCACACGTGTTTACTGCGCGATCGAAGAACACCGATGATATCCTGGACATATTAAAAGTATTTCGGGTTTGTGAAGATAAAAATATCTCGTTGCCGCGGTTTGTGATTTTCGAACCTGATGAAGTTCCGATAATCCCGGGAGAAGTGACGGCTACCCTAACCGGAAAGTAAACGAATTGTGTGCTAAGTTCGATAGTTACGTGGATTCTAATCCCTCTCCTTCTGTCTCTGCTATGCCTGCGGCAGAAACCAACACGATCATGTCGAAACTGTCATATGCGGTTGTTTTGAAGAATCCCCGAAAGATCTTTCGAACCCTAGCGCTCGGAAATCCTATTTGGACAGAGTATGTGGTGATACTAGTTCGAACATTGTGGAGCTGAAAACCTAGGAAATCTGAATGGAGAGTAGTCTTGAACAACAAGAATGCTGCCGAGTCCCTGGCTGAGGCAGTGGGTAAAAGTGACTCAACTATAAGTGTTAAAGTAAAAACTCCCGCTTTCTTCGGAATAATCCGCCACGTTCCCACTGAAACTTCAGATGACGAACTGCGCTCAGTTGTACCGAACTGTGTTAAGGCCGTACAAATTGGTAGTACTCGGTCATTCAAATTACAGTTTGAAAGCAAAGCTCATCTCTTTAACGCAATGAACTCTCCGCCCATTTTTGGTTACGAGCGACTACCCATTACAGAATTTAAATTCTTACCGATGCAGTGCTACAACTGTCAGTCCTACGGACATGCAGCAAAATCTTGTGTAGATCCCCCGAAATGTTCAAAGTGCGGTGGAGATCATTCCAGCTCTCGGGACAATCCATGCCAAAATGATCGCCCCCCAAATGCGCTCTGTGTGGTTCTTCTCGACAACCCGTGCTACAGCTTCCAATGTCCAGTAGCTCAGAAGCTAATTTCTAAACAATGATCGGTGATTCTATACGGGTTGTTTCATGGAACTTAAATGGTGGAGTGGTTGATAAAATGCCACTGTTAGAAGGATTGTTATGTTATAATGATGTACTCTGTGTGCAGGAACACTTCCTCTCGAATCAAGCCGTTAGTCTGCTTGAGCTAAACGATGGCGTCAAAGTATTTGCTACTCCTGCAAAGTCATCGGGCAGGGGAAGGCCGTCCGGTGGAATCGCCATTCTTGTTAGCAGCAGGTTAAATCCCATTCTGTATAAATCTTCAGACTTTTTTGTTGCTGTTAAGGTGCACAAAAACTGTTATCCACTCTGTGTACATGCCAACAGACTACAGAGACAGTAAATCAGAAAAAAAATTTAGTGAAGCCTGCAGTAAGCTATCGAGTTCGGTGGGCAGCTGTTCTAGCCAGGGCCTTGAATGTATAGTCGCTGGTGACGTGAACTGTGACTTGACTGATGAGTCTAACGCTCGAGCACAGATCCTCCTATCTTCCTGTGACGGTCTTCGTCTTGCTAACAATGATCTGTGTTTTACTTATATCCATAACTCAGGCTCGACTTCATCTCTCGACTTCATGTTAAGTTCCATCCAATCTCCAGCTTGCGGCAATTTCGCACGTAGATCTGAGCGTAAGCGCGTCTGATCACTTTCCAATTATAAACAGTTTTCGAGTAATTCCTGCCTCTCCTAACCCCCAACTAATGAAAAGAAGTGGAAAATCAAAACTAATTGGAGTAAAATTGACCTGGCTACTTATCATTACGTATTGGATGAGATTCTCACAAAGATTAAAGTGCCGTTCCAATTACTACAGCAGAGTGTATGTATTCAAGATGAAGAGAAACAGCTGCTACTAAACATCTACTGTAGTGAAATATCTCACGCACTGTTATCTGCCGAGGCCGCTGCGGTCCCCATTCGTAAAGTCCGAGTGGGAACGGAAATTCCAAAGTGGTCCGAAAACCCTGCTCTAAGTGAAGCATGTGGTCGTGCAAAATTTTGGCTTAGGCTCTGGAACGAGTGTGGTCGTCCGAAATCAGGTGTTGTAAATGAAGTTCGGCTGTTCAGCAAACGCAGATTTGCCAAGATTTTGTCTAAGCATAAATGTGAAGTGATCGATCAACATAGTCAATTGATAAGTAATGACCCAAATGCTGTGTGGAGATTTCTTAAACGTAATGGTGATCAGAATAGTGTTGAACCTGTGATCTCTGAGCAAGATTGGGTGTCCCACTTTACTTCTGAGTTCTCTCCACCCGAACAAGATCTTGAAGATAAATATGAAGTCGAACTTGATAAGTTCATGGAATTGCCTAGTTCTGGTGTTGGCTACATAGTAACTGTTCCTAATCTGATTCGTGCAATTTCAAAATTAAAAAAGAAACAATCGAAAGGTGTCGACAAGTTGTGTGGGTTGCATCTTGTACATGGTACTGCTGGTCTCCTGAGTCATTTAGAGCTTCTATTCCAAATTATCTTTAATTCTGGTCTCGTTCCCGACGTTTTTGGTACTGGAGTAATTACACCTATTTTGAAAAAAGGGAAAAATCCGTCTGAATGCGTATCTTACCGCCCTATAACTGTTTCGCCGGTTTTTATGTAAGCTTATGGAATTGCTAGTTATAGATCATATTGCTTTTCAATGTTCTACCCCCGATAATCAGTTCGGATTTAAAAAAGGTGTTGGTTGCGAGCACGTCCATTATATTCTTGCTAATATATTAATAGAAGCTGATGAACTGAATGAATCCCTTATTCTAGCGGGTCACGATGTTAGACGTGCTTTTGATTCTGGGATACATCCCCAGTTATTAGTGTCTGCTCATAAACGTGGTGTGGACCGATCGGTTATTTTGCCTTTTCGGGATATGTATAAGAAGCTTCGAGTCCAAGTTAAAGTCCCGTCTCCTAACGGGCCGATTGTATTACCAAATGCTATTCCGGTTAGAAAGGGCATTAGGCAGGGTGCAATTTCGTCACCCCGGTTGTATAATAATAGTGTTCTCGAGGCCCAAAAGTTAGTGCAAATGAGCTGCATTTTCCGAGGTTTGGATGTAACATTACTTAATTATGCAGATGATATTTTTAATTTAAGTAGATGTTTGTCTCGTATTGAAGAAAATTTTCAGATTCTAGATGATGCTTATAGAGAGATAGGCCTATCTTTTAATGCAAGTAAAAGCGAGATTGTTGCTTTCAATAGGAGAAATGCAGATTGTATAGATCTTGCTGTCAAATTTGGTGCTCAAGAGGTTCCACTGTCTGACTCCATAATGTACTTAGGAATGCCTATAGGTCATAACATGGCATCTACACGTGCTCGCCAAATAAGTAATTTCGCAGAAAAGGCACGTAAGGCTTACGGGGCGCTATCTTCAACTAAAGCGAAATATAATCGACAAATTCGAGCTAGGCTATATAATGCACTGGTGATCCCACACTTTCTGGCTTTATCACCGTTTTGGCATATATTTAGTGTTAGTGATAAAAGAAACCTTCGATCACTTTTTTACAAATATGCAAAGTTTCTTTTAAATACCCCACCGTGGGTTAAAAATTCCAAGATGTCTGCAAGGTTCGGTATCACAGATCCGATTGCTGCTGTGACGAAACGTCGTTCTGAATTTTTGGGGTCGCTTGGGCCTAGTAGTCTGGCAATTGCAATTCGTCCTTAGTGAGTTTTTGTAATAATGTTTTTATTTATTGCGGTGTATCGTAACGTTTGTTTTTGTTTGTGCAGTTAAGTGTTTGTTTTTTTTTTTGTTTTTTTTTTTTTTTTGTTTTTTTTTTTTTTCTTCTTCTTTGTACTCCATTCGTGCCATTTTGTGGTTTTGTATCGAGTGGGTGAATAAAATTATCTATCTATATTAAGCCAAATCTTTTGATATATTTATTGATATCAAGATTCCGTTCTTTAGAGTCTTGGTTACTATTGAGCCGAGTCACTGCATGCTTGCACTTCGTTACCACAAACTGTTTGAAAAGGTTTATGAGGCTGTTTGCCACGCTTTCTTTTGTTATAATTTCTGCTTGTTTTAAAATTTACTTTAGTATTCTTTCTAATTTCTATGGGTGACAAGTTTTATTTATTCAGTCATGGGGATATCTTATTTTCTTCAGTTTGACTTACTTTTTACTATTACTTTTTCTTATTATTCAAGTTCCATTTATTCATTCAAGGTAGGCTAGTTACTTTGGGCTTTAAGTTCGATTCGCCAAACGAGTAAATTTGCATTGTTTTAGATTTTCATTTCGTTCTTATTGTTTCTTGCAACATATTTTTATTTTTCAAATTTATTTTAAATAACTAACTAAATGAAAGTTGTTTTTGTCATAAGTTCAAATCATTTTTTTTTTAATTTTCTGAGAGGGATAATAAAATCTAGCAGATGAAATTAATCCGAACTACTAAAAAACACAGGTTATTAAAACGATAATAGCTTCTTGCCGGTGAGGCAGTTTTGAAAGTAGTAGAAACAATTGCAAATTTAGAAAAAATACTTGTAGTGTACCGAAAATATGAAACAAGTAAAAAAAAAAAAAAAATAATTTTTAGAAAAACTTCCAGCATATTAGGACCAATTATACAAAATGTTTTGTTTCACATACCTCATTTTTTTTTAAAGAGACGGGTTTACTTTAGAAATAAGAAGCCTTAGCAGGGCACCATAAATGACGGTAAGAAAAAACTCATCACTTTTGTTATAATGTTGGTTTTTTTAGTTAAATAAAAAAAGTGTAAATTTGCAGGTGATGTTGTGTCGGGCCCGACCGATATGGATTTTTGGGGTCCAATTGCGATTCTGATATATCGGTAGCGTACCGATATAATTTGCCGATAAGTTTCCGTCCGAAAACACAAAACGTTACCTAAAATTTAAACCCCCCCATTCTCTGCCCATATTCATATCACATGTTCCTCCCTGGTTTATTACACACCAAAGAACAACCTAAATAATTCAATATGGATATCCAAAAAATTAGGCCATTTACAAAAACTGTTTGACTTTTTTACCTTTTTCTGATCAGCAGGTTTTGAGCACACAAACGAAATGGCAGATATTTGCGGAAGTGACATAAGAAACAAAATTTAATCAAAGAAGCCGGCTTGTTATATTAACACATACGCGAAAATTTGACTGAAAGAAGCGTAAGATGTTTATTGAAATTGATTATTCAAAGCCAAATTTCAATAGCTGGACTTTGAATTTTAGTCATTCAGATATTGATGTGAAAACTTAACTTTACATTCATATTATATGGTATCTTACTAAATAATCAATGCTAGGCACAATGGACACAGGGGTGCAGCTACATTTTTAAGCTCGGAGGAGGGATTTAAAGAATGTGTCGACAAAACCGTCCAGTACGCCGACAAATGCGGACACAAGCTAAATCTCCAAGGAAAATTTTCCAAGGTGTTGAAACGTGGTGGTAACACCTTGGAACTCCCTCTCCCCACCTTAAAACACCCCCTCTGCCCCTTAGTTGCACCCCTAACTGGATATCAATGTTTTAACTGATTGAATCTTTGATCTTTAGCCTACGCAAGTGAATATTCATTAAACAGGTAATGTATGGTTTATTGTATATTTTTTAGTTGTTTCGGTAGAGGATGTACGTTCTTCAAAAAGATTCAAAAAGAATCAGCAGCTGAAACGTCTATCCGACGCCCTATGTGCCAGCAAAGGCTCAGGAGGATCTTTATCCCTTTTTTAATTTGTTGTCATTTGACTCACCCGTGCTGCTCTCCACCATGGACAGACTTAGCTGTTGGCTCCATCCACCAGGACTGGACAAGCAAAATTATCTAAGGAAATCTGTTGACATCTTTTGGACAAGTTGCGTCAAAAAAAAAAAAAAAAACTTTATCAGCCAATAACCGATATTTTTTTATAACCGGGTAACAAGAAGATCGATCAAGTGAATAGCTTTTCTTACCGTGCTGGCATAATTAGTATAGATGGTGGGTACTCTGAAAACATAACAAACGAATTATGTTTTATTTAACATATCGTATTACAAATAATTATCTACATCTTAACGGTCTTGCAAAGAAACCCTTTGCTTAGCAAAACTGTTCTCGTGAATCGAGGGAAACTTACCCAGAAAATTTCAAATAAACTTTCAACTGCTCTGCTTTAGACTGTGAATCTCAACGCGCTGAAATATAAATTTCATGTTGCATTGCCAGGGTGAAACTCAGTTTAGCGAGTTTAAGTTTTACAAAAACTACACTTAAGCGAAGCCGTCGTTTCGCTGGAAATGCCCATTATTGTATTTTAAAGAACTAGTAAGCTGCGACAGTTTGATTAACGTAAATTATTTACTTTTTCAGTTGCGAAAAGTCTCAAGCGTGTTATGAAGAAGTGCAACTTCAAAGAAAAGATTAACCGCGTCTATAAAAGTAAGTCATAGATGGCAGATGGATTCTTTTTAGGAGAAAAGAAGAGACTCAGCGATACCCAAGTAATACCGATCCCTTATGGCGAAGTAGAACAAAAGGTAGTAGACATATAAAACATTAGAAAACTTTTAGAAGCCAATACCCAAATAATTTTATATCTGGTTCATTCATAATCTATGCCCTTTCGTGTAATTTATTTAAGTGTTACCATCCCCTATCCTTCATTTTTTGTATATCCTTTGACTTCATTATACGAGGGCAATTCAGAAACTAACCTCCGATTGGTCACAGTGCGTGTAGTGGGGGGAGTAGCGCGCCATCTGTGCATTCACGCGCTCAGCAGGTCAGTCGGCATCAAGCCGTAGTCGAGTGAACATCGTACCTGCGCTAGTTTAGTTATTGTGGTAGTTTGAAATGTGTGCTGCAATAGAAAATCCCGCCAAATGTGAAGTGCGTGCTCTTATAAGGTTTTTTACAGCCAAAGGATACTCTGCAGCAGCTATTCATCGTGAGCTTTGTGCCGTGTACGGACCAAAAGTTATGAGTGAAGGAGTTGTCCGTGAATGGGTACGTTTATTTAAAAGTGGACGAGAAAACGTTCATGATGAAGAGAGGAGTGGTAGACCATCCTTGGTGACTGACGAACTCGTTCAGACAGTTGATGCAAAAGTTCGTGAAAATCGACGTTTCACAATGGCGGAGTTGTCTACTGATTTTCCACAGATTTCTAAGACTCTTTTGTACGAGATAGTGACAGCAAGATTGGGTTACCGTAAGTTCTGTGCACGATGGGTGCCCAAAATTCTTACCGACCACCACAAAACTCAAAGAATGGCCTCTGCATTAGACTTTCTGTCACGTTATGAGGACGAAGGAGAACCATTGTTAAACAGAATCGTGACCGGTGACGAAACCTGGATTAAGTACGTGAACCCTGAGACAAAAGAACAGTCAAAGATGTGGGCACATTCAGATTCGCCTACCAAACCCAAAAAAAGCCCGGCAAGATTTTTCTGCCAGAAAACTGATGGCAACGGTGTTTTGGGATGCCAAAGGGGTGTTGTTGGTTGAATTCATGGAACGTGGGACGACCGTTCATCAAGACGTGTACTGTGAAACACTAAAAACATTACGACGGGCTATACAGAACAAACGCCGTGGTATGCTGACTTCTGGTATCGTTTTTTTTCCACGATAACGCCCGTCCTCACTCTGCTCGCAGAGCAACAGCCCTTCTTGAGTCCTTCAGTGGGACGTTTTCAACCATCCACCATACAACCCAGATCTGGCGCCAAGCGATTATCACCTCTTCATGCATATGAAGAAATGGCTCGGGTCCCAGCGGTTTGATGACGACGAAGAGCTCAAAGATGCGGTCACAGGCTGGCTCAAGGCACAAGCGGGTGATTTTTATGCAGAAGCAATTTCAAAGCTTGTGAAGAGATACGATAAGTGCCTCAATCGTTATGGAGACTATGTCGAAAAATAGTGCAAAGATGTAGTTGTAAGATGTATATATTAAAAATATTTTTACTTAACTTGGTGTATTTTTTTCAATCAAACGGAGGTTAGTTTCTGAATTGCCCTCGTATTTAAGGGAGGATTGCCAATGGCTTCAGTGTATATATGTTAGGATTCAGTGTTTTTGACATTTAAACATTTAAAAAAATTGTGAATATGATAGAAGATTTATCTGGGTTAAAAGGTGAACTTATTCATTCTTTAAATGAATTTTGTCATATTTTCATTATATTTCATACAATTTCATTATATTTTTGTTATAATTTCATTATACTGAAATTCCTTCCTGAAAGTTTTAATAATTTTGAATTTGTTAAATTTGTACGAAGAGAAAATATTATAAATGTATTTTGTTTTCCTTACAGTCCAAACTATGTACCGGTCTGAAGAAAGTACGGGGGGTGTCGGCCCTACTCCTCTTAGTTTCTGCTTGTTATAAGGTTAACTCGGATATTAATTTTAATTTCGGTTCTGTTTGAGTTTCATACTTTTATTGATGGTGATTTATGGTAGTTTTGTGCTTGAGAAATTGTTTCCTTCCTTTTTGCTGATATTTGTTGTAAAATAGCGGATTACCTTTCTTGGCAAAACTTCTTTTGTCTAAAAATGGTTAAAATTAATTTCTTTTCGTTTTTAATTGACATAGTGTTTTCCACTTGTTAAGTAAGCAATATTTGAAATCCTTTACGTTTTTTCTAAAAGAAAATAGATTTCGAGTTACTTTTTAAATGTTTCCCAAAATCTTTATCAGTTTTTTTTTTTTTAGCAAAATACACGCTTTTGAAAATTTTGATGCACAGTATATTTGTATTTAGTTTCACACCTCAACTTCCCATGAAAACTAAAACTTGAAACCCTGTTCTTTTCAGTTTTTTTTTTATAGAAATTTAATGTAGAAGTGTTGTTATCCACGGTGTGAGTTTTGAAAGGATCTTTGATGGGCATGATTTGTTTTGAGATTCTGCCATAACTGTTGATGATGATCGCTTTTTTTGGGAGGCATAGGTTCTTGTGGTTTATCAATATTATTATTAGGAATTTGGATTGAAATTGTGCTGTCCTAAATTTTAACACTTTTGAATTTTAACTTGTTGATTGTAGTTTTTGATGTAACTTAATTGTTGGGGCCCTTGCCCGCTTTTTTATTAGATAAATATTTTTTTTCCTTTTTGCTTAGGTTTACCTAGATTAAAAGTTTTATATAGAATATAAACTTTTGTTGCCTAGGCAACAATTTTACGAAAGAAAATAAGTTTGCTTCGTACTAAAATTCTGTATGAATGATCACAGGGGCATTATAAATCCTGGACCATTGATTCTTAATTTATGGACACGGCAAATTCAATTTTGGGGTTTAATATATTCAAATTGCCTGTGTCTAGACTAGACCACGCTAGAGGCACACTTTACTTTTTCTGTCGATATATAATTTTTAAGTTAAATCTGGTTCATATTGAGAGTATATAATAAATAGATTGTTGGAGTGGAGATTGGAAGTAAAAATGAATTATTTTTTACGATTGTATTTGACTTTTGTCCCGAACCCTGGTGGGGCTAAGAAGAGAATATTGAAAATTGTTGTCACTGTAGTATCCACCGGAGTAACTGTCTCCCTGTAAGGATATATTTATTAGTGGTGACACAGGTTGTGGTACCTCAGGCTAAATAGTGTTGCCCTTACTCCCCTGCAGGTGCTACACTTGTCACATCCCTGGTGATTGTAATATCAGCGTGGAAGAGCTGGTAGAACCCTTTGGACTGCTCAACTATGATACAATACTCTACCGGAGGCCACTAGTGGTTCTAGTGACACGGTCCCCACATCCAACGCCATCGCCAGAGGCCATTAAAATAATATTTTGAAGTTTTAATTGCTTGTCATGATGTCCTTGTAGTGTTTGGGGTTCCACTTAAAATTCATATCCATGGGGATGTACTATTTACTATTTTGCAGAAATATTGACAATTAAATTGATTTACAGGTTTGACTACGTTGGTTTTACTAATTCTGTTGTTATTTCAATGTATTCCTTGCGTAAAATTATTTTAGGAATACATCTTGTTGATATATATTGTTGGGTGTCTGCTTTGTTGCCGGTTCCCAATACGGCTATGCAGTAAGTTTCTTATGCATTTATTCTCATTTTAACTCACCTTCTAAGTGAGGCTGTTTCCTAGTAAAATGGCAGGGCTGGTTGGTATCATCCTCCACTTCTCGAATTCTCCTTGAACCTTGGCAAAGTTATTCGTGTCTTACAATAATTCTTCCAGGAGATCTATTACGCTAAGAAAATCCCAGAATTTAAAGGATGGACAAGGCGTTTTCAACAGCTTCTTTCTGGTCTGAAAAGCACACAATTGGTCAAATGAAGGTGGTTCAAAATCACCTTCAGTCATTTTTGATGGACAACATATAAATTTTATTTTATGATAAATTGATCTAGCTACTTTGAAGCTGAAAACATTAAGACTATTGATGGTTCGATCATCGCTTACGCTGAATGAAGATAAGGTAAAACATGATTTCAATTCTCAGATTTATTTGTGAAACTTTTTAGAAAGCAAGTGATTTACTAAATAAGACCAAACCAATTCATTTAGTCATTGCAGAGGTGGCAGTGCAATTTGAGCAAGCAACCTGCAACCTCAAAATGAATCAATATCTTTGTTGACTGCTCTTTCCTCGGGCAAATGAAGGATTCTACAGTGAATATATACAACGTTGAAGTGTCGCAATGGTTTTTAATTTGAACTTATTTAGTTTACTGCAACTTCTAGGTTTTTGCCGGTTTTCGCTCAACAGTTTGTTGGCGTCGGAGGTTTTGATGGCATTGTTCTTCTAACTTAAATTTTCCTTTCGTCTTCACTTTCAGTTTAACTCGTTCTGATTCTCGTTGTGGCTTGTCTTCTTACAGCATATTTCTTTGCTCTTCAATTCAGTTTTAACGCTTTGTGATGACTGCTTTTGCTCAGTGCCGCTTATCTTTTAACCGTATATTTTTTTTTCTTTTTTGTTTTTGACTGACGTTTTTGCAAGTATTCTAACCACATATTTCTTTATTCTTCATGTTTGTTTGTCATTACTTCAGAAATTTTTGAAGGTCCTTTACTATAGCTGTTCGGAAGTCATATTTCATTGTCTAGGTTGTTCAATTTCCCCTCTTTACTTTACATTTTTGGGGTCGTCTTCTTGATGTTGTCTGATTTGATGGTTCAGTTTGTTCATTTTGAGCATTTGTTAATTTAAGTTTTGTCCTCTAGGTAATATGAAACTGTTTAAAACACTTTCATTGTTGTTCACTTTTATTTTGATTTGTTCTGATCCTCGTCACATGTCTTGTAACCACATGTATCTTTGTTTTTCACTTTTTTTTTACTCGTTGTAATTTTTGCTGCCACTTGTCTTGTAATCTAATATTTCTTTGTTCTTAAATTTTATTTTCGACTCTTTGTAATTGCCGTTTTTGCTGCTATTCGTTATTTAATTCTCTGTCTTTAAAGTTTTATGAAACTGCCGAGACCATCTTTTGTAAATATACTCATTACACTTGGTACATTATACTTAACGACGTCTCTTGTTTTATTTTGCAGGTGTCATATATACTAAAACGATACAGCCACTCCTGAGGTGGAAGTGACGTATTGACGTATGCTCCTCAAATCTGCTCATAAATATGACGTCACTCAAATAATTTTTTTGCGAAATTAAGCTCTTAAATAATTCTGCTATTTCGGATGTACTGCATTTGTTTCATTTAAATCCTTAACTTATCATTATTCGAATTACAATATTTAATTAGACAAAATAATAAGAACTGATTTAGCTGAACAATAGGCAGATTTGGTATTCAACTATATTTGCCCATCTTTCGCAAGCTTTTTAATCACATTTCTCGCAGCTATAAGGCAAAATGCAGAAAAACAAACAACCAAAATCACTAGTTAACACTGGTTAGCTATCACTAGTTAGCACTAATTAATCACTAATTAACACTAAGAGTTTTGCCTCTTTTCTTTGTGCACATCTCCAAACTGGCAAATGCGTTCTTTCAGTTTTTCAGCCGTAGCGTTGTTTGCGGATGCTTCAACGTAAATAATTAACGCTTTTGCTGCCCTGGTTAATTTTTTATCATTTGCTCAGCTGAATTTCGAGCGTTTAATACCAAGAGACACTACATGAATGTCTCATCATATTTAATTTTTTCTTGTTAAATCTAAAATAACCTTGAGTAACTTTTTCGGAAATCCTGATGTTTTCTATATCCCGGAATATTCCAACACGCTTTTTCATATTTACTGCATTTCCTTAATTTAACTTCTTATCTTATCATTATCCAAATTACAATATTTAATGAGGAGTAATAATAAGAGCTCACTGATTTAGCTGGACAATAAGAAGTTTTGGGTATCCAACTATATTTTGCCCATCTTTTTCAAGCTTTATTGCCACATTTCTCGCAGCTAAAATACAAAGTGCAGAGAGAAACAAACAAACAAAATAGCCCGCAATAGTAAATTAGTGTCTACGAAACATTACTTATTCATCAAATCCTTTTATTGCATAACTAATTTGGCTTCCAAATCCTTGTAATTGAACAGAGATGCTACTTGATACTCACTCATTTTTACCAACGCAGCCTATCCTCAGCCAGGTGTAAATTCTCTTCATGTCAACTGTAAAAAGTAAATTAATAGATAGTCTATATACAGGTCTTAAAAACTGAAAATTTATTTTATAGATAGTCCACAATTACAAACCACAATCTATTGAAATTTTTTCTCAATGGGAATGTTCTCGAAGGTGAGTTTAAATTTTCTGAATAGTACGAGGCATGCTTTTCTTTTAACTGCAGTGCTGCTGTTGTGTCAGCTCTTTTGTAAGACTGTAATTCCCTCAAGACGAGTCCTCTCAACCTGTGATCAATACAATTGTGCCATTTTGCTTGCTAGCCTTTTTTTCTCTAGAAATGGTATCTAAACTAGTGATTCGACATATTTGTATATCCATTAAACTTATAATAAGCTTCAAAAGTAATGACTCTTTTCAGCAAATACACTTAAAAATTTGTCTTGCCGTAGCAAATCAATTTTTAAATACCAAGACAAATACAGTCGAAGAACAAAAAAAGAAAAACTAGCATACAACAGACCTAAATCTGTGACCTAAATTGTATTATAAATTTCATTATTTGAATGATATTGTATTAAGCAAAAACACATCAACATAGGGTACCAGTGGCTCCTACGCAGGTCCAGCCAAAAACTCAATTCAGGTCGAGATGGCTCATGACTATTATACTGTCAAAGGTGACAAAAATTATATATGTATGTCCTCTATTAGCCAGGTCTTGATGCCTACTGCAAAATACTTGATTTTCAATTCAAAATCAACGGACTCGGTTGATTGTCCTCGGTCTCTTAGAGAGGATAGAGTTTGTTCTGTCAACTTGTTTTGTCTGTCAATATACTATGGTTTTATTAGTCCCGCCACTTTATTAAAAAAAAAACTATGTTCAATCAGCATGTGTCATGGTTTTGAGAAATATAATGTCTCAAATTTCTCAAACTAATAATGTCTCAAATTAATGTCTCAAAATGTCACATCATCAGTTTCAAAATAGCCTAACTCTGCCAAAATATCTTGGCCCTCCTGCCAAATATCTTGACCCTTTTGCACCTATAATAGAATGCAATATTTTCAGCAGGATTGTTAAACAGAAGTTCAGCAGGATTCTTATCTATCCTCATTTACTTTAATAGACATAGTTCAAAAGAACACAGTAAAGGCTATCGGGGAGCACGTGTCTAGGTGTTTATTTATGTATTAGAGGGGGTAGTCTCTCCTATACTAATTTTACACTATGATTAGAATTAGATATCAATTCACATTTTTGATGCGTTTATTAAGGTTTATTTGTAACCTCCTTAAAAAATCCAAACAAGAATTCTGGTTACAGCCTTGAGCTATAACCAGGATTCTAATGACCTCACTTATCTCTTATGCATACGAGCCTTTTAATAGGAGTGCACATGGGAACTCTTAAAACTTTCAATAAATTAAAACAATCTTTGTGTTTTTGAAAGTATGTACAATCAGGTTGAAGAGGCAGTAAAGACCTGTAACCTATGTTTGAAAAGGAATAAAGCTAGCACAATATATCCTAGCCTAAGAGAAAACATTTTTCCCGACCTCACATTTTATTTCTGGTCGATGGATACCACGGGAAACTTGTAACTTTTGCGCCAATGGGGATTAATATATAATTATCGCAGTAGACACTTTTACTAAGTATACAGTCATAGCACCATCCAAAGACCTCAGGTCACAATCAGTTATGGATTTAAAATAAAAGCAATTATATTTGCTTTTATTATTAAAACATAACATGTTTCAGAACTTCAACCATTTTGAACGCAAAACACGTAGTGTAATGTCCACTACCCTTTTGCACACTGGAGGGTGAATAAATACGTCTTCGCTTTTGACTAGCAGCCACTGGTGTTATAAAATCATTGCTGCTGCTGCTAGTATTTTCCAAGATTTCTTCTTCTATCTTTTTTAAATGGTGTTGGCGCTGTTGGAGGACTATATTCTCTTAGTTTCTTTAGAATTTGCTTATTACCAATAAGACTTTTGGGGAAGTTTGATGCATTTAGAAAGGTGTATAGATTATTGTCAAATGATAAAAGTCCTTTACGATTCGTCGCCATATTACAAATTAAATCAACTAGATTATAACTTTTTCCTGAATTATAATTAGTTTCCCTGTGCTATCAACCTGAACTTGATGATCACCACCAGTTTCCAAAATGATATATGCTAATACTCTTTTACTCTGTCCTCGATAGGTCACTGGCAATAGGTTTCCAATTGATGTCACTATGGAATTCAATTCCTTCTTCTTTGATTGCACTGCTGAATCTTGAGATGTTTCCTGTTTAGAGTCATCTTCGACGGCGACGGCGGGTCTCTCACGATAAGGTTTATGAATGTCCACACGTCGCAATGCATCTTGAAGTAAAACTAGCTTTTATCATCGGCAATATTTTCATCATTAATGAATTTGCTTAGATTATCTTCAAAATGTTCCACGGGCGAGTGGACAAGTTTAAATGGCGTCAATTTCTAGGGTTTAGCCATCTAGAGAAAAACTGTTTACAAGTCCTGCAATTATTGGTAGTAAAAGTGTAAAAAAGCTACCGTCCGCTTGAAGGAGACGTTTTCTTTTAAAAATTTTTCCTTTGTTTTTGCAAGCCAAGGCACGTACAGTGGAACGATGTTGTTGTTTTGTCTGTTGTCTAACACCTTCTGGCAATTGTACATTGTCCTCGGTTAAATTTAACAAAGTTCAGATACTAGGCTAATGAAATCATTGTCAACACCATGTTTGAGTGTGACCTTTCTGAGTGGTGGTTTTGAAGTGCCTAAAACGGAAAATAAATGCTGTTGTTTGTGTAGTTTCTTCAGTGTCATGATGGCAACTAACATCTTTCTAATGTTCACTAGAAGATATACTAGAAGATATAGAAGATATACGAGCCTTTTAATAGGAGTGCACATGGGAACTCTTAAAACTTTCAATAAATTAAAACAATCTTTGTGTTTTTGAAAGTATGTACAATCAGGTTGAAGAGGCAGTAAAGAACTGTAACCTATGTTTGAAAAGGAATAAAGCTAGCACAATATATCCTAGGCTAAGAGAAAACATTTTTCCCTACCACACATTTTATATCTGGTCGATGGATACCACGGGAAACTTGCAACTTTGCGCCAATGGGGATTAATATATAATTATCGCAGTAGACACTTTTACTAAGTATACAGTCATAGCACCATCCAAAGACCTCAGGTCACAATCAGTTATGGAATAAATAATAAAAGCAATTATATTTGCTTTTATTATTAAAACATAACATGTTTCAGAACTTCAACCATTTTGAACGCCAACACGTAGTGTAATGTCCACCTTTTAACACACTGGAGGGTGAATCAATACATCTTCGCTTTTGACTAGCAGCCACTGGTGTTATAAAATCATTGCTGCTGCTGCTAGTATTTTCCAAGATTTCTTCTTCTTTCTTTTTTAAATGGTGTTGGCGCTGTTGGAGGACTATATTCTCTTAGTTTCTTTAGAATTTACTTATTACCAATAAGACTTTTGGGGAAGTTTGATGCATTTAGAAAGGTATATAGATTATTGTCAAATGATAAAAGTCCTTTACGATTCGTCGCCATATCATAAATTAAATCAACTATATTATAACTTTTTCCCTGAATTATAATTCGTTTCCCTGTGCTATCGACCTCAACTTGATGATCACCACCAGTTTCCAACATGAGATATGCTACTACTCTTTTACTCTGTAAAATTGTGTCTTTATTGTGTCAGTAATTGTGTCTTTGAAAATTAACCCCCTCCCAGAGCCCTCAGGGCAAGGGTTGTATGTTATGCCCCAGGGGCATATTAGATTTTTATGAAATAGCGGTCGCACAAACTTTGGAGGGAGTTCATTGTATTGTAAATTGAAAGTGCCGTTTTTAAAGTCGAAAGTAATTGGAGGGCATCCAGCCCCACCTCCCTCGACCATCATTTCCCCAAACATATCCAATAACAATTTGAGAGACAGCCATTTTGTTAATCATTTTTGAAAGGTCCAATAATTATGTCTTTGGGGATGACAATTCTTCCCCTTGCATGCATGTATTGTTGTAACAAATCTGCATGATTAAACTCAAACAATTCAAAATCAACGGACTCGGTTGATTGTTCCTTTAGAGAGGATAGAGTTTGTTCTGTCAACTTGTTTTATCTGTCAATATACTATGGTTTTATTAGTCCCGCCACTTTATTAAAAAAAACTATGTTCAATCAGCATGTGTCATGGTTTTGAGAAATATAATGTCTCAAATTTTCTCAAACTAATAATGTCTCAAATTAATGTCTCAAAATGTCACATCATCAGTTTCGGAGTAGCCTAACTCTGCCAAAATATCTTGGCCATCCTGCCAAATATCTTGACCCTTTTGCACCTATAATAGAATGCAATATTTTCAGTAGGATTGTTAAGCAGAAGTTCAGCAGGATTCTTGTCTATCCTCATTTACTTCAATAGACCTAGTTCAAAAGAACACAGTAAAGGCTATTGGGGAGCACGGGTCTAGGTGTTTATCTATGTATAAGATCAAGAACATCAAGAACACCAACTCTTAAAACTTTCAATAAATTAAAACAATCTGTATGTTTTTGAAAATATTTACAATCAAGTTGAAGAGGCAGTAAAGAACTGTAACCTAAGTTTGAAAAGGAATAAAGCTAGCACAATATATCCTAGGCTAAGAGAAAACATTTTTCCCGACCACACATTTTATATCTGGTCGATGGATACCACGGGAAACTTGCAACTTTGCGCCAATGGGGATTAATATATAATTATCACAGTAGACACTTTTACTAAGTATACAGTCATAGCACCATCCCAAGACCTCAGGTCACAATCAGTTATGGAATTAATAATAAAAGCAATTATATTTGCTTTTATTATTAAAACATAACATGTTTCAGAACTTCAACCATTTTGAACTCAAACACGTAGTGTAATGTCCACTACCCTTTTGCACACTGGAGGGTGAATCAGTACGTCTTCGCTTTTGACTAGCAGCCACTGTTGTTATAAAATCATTGCTGCTGCTGCTAGTATTTTCCAAGATTTCTTCTTCTTTCTTTTTTAAATGGTGTTGGCGCTGTTGGAGGACTATATTCTCTTAGTTTCTTTAGAATTTGCTTATTACCAATCAGACTTTTGGGGAAGTTTGATGCATTTAGAAAGGTGTATAGATTATTGTCAAATGATAAAAAGTCCTTTACGATTCGTCGCCATATCACAAATTAAATCAACTAGATTATAACTTTTTCCTGAATTATAATTCGTTTCCCTGTGCTATCGACCTGAACTTGATGATCACCAACAGTTTCCAACATGTGTTATGCTAATACTCTTTTACTCTGTAAATTTTGTGTCAGTTATTGTGTCTTTGAAAATTAACCCCCTCCCAGAGCCCTCAGGGCAAGGGTTGTATGTTATCCCCAGGGCATATTAGGTCCCCAGGGCATATTAGATTTTTATGGAAATAGCGGTCGCACAAACTTTGGAGGGAGCTCATTGTATTGTGAATTGAAAGTGCCGTTTTTAAAGTCGAAAGTAATTGGAGGGCAAAAACAGCCCCACCTCCCTCGACCATCATTTCCCCAAACATATCCAGTAACAATTTTGAGACAGTAATTTTGTTAATCATATTTGAAAGGTCCAATAATTATGTCTTTGGGGATGACAATTCTTCCCCTTGCATGCATGTATTGTTGTAACAAATCTGCATGATTGAAATAAATTTTTGATTTGGTCACCTTTATACTTTTTTCTTCTGACACCTCATATAATTGAACTATTTGCAATTAATAGAGAGTGCTAGTGTAAGCTAGCGGCCAAAGAAAATCTTATAAACAGGTAAAGACGTGCTGACAAGGAGAGAGAAATATTAAGGATTTGCTGCAAGAAGTCATTTAAGATGTTCACAATGCGTGGTGCTCTAGGTCATCTCACCTCACCACCTTTGGCTAGAAGACTAAAGCGGCGTTCACATGTGTGTCTTGCTAGATATCCATGTCTAGACACCTGTCTAGCCAGACTTCAATGTCTGACCCACTTGTCGACATTAGCACAAGCTTGATGATGACAATGACGATCTTCGGCAATCTATGATCCTTTATAAACCGGATTTGTCTTAGCCATCTCAACCTTTCTCTTATTATACCCCTAGAAAGTGGGATTGAACCACATTTCCCCTATAGCTTGCTTTTTGCGTAGTAACGTTCGTAGTTCGTAGTAAAGAACTGTAAGTAAGGAGCGACCCGGCTCAATAGTAACCGAAACTATAAAAAACGAAATTTTCATAACAAAAGATACATCAAAAGAATTTTACCCCCACCCCTGTATACCAATTCAGCGTATTTATTTGCACATTAGGGGAGTTGGGGTAAAGTTTAAACTTACCCACGCCACATCTATGAAAGTATTGTGGAAAACATTCCACAATTCTTCCCCTTGCATGCATTTATTGTTGTAAGAAATCTGCATGATTAAAATACATTTTGGATTTGGTCACCTTTATAATTTTTTTTTCTGACACGTCATCTATTTGCAGTTAATAGAGAGTGCTAGTGTAAGCTAGCAGCCAAAGAAAAGCTTATAAACAGGTATCGACCTGCTGACAAGGAGAGAGAAATATTAAGGAATTGCTGCAAGAAGTCATTTAAGATATTCACAATGCGTGGTGTTCTAGGTCATCTCACCTCACCACCTTGGGCTAGAAGACTAAAGCGGCGTTCACATGTGTGTCTAGCTAGATATCCATGTCTAGACACCTGTCTAGCCAGACTTCAATGTCTAGGCAACGACCGTTCACAATTATGTTGTTATTTCAATGTATTCCCTGCGTAAAATTATTTTAGGAATACATCTTGTTGATATATATTGTTGGGGTTGACGGCTATGCAGTAAGTTTCTTATGCATTTATTCTCATTTTTGCTCACCTTCTAAGTGAGGCTGTTTCCTAGTAAAATTGCAGGGCTGGTTGGTATCATCCTCCACTTCTCGAATTTTCCTTGAACCTTGGCAAAGTTATTCGTGTCTCACAATATTTCTTCCAAGAGATCTATTACGCTAAGAAAATCCCAGAATTTAAAGGATGGGCAAGGTGTTTTCAACAGCTTCTTTCTGGTCTGAAAAGCACAATTGGTCAAATGAAGGTGGTTCAAAATCACCTTCAGTCATTTTTGATGGACAACATATAAATTTTATTTTATGATAAATTGATCTAGCTACTTTGAAGCTGAAAACATTAAGACCATTGATGGTTCGATCATCGCTTACGCTTAATGAAGCTAAGGTAAAACATGATTTCAATTCTCGGATTTATTTGTGAAACTTTTTAGAGAGCAAGTTATTTCCTAAATAAGACCAAACCAATTCATTTAGTCATTGCGGAGGTGGCAGTGCAATTTGAGCAAGCAACCTGCAACCTCAAAATGAATCAATATCTTTGTTGACTGCTCTTTCCTCGGGCAAATGAAGGATTCTACAGTGAATATATACAACGTTGAAGTGTCGCAATGGTTTTTAATTTGAACTTATTTAGTTTACTGCAACTTCTACGTTTTTGCCGGTTTTCGCTCAACAGTTTGTTGGCGTCGGAGGTTTTGATGGCATTGTTCTTCTAACTTAAATTTTCCTTTCGTCTTCACTTTCAGTTTAACTCGTTCTGATTCTCGTTGTGGCTTGTCTTCTTACAGCATATTTCTTTGCTCTTCAATTCAGTTTTAACGCTTTGTGATGACTGCTTTTGCTCAGTGCCGCTTATCTTTTAACCGTATATTTTTTTTTCTTTTTTGTTTTTGACTGACGTTTTTGCAAGTATTCTAACCACATATTTCTTTATTCTTCATGTTTGTTTGTCATTACTTCAGAAATTTTTGAAGGTCCTTTACTATAGCTGTTCGGAAGTCATATTTCATTGTCTAGGTTGTTCAATTCCCCTCTTTACTTTACATTTTTGGGGTCGTCTTCTTGATGTTGTCTGATTTGATGGTTCAGTTTGTTCATTTTGAGCATTTGTTAATTTAAGTTTTGTCCTCTAGGTAATATGAAACTGTTTAAAACACTTTCATTGTTGTTCACTTTTATTTTGATTTGTTCTGATCCTCGTCACATGTCTTGTAACCACATGTATCTTTGTTTTTCACTTTTTTTTTACTCGTTGTAATTTTTGCTGCCACTTGTCTTGTAATCTAATATTTCTTTGTTCTTAAATTTTATTTTCGACTCTTTGTAATTGCCGTTTTTGCTGCTATTCGTTATTTAATTCTCTGTCTTTAAAGTTTTATGAAACTGCCGAGACCATCTTTTGTAAATATACTCATTACACTTGGTACATTATACTTAACGACGTCTCTTGTTTTATTTTGCAGGTGTCATATATACTAAAACGATACAGCCACTCCTGAGGTGGAAGTGACGTATTGACGTATGCTCCTCAAATCTGCTCATAAATATGACGTCACTCAAATAATTTTTTTGCGAAATTAAGCTCTTAAATAATTCTGCTATTTCGGATGTACTGCATTTGTTTCATTTAAATCCTTAACTTATCATTATTCGAATTACAATATTTAATTAGACAAAATAATAAGAACTGATTTAGCTGAACAATAGGCAGATTTGGTATTCAACTATATTTGCCCATCTTTCGCAAGCTTTTTAATCACATTTCTCGCAGCTATAAGGCAAAATGCAGAAAAACAAACAACCAAAATCACTAGTTAACACTGGTTAGCTATCACTAGTTAGCACTAATTAATCACTAATTAACACTAAGAGTTTTGCCTCTTTTCTTTGTGCACATCTCCAAACTGGCAAATGCGTTCTTTCAGTTTTTCAGCCGTAGCGTTGTTTGCGGATGCTTCAACGTAAATAATTAACGCTTTTGCTGCCCTGGTTAATTTTTTATCATTTGCTCAGCTGAATTTCGAGCGTTTAATACCAAGAGACACTACATGAATGTCTCATCATATTTAATTTTTTCTTGTTAAATCTAAAATAACCTTGAGTTAACTTTTTTCGGAAATCCTGATGTTTTCTATATCCCGGAATATTCCAACACGCTTTTTCATATTTACTGCATTTCCTTAATTTAACTTCTTATCTTATCATTATCCAAATTACAATATTTAATGAGGAGTAATAATAAGAGCTCACTGATTTAGCTGGACAATAAGAAGTTTTGGGTATCCAACTATATTTTGCCCATCTTTTTCAAGCTTTATTGCCACATTTCTCGCAGCTAAAATACAAAGTGCAGAGAAACAAACAAACAAAATAGCCCGCAATAGTAAATTAGTGTCTACGAAACATTACTTATTCATCAAATCCTTTTATTGCATAACTAATTTTGGCTTCCAAATCCTTGTAATTGAACAGAGATGCTACTTGATACTCACTCATTTTTACCAACGCAGCCTATCCTCAGCCAGGTGTAAATTCTCTTCATGTCAACTGTAAAAAGTAAATTAATAGATAGTCTATATACAGGTCTTAAAACTGAAAATTTATTTTATAGATAGTCCACAATTACAAACCACAATCTATTGAAATTTTTTCTCAATGGGAATGTTCTCGAAGGTGAGTTTAAATTTTCTGAATAGTACGAGGCATGCTTTTCTTTTAACTGCAGTGCTGCTGTTGTGTCAGCTCTTTTGTAAGACTGTAATTCCCTCAAGACGAGTCCTCTCAACTGTGATCAATACAATTGTGCCATTTTGCTTGCTAGCCTTTTTTTCTCTAGAAATGGTATCTAAACTAGTGATTCGACATATTGTATATCCATTAAACTTATAATAAGCTTCAAAAGTAATGACTCTTTTCAGCAAATACACTTAAAAATTTGTCTTGCCGTAGCAAATCAATTTTTAAATACCAAGACAAATACAGTCGAAGAACAAAAAAAGAAAAACTAGCATACAACAGACCTAAATCTGTGACCTAAATTGTATTATAAATTTCATTATTTGAATGATATTGTATTAAGCAAAACACATCAACATAGGGTACCAGTGGCTCCTACGCAGGTCCAGCCAAAAACTCAATTCAGGTCGAGATGGCTCATGACTATTATACTGTCAAAGGTGACAAAAATTATATATGTATGTCCTCTATTAGCCAGGTCTTGATGCCTACTGCAAAATACTTGATTTTCAATTCAAAATCAACGGACTCGGTTGATTGTCCTCGGTCTCTTAGAGAGGATAGAGTTTGTTCTGTCAACTTGTTTTGTCTGTCAATATACTATGGTTTTATTAGTCCCGCCACTTTATTAAAAAAAAACTATGTTCAATCAGCATGTGTCATGGTTTTGAGAAATATAATGTCTCAAATTTCTCAAACTAATAATGTCTCAAATTAATGTCTCAAAATGTCACATCATCAGTTTCAAAATAGCCTAACTCTGCCAAAATATCTTGGCCCTCCTGCCAAATATCTTGACCCTTTTGCACCTATAATAGAATGCAATATTTTCAGCAGGATTGTTAAACAGAAGTTCAGCAGGATTCTTATCTATCCTCATTTACTTTAATAGACATAGTTCAAAAGAACACAGTAAAGGCTATCGGGGAGCACGTGTCTAGGTGTTTATTTATGTATTAGAGGGGGTAGTCTCTCCTATACTAATTTTACACTATGATTAGAATTAGATATCAATTCACATTTTTGATGCGTTTATTAAGGTTTATTTTGTAACCTCCTTAAAAAATCCAAACAAGAATTCTGGTTACAGCCTTGAGCTATAACCAGGATTCTAATGACCTCACTTATCTCTTATGCATACGAGCCTTTTAATAGGAGTGCACATGGGAACTCTTAAAACTTTCAATAAATTAAAACAATCTTTGTGTTTTTGAAAGTATGTACAATCAGGTTGAAGAGGCAGTAAAGAACTGTAACCTATGTTTGAAAAGGAATAAAGCTAGCACAATATATCCTAGCCTAAGAGAAAACATTTTTCCCGACCTCACATTTTATTTCTGGTCGATGGATACCACGGGAAACTTGTAACTTTGCGCCAATGGGGATTAATATATAATTATCGCAGTAGACACTTTTACTAAGTATACAGTCATAGCACCATCCAAAGACCTCAGGTCACAATCAGTTATGGATTTAATAATAAAAGCAATTATATTTGCTTTATTATTAAAAATAACATGTTTCAGAACTTCAACCATTTTGAACGCAAACACGTAGTGTAATGTCCACTACCCTTTTGCACACTGGAGGGTGAATAAATACGTCTTCGCTTTTGACTAGCAGCCACTGGTGTTATAAAATCATTGCTGCTGCTGCTAGTATTTTCCAAGATTTCTTCTTCTATCTTTTTTAAATGGTGTTGGCGCTGTTGGAGGACTATATTCTCTTAGTTTCTTTAGAATTTGCTTATTACCAATAAGACTTTTGGGGAAGTTTGATGCATTTAGAAAGGTGTATAGATTATTGTCAAATGATAAAAGTCCTTTACGATTCGTCGCCATATTACAAATTAAATCAACTAGATTATAACTTTTTCCCTGAATTATAATTAGTTTCCCTGTGCTATCAACCTGAACTTGATGATCACCACCAGTTTCCAAAATGATATATGCTAATACTCTTTTACTCTGTTCTCGATAGGTCACTGGCAATAGGTTTCCAATTGATGTCACTATGGAATTCAATTCCTTCTTCTTTGATTGCACTGCTGAATCTTGAGATGTTTCCTGTTTAGAGTCATCTTCGACGGCGACGGCGGGTCTCTCACGATAAGGTTTATGAATGTCCACACGTCGCAATGCATCTTGAAGTAAAACTAGCTTTTTATCATCGGCAATATTTTCATCATTAATGAATTTGCTTAGATTATCTTCAAAATGTTCCACGGGCGAGTGGACAAGTTTAAATGGCGTCAATTTCTAGGGTTTAGCCATCTAGAGAAAACTGTTTACAAGTCCTGCAATTATTGGTAGTAAAAGTGTAAAAAAGCTACCGTCCGCTTGAAGGAGACGTTTTCTTTTAAAAATTTTCCTTTGTTTTTGCAAGCCAAGGCACGTACAGTGGAACGATGTTGTTTTGTCTGTTGTCTAGCACCTTCTGGCAATTGTACATTGTCCTCGGTTAAATTTAAACAAAGTTCAGATACTAGGCTAATGAAATCATTGTCAACACCATGTTTGAGTGTGACCTTTCTGAGTGGTGGTTTTGAAGTGCCTAAAACGGAAAATAAATGCTGTTGTTTGTGTAGTTTCTTCAGTGTCATGATGGCAACTAACATCTTTCTAATGTTCACTAGAAGATATACTGTAATTTCTTTGTCGAAAATTTGTGACTACACGTAGATCCTCGGATGCATTCTGATTAAGATCTAGCAAAATGTACCCGTAGGGCTTATTCGTTGCCAGAGTGTACGCTGTACGCCTGGATATATTTGCTTATTTAGAGTTATTAGCGAGCTAGAATCACGAACAACTCGGTAGATAATATAGATGGTGCTATTCAAAGCAAGTGTTCTCATACGTTTGCTCTGATGAAACAGATTGTGTAGAACTAGGGCTATGGGAATATGTTCATGATGAGAGCGAATGGTAAACAGCTGTAGCATTTCCTTTGAGAACTGTTCAATTGATTCAGCCAAATCATCAATAATCAGCCACGAGTTTGGTTCAATACTATTGAAAACATCAAGTCCCCGTATGAATTGTATTGGCATGGATGTGGCAATAGCTTTTATTTGATCGTAGGATTCCTGCCAAATACTATAGCAATAATAAATTTTCTTTGGTTTTTCCAAAAACATTTTATTACAATTTTGAATTATTTTAGCTAAAAGTGTCGTTTTCCCAGACATTGATGGGCCACACAGAAACGATCTGAATGATGTTTTAAATTGACACATACTGCTGCTGCTGTTGACAACAGTCGGAATACAACTAATTGTAAATCATACTTGTCCAATGAATAAATAATAATTTTCCCATAGATGTATCTACGTTAACAAGAACAACAAAAACAATATTTCATTCATTTATTAACATCAACACTTGTACAGCATGAATAACACAAACGCTATTTGTTCAACAAGAACATTATTATCAGAAACACTTTTCTGTACAGCAATAATAACACTATTTGTTCAACAACATTTTTTCACTTATTGACAAAAACACTTTTTCAGCACAGCAAGAACAACAATATTTATTAACAAGAAAAACAACAACATTTTTCATTTATTAACAAAAAACACTTTTGTACATCAAGAACACCAACAGGAATAGTACACACATTTTTGTACAACTTAAAATAGCAATAGTACGATTTGTACAACAACAACATTTTCACTTAAAAAACAACTTACAACAATAGCTTAGTTAAATACTATGAATTTAAAGAATACCCCCCCCCCCCCCCAAAGGGCCCCCCATCCCCCGGGGATTGCGGGCTGAAGGCCGGCTGCGGGCGGGAGCTGTGGAAGGAAGGCGGGCCGCGGGCGGGACCCCCCGGGGATCGCTTGTTGAAACAGTATACAATAGTCGCCGCCGCTACTGCAGGTTAAGTTAGATTAGGTTTGAGCATTTAAGTTAATTTATGGATTTGCTGTCTCCATAGAAAAAAAATGTGGACCACAATTTGCGATGAGGGTTAGGTTAGGTTAATTTAATTTATCCAGACCGAGTTGGTTGCGATAGCCTACAAATTCAACCCGGTCTGAAATTCGATAGTGGCCGTGGGGGAGTACATTTACACCATTCTCGAGCACAAAGACTTTGTCAGATATACAAGACATGGCATTCTTTTCAACTCTAAGAGTATAATTTTTATACTGCTGAGAGCAAATTGCAAGCACTTGTACTCTCGTCACTAGACTACTTTCTACACGGTTTTTTTAGACACTGATGTTGAAATTATTTTTTTACAAAATGTGTAGGCACCCCTTTACACGCCTGTTTTACATCTTTGTTGTGGGTTTCTACGCAATAAACTTTAGGACCGGGGAACACTCAATTGGATATTAAATCGCTCCCTGTCTCTGATTTTAACATGAGTAGCTGATTGGGGGCCTGACGTTTCACCAACTCGGGGTTGAGGGATGCATTCCAGTTAGTGAAATCCGTCCGCGAGCTGATGTGTTCCTCATTTTCTAAATCATTTAATAAATTCCCGGTTTTAATATTTAACAGCAGGGAATCTGTATCCCCATAATAAACTTGAACATCCCCCTCCCTTGGCCATTGTACCTTGCCCACATTGTAAAAAAACGACAACATGAGCTTTTTGGAAATTTTAAGTACTGAACTACCTCCCGCTATATTCTTGTTAAGCACCACATTTCTTTTCTTTCTATGTAGAAGAACCATGTTTGCCTATATGCTCGTGAACGATGTAAAATTGGAGTCTGCAATAATTCGTGCACATTCTTAGGGGTAACAGATCCCGTTACAA
Source organism: Artemia sinica (assembly GCA_027921565.1). Classification (NCBI taxonomy): domain Eukaryota; kingdom Metazoa; phylum Arthropoda; class Branchiopoda; order Anostraca; family Artemiidae; genus Artemia; species Artemia sinica. Next base: position 62,561,369 of record CM051270.1, on the reverse strand, counting down.
CGGGATCTGTTCCTTACGCTTTCACACATTTTTCCAAACGCTGGATTTAAAATGAGCTTGTACATTTCTTTTTCTACTTTACTTTTTGCCCGAGAGGGTTTATCGACAAAGGTGTCGATAAACGTCTTCAAATAGGGGTTTTTTACTGAATTGCAGAACCCTATGTATTTTTGTGATCTTGAAACCATTGTTCACCATCCAGTGCAAAAGCACATGGTGAACAACTATATTCTGTTTAGGGTCTAAATATGCAATCAGTTTCTGCTTGGAGGGAGTCCAGTCCGTCCCCATATCATCAACCGATGATCGATTGTATGGGCTCAGCGAGTCCTTGGTCTCTGGTCGATTGATACAGGGGAATACAAAATCTTTGACAGAATCATGAAGCGCCAATGGAATGTGTCCGTCAATTTCAAAGAACCATTCTTGTTGCCCATTGTCCTTGACGGTGTGAATGTCGGGGATCACACAAGGATTCTCAAGCCATTTATAGTTTCCACACGGCAAAGAGTAGTGAGACATTGCCGAGGGGTAAAGAGAGTTCATGTCAAGGAAAACTGCATTTGACTTTACACCAGTGTGTTGTCCACTTGGATCTGTTGTTAAAACGCGATCTCCATGAAAAACTTACCCCCCCCCCCTCATTGATCTTTCTACAAAAAGGTGTTGATCCACATCAGTGATCAACCCTATTTCTTCCCTACTAATTTTTAAAATGAAGTCCATCACCAAATGCGATGTGGAAAAATAGTAGCCCAAATCTAATCCAAACTCTGAATAAATTTGGTCTTTGTTTTTACAGACAATATCTAACAGAGTTAAAACGTCACTGGCCAAGTACAGTCTACAATAATCCCACCCATTTTTACAATTACCCTTATCCCAGAACCCCTTGGAAAATTCATATTCCTCGGCAGTGCATTCACTGTTAGTGAGTGAATTATAGAAAGCTTCAATTGGAGGTATGTTCTCCTCGCTTAACCGAGCACCAGAACAGTAATAGTCATATGCACATACTCCCTTACAGGTCAGTAGGTCATACATTTCACTGTCTGGAAAGTGCTGTTTAAGCAGAGGAAAATTATCAAAATTGTCGCTTTCCTGCACTTGAATCAATTGACTCAATGCCTCGGGGAAGAAACTAAAAGTCTAGGAACCTGATTTTATTCCAACACGTGTGCCTGTTATTCACTACCTGCCATTTCAACTCGTGAAGCACCATTTTTTTGGCTGATTTGTGGATAATTTTATAGGGAAATGAATTGCTTACCCATGGACTATCTACTCCCCCCTCCCTCCCTCTGCATACGTGTCAAAGCCGGTAAAGCAAGTTTTAAATTGTAATTTGAATTGTGAATTAAAACCGGTATAAAAAACTGTTGGCTTACATTCACATTGCACGATTGATGGCTACACCACGAAAATTACTACCCCCAGATGATAATTCCTGCCACAAGTGATTAGGGTCTCTGACTTTCCCCTTCCCCCCTCTTTTCCCCTAGTCCTTTTCCCCTTAGTTCCCTCTTCATACTCACCCTTACAAACCCAGCATATATTTTGATTTTTAATCGCTAGACGATCCTTTGGGGATAACAACATTGGGTAATGGGTATTTCTCAAACAAGAAATAGCTCCATTTGCAGTGGCAATTTAGTCAATGCCTTGATCATGCACTCATTTTCATCCAACGTCTCGACTAAAAAAAAATTTTTAAACAAGAAAAACGGGTTTTAATTTTCTATAAAGCAGTGAAATACAAAACAATTAATTATACACAAATACTCCGAATATTTCGGCCCCACGTCCGGGAGCCTTTCTCAACGAAAAAAAATATATAAAATGAAACAAAAAAAATTTTCTTTAAAAAAAAACTTAACTTACATCAAAATAAAACATACTAAACACATAAAGAGAAAGAAAAAATATAAATAAATAAGAAACAAAACTCACATATTAAATAAACACTTCCATGCACTGAATGTCTATAATGATTCAACTCGCCTCCTCACAGTATATAAATGGAAATCTATCAAAAATGAAGAATATATTTATACTTAGACCAAAACAATAAAAGGTCAACTAACTCCCCGGTCCATAACCCCTAATTAAATTTCACAAGTTCATCAACCAATTTATGAATTATAAATTTATAATTTATAATTCATAAATTGGTTGATGAACTTGTGAAATTTAATTAGGGGTTATGGGCCGGGGGGTTAGTTGACCTTTTACATAGGTTTGGTCGCTGCAGGAATCAATAGCTATTTCTACCGATTTACCATTTAGTTCGCCACATGCTTTGTGTGATTCTGCAAATGCGCAAGTTTTCATATTCTCCGGGCTTTTAACCCATGCAGTCCTCTTATACGTTTGAGACTTTTTCCAATTATCTCGGGATCGATAATTTCTCGGATTGTCGTGTCTTCCCTTTGCCCCATCTTCCCTTGTTCTGTAATTATTGTCGTAATTTTTTTTTTCGCGCTTCGGCAATCTGAGGCGTAATGTCCTTGTTTATTACAGTTATAACAGGTAACGTCATACTGTTCCTGTTTTTGTCCGTATTTTCTACCGTCTTTATTTGGGCAATTGGTGCTATAGTGGCCGCTCAAGTTAAAGAGGTAGCATGTTACTTCTCCTTGTGTTTGCCATTTTTGGCTAGCATTCTTTTTATTTTCTGTGTACGGGTATTCTTTTCTACCATTTCCTCCTAACCTTGGTTTTTGTGGGAATGCCTCCCTTTTAATTTCAGTGTGCCTGTCTGCTAATTTGGCCATTTCTTCAATTGTTTTTGGGTTTTTCTGTGGGTTTTCTCGGACTACTGTGGTTCTCTCGGCTCTACCAACATGTTCATAGTCGTCCAGTTTGATGATACGATCTTGAATCGATGATCCGGTACACCATGCGATGATACGATATATCAGCTGCATGAAACCTGCAAAAACCTGGCGTATGATGGAAATACAAACATAAAACCACGATACATAACACGATGCACGATGCAATGAAAAGCACGATGGCAACCGTGATATTACGCTCCCAAACAATCTGATTGATTTCAACCATTGATTTCACTGCCATTTCCACGTAAGCATTTTTGATGATTTCATACAATTCCTCTTCGATTGCTGTACTGTTATAAGACTCCATAATTCAATCAGTAAATTTTAGATTTTGGTCAGCAATGTAATTTTTTCTTCTCCCCGCAACTCCCCTACTTTTTCTACCTTCTTTGAAGGGTGAGTTTGTTTTGTTATACCCGTTCTTTGATGTAATAATTTTTCCTCATGTATTATCGCCACTGTTTCTTTTGTTTGGATTTCTCTATCTGCGAGTAATTCTTTCTGCACTTGTTTTAGACTTTTCTCTTCTTCTCTGGTTCGTACCGGGGATTGCTCTATTACTGATTTTGGTTTGAATATATCCTCTTCACATGTCCCGGAAATGTCTATTTCACCTGTTGAGTGATATATGGTCCTATCTGATGGTGTTTTTCTTAGGGTATTTCCAGCGGGAGTCGCATATAATTGTGTGTCTGAATCCGATTTTTGTTTTACCGCGGTAGATCTTGTCTGCATTCTTCGTTGGTCTGCCATTATTTTAAGGTTTATTTAACGTCTTTCGTTCAAATGAAAATCCTTTTTTCAATGTTTCTTTTTATCCTTTTTTTGAAAAATTATTTTCTTTTAATTTGTCGATTATCTGTGGGGGGCTCAGCCTCCCTTGTCTCCCAAGTTAAGTATTCGCGTGATTTATTGATTATTAAATTTTATTATCTATTATTATCCGACTAGGCACGTATCAGATAAAAATTTTCTCCTTACGATTTTTATATTTAGCCTCTAACTACAATAGGCTACTTTTGTAGGCTAAATTATCCTGTCTCTTTGAAAAACGCGGAATTCTTTTAATTATCAGATTTGCTGATAGGACCTTAACTCGCTGCCACCACTTATTGGAGGTTCTTTGTGCGGGGTCACCACTTTTAAAGGCAAAAATGGCGCAAAGAGTTGCCATGCCACTTACTGGAGGGGGACGGTCCCTCTTTGGCCCCAAATTAGTGGGATTTCCGCGGTTACTCCAACGGTTCCTTTATACTAACGTGATCGGGTGGTCTATGTCCACATTTAAATCCAAAGTTTACCGATAAGATTGTCTAATTAACCCTTTAGTCTCGGCCTAAGCTGAAAAGTAAAATAGGTACATAGAAAAAATTCTTACTATATTCAAAGTCACACGTATAAAATGAACTGAACTGAAAAAAGGACAAATTCTCCCAGCCCGCTAACCGCAGCACGTGGTGGGGGTTACTAGGGGTGGTAAATGAATCTTTCCAGCCAATCCCAGGACTACTAATATACTGGCCAATCTCCCTAACTGCGCACTTTTTTCCTCGTGGTCTATTAAACACGTGCGCAGTTAAGAGGACCCAAAATGGCGTCAAAAAAATAATAGGAAAATTAATATTTATTACTTAAGGAAGGAAAATAATTAAGGGGCCCAAAGAAATGAATCTGGGAGGGACATTTATCTGACAAAACTGGGACCAAGGGTTCCAACACAGATGATTATTCAACTTGGTTTTGATTAATGATTAATGTTTTAATATTCCTGACTTTAATGCTCAGATGTTTGATAATGTGCATGTGGGTATACATATTGTTGTGTTGGATCTATTACGTTCATGATTGGTCCCTCAGTCATCAGAATGGTTGGGGTTTGAGTTCTAAAACGTATTTGGGAGATTAATTTGCTTTGTCTGACAGACTGATTTATTGTTCATAATTGTACATTGGTCATGGTTTAGATACATCTTATGGATCAATGATTTGAAAGGAATGCAGTGGCGTAATGTTTTTTTGTTGCCTAGTAAGGGAAACCCAAGGTTTGACAAAGTAAAATTTGATTTTTGGATATTATTTCTTACTATCATTTTGCACCATTCTTGCAAGGGGCTATCCCTTTCAACTAATGTTTTTGTAATGTCAAAATTTAATTGTACATATGCACAGAGACGTTTTCCACAATGCCTTTTTTCGTATACTATTATATCTGATTGTGAATATATTTTTTTTTTCCAAAATTTATATCATTTTTAAATAAGTTCAGTGTGATATTTTTTATATCTTCGTATGTGTTGGCATCCACCATAAAAAGTTTTGTATTTATTGTTCCAGTTATTTGATGATTGCTTTGAAGCAGTTGGCGTTGTCTTGAGAACTTCCAAAAAAAATCTTGATTATTGTTGAGAAAGATCTCGAAAAGGTTTATTCTGTTCTAATAAGTTATGGCCTTGATGCACTAAGATCGATAAGAATTTCAGAGGCCAAAATGTCGTTTTCGTGTTTTTGTTTGGTTGAAATTTCCTTGGTTGTTTGGGGCTTATCTTTTTTTGGTTTGGCTAACGAGATTGTCAAATTTTTTTATATTGTTTCTTTAGGAATTTTTTACCTTTTAGTTTTGCCTCCTTTCTGTGCGATGCCGCCGAAATTGGTTTTAAACTTTTTGGATCTCTGAATTTCTCCTGGTCTGATTCGCTTTCCGACTCTGATGTACTTAATGATTCAGGGTCTGTATTTGTAATGGGGGACATTTGGGAATTGGGTAGTAGAGCCGGCCTTGCTTTCAAAAGTTTCTTCACCCCTTTGAGTTGTAGACTTATCAATTGCTTATCAAATTAAAGGAGAAAACAAAAATTATATACCTGTGGTAAGAAGGTGTCGACCAAAAAGAATAGGCCAAACTGAGACATCACAAACCAGGGTGTCTCTATTCTCGGCACATCCCAGGTAAAATAAAAAGCCTTCCAGAGGTTTATCACCAGGTTGGTGATCACAAAAGCCCGCCTTGCTTCCTCTCTGGAGGCAGTCCAACAACTGGGAATGTACGGCAGTCTTTCATAATCATAAACTGCATTTGCAATTGAATATATAGCTGAAACCATTAGTAGAACAAAAAAGTGAATTGCATTCCATGGTTTAAGCAGGTAGTAAAAGAAATGATAAGCTGAAACAAAGAATGGTCAGAATAACATTTCAGAACATGTAGGAAAATATCCCAGTATAAAATTCAAATTTCCTGTTTAATCAATAGGCAGAATCAACCTTGAAATTAACAAAACAAAGAAAATCAACATTAAGTATCTTGCGAAATAATTGTCTGTTTAGCATTCGTCACTGCTTTTCGACTATGATAAATATAGATAGATCAACACGCGTTTTGAGAAAAACTGTCTATTTATAAAAAATTGCCATCTGGCATTGATTCAGGAATGGTAACTTTTATTCCATTTCATATTAAAATTAAAACCTAATTGCGAAAAGAAATTTATGGTGATTTTTGAAAAAAACCTGAAAATCCTTGAAATGTGTCGACCAAAAAGAATAGGCCAAACTGAGACATCCCAAACCAGGGTGTCTCTATTCTCGGCACATCCCAGGTAAAATAAAAAGCCTTCCAGAGGCTTATCACCAGGTTGGTGATCACAAAAGCCCGCCTTGCTTCCTCTCTGGAGGCAGTCATGCCTCCAGGGTGTCTCTGTTCAGGGTGAAACATGACAAACCAGGGTGTCTCTGTTCTTGGTACATCCCATGTAAAATAAAATGCCTTCCACAAGGTTATCACCAGGTTGGTGATCACCATGGCCAACCTAGCTTCCCTTCTGGAGGCAGTCTTAACCCTGGGAGGGCATTTACACCACGGCAAGCAATAACACCCCGACAGTCTTTCAAAATCGTAAATTGCATTTGCAATAGAATATATAGATGATAACAGCAGTAGATCAAAAAAGTGAATTGCATTCCATGGGTTCAGAAGGTAGTAAAAGAAATGATAAGCTGAAACAAAGAAAATTTTTGAATAATTTCATTTCCTGATTTGTCCACTATCAGGATTGCTGCTGAGTATATCATGTTTTCTTTGGCAAACCTGATAGTTATGAATTCCGTGTCAATAACTGCCTTGACCATTTTTCTGAAATTAAAGGTAGTTTCTATTGGCTATTGTGTTGTTGTTTTACTTCAAAATTAGTTACATATATGGTGACCTTAGGTCGAGATCAAACTTTTGTTCGCCAGTATTTCCTCATACTAGGGTACTTATTCGTTCGAAATAATTCGATACTTCTAAAGCTCCAAATTAACTAAGACTGAATATTTATTTTTAAATGGAAAGTAAGGTAACTTTAGGCCAAAGTTGAACTCTTTTTCACCAGTGCCACCTCGCACTTGGTTATTATAATTCGATTTTCCAAAGTTCCATACTAGTCTAAAATTATTCCATGGAACTACTTTTTTTTATCTTGATGTTGTTTAATTATTAAAGAGTCGTTGTTGGAGCTTTTAGTTATCACTGAGTATTGTTAATACAGAGATTAACCAATATTGAAATATACAGCATATTTATTTATTCTTTTGAATTTTCCAAAGTTTGTGACTAGTTTAATTATGATGGCCCTGTTATGTTTATGCTTGGGAACTTGGTAGTTTTATTTTATCTTGATTTTACTGGCTATTGGAGAACTATGCGCCACTTATTTTTTGTGTGTCATATATTAGTAGTCACCCTTTGTGCGCGTAGTTGCGTGCGCAAGTGTGTATTTTTACCAATTATTTAGAATTGGGCTAATTGTTCTGTGGCTAAATTGGGCTGTGGTTCTCTCGGCTCTACCAACATGTTCATAGTCGTCCAATTCGATGATACGATCTTGAATCGATGATCCGGTACACCATGCGATGATACGATAAATCAGCTGCATGAAACCTGGAAAAACCTGGCGTATGATGGAAATAGAAACATAAACCACGATACATAACACGATGCACGATGCAATGAAAAGCACGATGGCAACCTTGATATTACGGTCCCAAACAATCTGATTGATTTCAACCATTGATTTCACTGCCATTTCCATGTCAGCATTTTAGATGATTTCATACAATTCCTCTTCGATTGCTGTACTGTTATAACACTCAATAATTCAATCAGTAAATTTTAGATTTTGGTCAGCAATATAATTTTTTCTTCTCCCATCTCGATAACCGCAGCACGCGGTGGGGGATACTAGGGGTGGTAAATGAATCTTTCCAGCCAATCTCAGGACTACTAATATACTGGCCAATCTCCCTAACTGCGCACTTTTTCCCTCGTGTTCTATTAAACACGTACGCAGATAAGAGGACCCAAAATGGCGTCAAAAAATAATAGGAAAATTAATATTTATTACTTAAGGAAGGAAAATAATTAAGGGGCCCAAAGAAATGAATCTGGGAGGGACATTTATCTGACAAAACTGGGACCAAGGGTTCCAACACAGATGATGATTCAACTTGGTTTTGATTAATGTAGTTTTTTGGAGAGGGCAAGGAGTAAATTGCTTGTTTTCTCAAGATTGTATCCTTGATCTAAAAGTATTGATATGAATGTTAGTGGCCATATAATTTTGAAGCCTTGTTCATAATATGTGTGCCATAGGTTTTCACCAATTAGAGTTTCTATTCAGGGATAAGCATTTCTTGGGGATCTTTTGACTAACACCTCAAAAGTTAGGGAAGCAAACTTTCGTTTGTATTGGAAACTTTCCTGAATTAATCTTTGGGAGAAGGTACAGAACATCAGTTTGATCATGATATCAATTATCAAATCGTTTTTGATAATTAGGGGATTTTTAGTAACAAGTCGAGGGTTGTATGGTTCAAATTACCCACTGCTTCGTTTAGGGCATAGTTAAAGATCAATTCATTCAATTCGTGATTTATTCTTGATATAGTTGGTACACTGTGGGTTTTAATTGCGTAGTTTTCCTCATTTAGAGGATTTTCCAGGATTTTTATTGTTTGGCAATAATTGGGATTGTTTAAATTAGAGCAACTCAATGCCTTTTTTATGGACATTTTTTTAAGGATATCTACTTACTAAGCTAGTTAAAGACTTTTGAATTTATTTACCTTTTTTATTAGCCATATATCTTCCTGATTATCTGGAAATGATGCAAAAATAGTGACGAAGACCACACTGCCTTTCCATAACAAACAACAAAAGTACGAAGAAAAATAGGGAAATCTTTTTGCAAGACAGTGGAGATAATTTGAATGAATATTTCGGCCCTATGTCCAAGGGCCGTCCTCAGCAAGACAAAAATATATGAAAGAAAAAATACTCACAATAACATGCAACCAATAAAACCAAAAATTAAAAATTTTTCAAAGCAGTCCTAGCATCCTTACTTCAGCGAAGTTCAACCAGGACTCTTTTTTTTTTTTTTTTACTTCCTGGTCGTGTGACAGAACCTTGCTCCTCAGACGGGTCTAGACTGTGAATAATAAAATTGTTGTAATTCCGTTCCCTTGAATATGAACTCAAAAGTATTTGAATTTCTCTGTCTTTTTTTTTACTTCCTGGTCCTGTGATAGGACCTTGCTCCTCAGACGGGTCTGGACTGTGAATAATAAAATTGTTGTAATTCCGTTCCCTTGAATATGAACTCAAAAGTATTTGAATTTCTCTGTCCTTTTTTTACTTCCTGGTCTTGTGACAGGACCTTGCTGTGAATAATAAAATTGTTGTAATTCCGTTCCCTTGAATATGAACTCAAAAGTATTTGAATTTCTCTGTCCTCAGACGGGTCTGGACTGTGAATAATAAAATTGTTGTAATTCCGTTCCCTTGAATATGAACTCAAAAGTATTTGAATTTTTCTGTCCTCAGACGGGTCTGGACTGTGAATAATAAAATTGTTGTAATTCCGTTCCCTTGAATATGAACTCAAAAGTATTTGAATTTCTCTGTCCTCAGACGGGTCTGGACTGTGAATAATAAAATTGTTGTAATTCTGTTCCCTTGAATATGAACTCAAAAGTATTTGAATTACTTCAGCGAAGTTGAACTTCGCTGAAGTAAGGATGCTAGGACTGCTTTGAAAAATTTTAATTTTTGGTTTTATTGGTTGCATGTTATTGTGAGTCTTTTTTCTTTCATATATTTTTGTCTTGCTGAGGACGGCCCTTGGACATAGGCCGAAATATTCATTCAAATTATCTCCACTGTCTTGCAAAAAGATTTCCCTATTGTTCTTCGTACTTTTGTTGTTTGGAAATGATGCATTATATACATATTCCTGACTTTAATGTTCAGATGTTTTATAATGTGCATGTGGGTATACATATTGTTGTTGGATCTATTACGTTCATGATTGATCCCTCAGTCATCAGAATGGTTGGGGTTTGAGTTCTAAGACGTTTTTGGGAGATTAATTTGCTTTGTCTGACAGACTGATTTATTGTTCATAATTGTACATTGGTCATGGTTTAGATACATCATATGTATCAATGATTTGAAAGGAATGCAGTGGCGTAATGTTTTTTTGTTGCCTAGTAAGGGAAACCCAAGGTTTGACAAAGTAAAATTTGATTTTTGGATATTATTTCTTACTATCATTTTGCACCATTCTAGCAAGGGGCTATCCCTTTCAACTATTGTTTTTGTAATGTCAAAATTTAATTGTACATCTGCACAGAGACGTTTTCCACAATGCCTTTTTTCGTAAACTATTTTATCAGATTGTGGATATATTTTTTTTCATAAATGTATATCATTTTTAAATAAGTTCAGTGTGATATTTTTTATATCTTCGTATGTGTTGGCATCCACCATAAAAAGTTTTGTATTTATTTTTCCAGTTATTTGATGATTGCTTTGAAGCAGTTGGCATTGTCTTGAGAACTTCCCAAAAAAATCTTGATTATTGTTGAGAAAGATTTCGAAAAGGTTATTCTGTTCTAATAAGTTATGGCCTTGATCCACTAAGATCGATAAGAATTTCAGAGGCCAAAATGTCGTTTTCGTGTTTTTGTTCATGGAGTAGTCTAATAACTTTACAATTTCTGCTGTTATTATAGGGTGTTTATTTTTTGTAATATTTTGTACCAGTACTCTGAAGACTAAGATTGCATTCATTTTTCCTTTTTGGTTAAAGCCTTTATTATAGTTGAAATAATGTCCCTTAATAGTTCATCTTTAAGTAAGATTGTAGGTGGTTGTAGGAGGTTTTCAATCGCAATATAGTGAAGATTTCCTACAGCCTTTTTTACTTTTTCATCAAATAATTCTTGTCTAAATTCATGATTTATTTCAGCTAGGTTTGGTAGGCTACATGATTTAAGTTTTAGGTGGCCCTTGGTAAATAAGATTCTTCCTTTGATACCGCCTTAGGTCACTGTGTTGATCAAATTCTTTTTTTTTGTATATTACTCGGTGAGGTTATGTTAATTAAACTATGGGTCTTATACATTACGTTCCTTTTTTGAAAGATTTAAAAATATTTGTACCTTAGTTTCTTAATGTTAGTAGTTGAAATATCAGTTACCTTACCTAGCACCTTGGAAATATGCAGAAATTGGTCATTCAATAGTTTTCTTGTGAATCTTAAGGAATATACCCTAGAATAAATTTCAAGATGAAATACAAGAAAAACCACAATTTTTTCAATTTATATTCTAGGGTTTTTTTTTGTTAAAATTGATATTTATTTTAGCGTATTTAGTCATAATTTGCAAAAAAAACAATGTTTTGATGATTCATTGAATTATTTTTAAAATACAATCAATTATATTTTTAGGACGCTATGACCGACATAATAATATTTATATATACAATAATAATTATGCACTAACTTAACATAAATACACATGGGCTACTATTTAAATTTTGAAATTGAATTGGGTTTATTTGATGGGACCATGTTTTGTTTTAAAGATGAATTTTTTTGGTTGAAAATGCATTATATTGGTTTTTAGCTGCGCTCAATTTTGATTTATTTGTTTTTTTTTCTTTTAAAGATTATTTCTTTTCTTTTCACGGTATATTCTATGCTTTTAGGATTATATAGGTATTGCTTGTAATACCTTATCTCTTGGATTGGGTCATGTTGACCTTGATATTTTACACAGTCTTTGTTTCCTTCAATCTTAAAACATATTTTTTGTTTCTTACATTTATCTAGTAGGGCTAAATCGGTCTGACAAGCACTTTTGGCAAACCAGTACCGAATTTTATATTGTTTTTGCAAGTTTCTAATTTCCTTCTGAATGTATTGAAGGTACTTGCCCTTTCTCCCGTTGTACCTTATTCCCAATTTTCCTCTTGCGGGTCGATATTTGGGTTTGTTTGCAAGTTGTAGTCCAAAACGATACGATTCTTTGTCATATTTTCTTAAATCATATTTAACGTCCCATTTTTTTGAAAAATTTCATTCCTGATTTGTTCACTATCAGGATTGCTGCTGAGTATATCATGTTTTCTTTGGCAAACCTGATAGTTATGAATTCCGTGTCAATAACTGCCTTGGTCATTTTTCTGAAATGAAAGGTAGTTTCTATTGGCTATTGTGTTGTTGTTTTACTTCAAAATTAGTTACATATATGGTGACCTTAGGTCGAGATCAAACTTTTGTTCGCCAGTATTTCCTCATGCTAGGGTACTTATTCCTTCGAAATAATTCGATACTTCTAAAGCTCCAAATTAACTAAGACTGAATATTTATTTTTAAATGGAAAGTAAGGTAACTTTAGGCCAAAGTTGAACTCTTTTTCACCAGTGCCACCTCGCACTTGGTTATTATAATTCGATTTTCCAAAGTTCCATACTAGTCTAAAATTATTCTATGGAACTACCTTTTTTTTCTTTTTTTTCTTTTTTTTTATCTTGATGTTGTTTATTATTGTAGAGCCGTTTTTGGAGCTTTTAGTTATCACTGAGTATTGTTAATACAGAGATTAACCAATATTGGAATGTACAGCATATTATATTTATTCTTTTGAATTTTCCAAAGTTTGTGACTAGTTTAATTATGATGACCCTGTTATGTTTTTTCCAAAGTACTTAATTGTTCGATTTTCCAAAGTTCCATACTAGTCTAAAATTATTCCATGGAACTACTTTTTTTTATCTTGATGTTGTTTATTATTGTAGAGCCGTTTTTGGAGCTTTTAGTTATCACTGAGTATTGTTAATACAGAGATTAACCAATATTGAAATATACAGCATATTTTATTTATTCTTTTGAATTTTCCAAAGTTTGTGACTAGTTTAATTATGATGACCCTGTTATGTTTATGCTTGGGAACTTGGTAGTTTTTTTATTTATCTTGATTTTACGGCTATTGGAAACTATGCGCCACTTATTTTTTGTGTATCATATATTAGTATTCACCCTTTGTGCGCGTAGTTGCGTGCGCATGTGTGTATTTTATCCAATTATTTAGAATTGGGCTAAAAGTTTCTTTTAAATTCTCGAATTTTTTGATTTTTTTTATTTCCCCTTTAACCTTCCCTACTATGTAGTCATTATCTTTGATATTTGCCTAAAATGTTATTTTTGTTCCTTCTCCTGGATAGTTAGGATAATACATTCAGGTATTTTAATAAGCTTTTTGGGAGGGGCAATTTCCTTATTCGTGTTACATCTGGAATCATGTGAGTACGTATTCTCTTCCGACACAGACCCAATAAGGAAAGTTCCTTTATCTCCGTTTGAGAGGGGGTCTAAATAATAATTCGAGGGTTACCACATCTTCTCCTTGGTTGGATTTGGGTCCCTCTTTCCCCCAAATGTTAGTACGTGTTTTTTTTTTTTTATTTCAAACGGGAAGTTACTATTGGATTGATACAAATTGTAGATCATGGACTTTAATATAATATAGTCATGGAGTCTAATGAAGTGGTCGTTTATTGGTCCCCCTGATGGTAGTGCCCAAAGGTGATCGTCCTCAATTCTTTGGAAGAAGACTTGAACCGTATTACGAATCATAAAGTTATCCTACTGCCTGATAAAATGGTTCAAATCCCTCTGCCATAAGTACACGCCCTGTTTCATTAATATCTGAATCAGGTCGAACCACAAGTTAATCTTCAAATTCATGGTTTACGAATTATTTCGTAAATTTGTACCGTACGTAACAGAACAACCTAACCCCATTCGGATATTTCACTTCTGGCACTTCGACCTGATTCAAAAATCTCACTTCCAATTTATTATTTCCGTCCGGCAATAAAATGAGGACTTCCCTTCCTTGAATTCCCCCATTCGGACGGATTTATCGTACCATATTTTCGTTTTGTCTGTATATTTCCCCTTTGCTTGTTTTGCAATTTCATGGTATTTATGCAGTTTTTCTCGTAGTGATAGCAAGTGGGTTGTCACTGTTTCTTCATTTTTCTCCTCATTCTCCCAGGATTCCTTTAAAATTTCTAACACCCCCCTTGGGTTTGTTCCATATAGTAATTCAAATGGCGAGAACCCTGTAGCTTGGTGTGGAGTTTCTCTGTATGCAAAAAGGACATAAGGAAGCATTTTGTCCCATTGGTTTACATCATCTCTTACAAAACGTCTCAACATACTAATTAGGGTTCCGTTAAATCTTTCTGTCACTCCATTTGTCTGAGGATGGAATGGAGTAGTTAATACTTGTTTAATACCGAGAATTTCGTATAATTTTCGGATGTATGTCGATATAAAATTGGTTCATTATCTGTTAAAATTTCCTTCGGGATTCCGTGACGCGAGACATATTTCGCTAATTCTTCTGCGATTTTTGGTGATTTTGCTGTTCGTATTGGGATAGCTTCTGGGTATCTCGTAACCAGATCATTAATAACTAAAATGAATCTGTTTCCTGCGCTATACTTCGGAAGTGGACCTACAATGTCCATTGAAATTCTCTCAAATGGTTTGCCGAAAATGGGCACTTTTTCATTGGAACTTTTTCATTTGGTTTTTTGTATACAACTAATTGACAATCTTTGCATCTTTTACAAAAGTTGATAATATCTTTTTTTAAACCTTTCCACCAAAAACGCTGCATGACTCTATCTCTTGTTCTTTGGGATCCCATGTGTCCCCCCGTTGGGCTTGAATGAGCCAATTTTATTACCGCTTTCCTTAATTCATGTGGTACCAAAAGTTGTAGTTTTTTAACATTTTCCCCAGTCTCCATTATTTTGTAAAGTAGATTTCCATTATTGGAAAACTGTTTAGATTGCGGATTTTTTTGATTCGTTAGTGCTAGTTTTATTTTCCTACATTCTTTATCGTTTGTTTGTAGTTCTGCGAATTTTTCTGAAGTTATTCCGAGTGTTTCAGTTAGTTCCTCTTCGGTCTTTTTTGATCTTTTCTACGGTTGATAATTTCTCTTGTTTTTGGTTATATTCCTTTTTATCCGCCCTTCTTTTGCTTTTAAGTTTTCTCGGTTTTGTATTTTTTATGAATATCTCGTCGTTAAACTGAAATGGGTTTTGTATATTTTGATCATCATTTTCATTATTGGGGGCACAGCCTCCCTTTTATTTTTTTCTTGACTCCGTGTCACCGCATTTACTCTTTTTATCATGGATGTTGCTTTTAGTGCAAGGATGTTTTCGATATTTCTGAAGTCTCCCCCTAATAAAACGTCTACTGCAAGAGTAGGTACAATCCCTACTTTTAATTCTTTTTTAACCGTATTCCCCTCATTATTGGCTAATTCTATTATGACCTGAGCTGTCGGACATTTATGTTCTGCTCCATAGTAGCATAGCGATGCCACTTTTTTTTGTAATTTATGTCGGTTTTCTTTATCAAGTCTTCCTGTACATAGGTTTGGTCGCTGCAGGAATCAATAGCTATTTCTACCGATTTACCATTTAGTTCGCCACATGCTTTGTGTGATTCTGCAAATGCGCAAGTTTTCATATTCTCCGGGCTTTTAACCCATGCAGTCCTCTTATACGTTTGAGACTTTTTCCAATTATCTCGGGATCGATAATTTCTCGGATTGTCGTGTCTTCCCTTTGCCCCATCTTACCTTGTTCTGTAATTATTGTCGTAATTTTTTTTTGCGCTTCGGCAATCTGAGGCGTAATGTCCTTGTTTATTACAGTTATAACAGGTAACGTCATACTGTTCCTGTTTTTGTCCGTATTTTCTACCGTCTTTATTTGGGCAATTGGTGCTATAGTGGCCGCTCAAGTTAAAGTGGTAGCATGTTACTTCTCCTTGTGTTTGCCATTTTTGGCTAGCATTCTTTTTATTTTTTGTGTACGGGTATTCTTTTCTACCATTTCCTCCTAACCTTGGTTTTTGTGGGAATGCCTCCCTTTTAATTTCAGTGTGCCTGTCTGCTAATTTGGCCATTTCTTCAATTGTTTTTGGGTTTTTCTGTGGGTTTTCTCGGACTACTGTGGTTCTCTCGGCTCTACCAACATGTTCA
Source organism: Artemia sinica (assembly GCA_027921565.1). Classification (NCBI taxonomy): domain Eukaryota; kingdom Metazoa; phylum Arthropoda; class Branchiopoda; order Anostraca; family Artemiidae; genus Artemia; species Artemia sinica. The sequence goes on along the minus strand of CM051270.1, from coordinate 62,545,131 downwards.
TAGTCGTCCAGTTTGATGATACGATCTTGAATCGATGATCCGGTACACCATGCGATGATACGATAAATCAGCTGCATGAAACCTGCAAAAACCTGGCGTATGATGGAAATACAAACATAAACCACGATACATAACACGATGCACGATGCAATGAAAAGCACGATGGCAACCTTGATATTACGCTCCCAAACAATCTGATTGATTTCAACCATTGATTTCACTGCCATTTCCACGTAAGCATTTTTGATGATTTCATACAATTCCTCTTCGATTGCTGTACTGTTATAAGACTCCATAATTCAATCAGTAAATTTTAGATTTTGGTCAGCAATATAATTTTTTCTTCTCCCCCGCAACTCCCCTACTTTTTCTAACTTCTTTGAAGGGTGAGTTTGTTTTGTTATACCCGTTCTTTGATGTAATAATTTTTCCTCATGTATTATCGCCACTGTTTCTTTTGTTTGGATTTCTCTATCTGCGAGTAATTCTTTCTGCACTTGTTTTAGACTTTTCTCTTCTTCTCTGGTTCGTACCGGGGATCGCTCTATTACTGATTTTGGTTTGAAGATATCCTCTTCACATGTCCCGGAAATGTCTATTTCACCTGTTGAGTGATATAAGGTTCTATCTGATGGTGTTTTTCTTAGGGTATTTCCAGCGGGAGTCGCATATAATTGTGTGTCTGAATCCGATTTTTGTTTTACCGCGGTAGATCTTGTCTGCATTCTTCGTTGGTCTGCCATTGTTTTAAGGTTTATTTAACGTCTTTCGTTCAAATGAAAATCCTTTTATCAATGTTTCTTTTTATCCTTTTGTGAAAAATTATTTTCTTTTAATTTGTCGATTATCTGTGGGGGGCTCAGCCTCCCTTGTCTCCCAAGTTAATTATTCGCGTGATTTATTGATTATTACATTTTATTATCTATTATTATCCGACTAGGCACGTATCAGATAAAAATTTTCTCCGTACGATTTTTATATTTAGCCTCTAACTACAATAGGCTACTTTTGTAGGCTAAATTATCCTGTCTCTTTGAAAGCGCGGAATTCTTTTAATTATCAGATTTACTGATAGGACCTTAACTCGCTGCCACCACTTATTGGAGGTTCTTTGTGCGGGGTCACCACTTTTAAAGGCAAAAATGGCGCAAAGAGTTGCCATGCCACTTACTGGAGGGGGACGGTCCCTCTTGGCCCCAAATTAGTGGGATTTCCGCGGTTACTCCAACGGTTCCTTTATACTAACGTGATCGGGTGGTCTATGTCCACATTTAAATCCAAAGTTTACCGATAAGATTGTCTAATTAACCCTTTAGTCTCGGCCTAAGCTGAAAAGTAAAATAGGTACATAGAAAAAATTCTTACTACATTCAAAGTCACACACGTATAAAATGAACTGAACTGAAAAAAGGACAAATTCTCCCAGCCCGCTAACCGCAGCACGTGGTGGGGGTTACTAGGGGTGGTAAATGAATCTTTCCAGCCAATCCCAGGACTACTAATATACTGGCCAATCTCCCTAACTGCGCACTTTTTTCCTCGTGGTCTATTAAACACGTACGCAGTTAAGAGGACCCAAAATGGTGTCAAAAAAATAATAGGAAAATTAATATTTATTACTTAAGGAAGGAAAATAATTAAGGGGCCCAAAGAAATGAATCTGGGAGGGACATTTATCTGACAAAACTGGGACCAAGGGTTCCAACACAGATGATTATTCAACTTGGTTTTGATTAATGATTAATGTTTTAATATTCCTGACTTTAATGTTCAGATGTTTGATAATGTGCATGTGGGTATACATATTGTTGTTGGATCTATTACGTTCATGATTGGTCCCTCAGTCATCAGAATGGTTGGGGTTTGAGTTCTAAAATGTATTTGGGAGATTAATTTGCTTTGTCTGACAGACTGATTTATTGTTCATAATTGTACATTGGTCATGGTTTAGATACATCTTATGGATCAATGATTTGAAAGGAATGCAGTGGCGTAATGTTTTTTTGTTGCCTAGTAAGGGAAACCCAAGGTTTGACAAAGTAAAATTTGATTTTTGGATATTATTTCTTACTATCATTTTGCACCATTCTTGCAAGGGGCTATTCCTTTCAACTAATGTTTTTGTAATGTCAAAATTTAATTGTACATATTATTATTATTATTATTTATTTATAGCCTGTCATTACAAAAACACAAGGCAGAGTACAATAAAGATAAAAAAAAAGAAAAAAAAAAAAAAAGGGACAAATAATACTTCAACGGATACAAACGAGAAAAAACACTAAACTGACAAGAAATACGAAACATTTCTACACTTGACTACTGCTTGAGTAAAACTATGCCAGGGGTGGTTACCAATTTTACTGTTAAAACGGGAAATCTGATTTTCAATTATGAGATTGGGATCTGCCAGTTTATACCCATTAATGAGGTATGTGTTACGTGTCCAGGGAGGGAGTCTTAAAAGGTACTTAGCATATTTAAAAAATATTGCTCGAAGTTTCTGTTTAGTGGTGCATGGAAATGTTCGCCAAAAAGGGCTCAGGTATAAAAAAATGGGGCAATGCTAGTGCAGTATACAGCCGAGCAAGGATAAACCGGTTGAAGCTGAACTTCGTTGCAACCAATCTGCTGTATGCAAAACCGGTACGCTTTTCTAGATGTTGAATTAATAGCTGTCGTGTGTGTCTCAGTGTTTTACCAATCGGTAGTCCAAGATAAATGATGTGATCTGCTGGCTTAATACTTGTCTGTCCAAGGTCTATGGTAGGCGGGACTTGGTTTTCGGGCCAATTAAACAGTAATAACTCTGATTTTGCAGCGTTAAATTCTAGGCCTATCGCAGCATATTGCTTTTGAAAAATAGCAAAATTGCATTCAATACCACCAATATTCCGGCTCATATTTAAAATATCGTCAGCATAACAAAGAAGAGAAAGGTCAATACCATCCAGAACACACGTTATTTGGTAATTTTCCTGTGCTGGAAGAACACTGTTATTAAAAGCCGGGGCAGAAGTAGGAGCACCTTGCCGGGTGCCTTTTCGTACTGGGACGGTTGGGTAAATTTCACTTATATTCTTCTCGGGCGAAACAACTTTTATTTGTGCCTGGAGGTTTTCATACATGTCCTTTAATGGCATTATGACATCTCGTTGGACGCCTCTCTTTCCCATTTCTAGAATAATTTGGTCGTGGATAAGGGAATCAAACGCACGCTTGACATCATGAATACCAATCGCGACCGACTCGCCTGAGCTTTCAGCGTCAATAAGGACAGAAGCCACGACGCTTAGCGCATGGCCACAACCGAGACCAGGTTGAAAGCCAAATTGGGAGGGTGGTGCGTAACATTTCTCATTTATTTCTTTAATTATAAGTAGCTCAAAAATTTTGCAAAAAGTTGTTGATATAGTAATGGGTCGAAAAGACGTACATTCTTCCAGGGGTTTCCCCTTTTTTGGCACAGGGGTAAGGGACTCTATGCAAAAATTACTGGGAACCACACCTTGCACAAAAATCATCTGAAAAAGCAGGGCAAGGTGCTGAATGAGCATTGAAGATGGGTTTTTTAAATGAAGAGCAGAAATTCCATCAGCACCACGTGACTTTTTCTTTTTAATGCGACGGAGCACGTTCTGAACCTCGGATACCGACACAGTAACGTCAGAACGGTCGGTGCTTGATAGGAAATTATGCAGCTCTGCCTTGTATTTTGCGCTAAGAGTCGGACAGGGGGATTTAAATTCTTGTTCGTAATAAGTTCTCCAAGATTCAAGGGAAATTGAAGATGCAGCAAAATTCGGCTTTCTTTCGGAAAGAGTCTTCCATATAAGGTCAGGATTTCGTAGAGCATCTTCAGAAGACTTAGCAATTACATTAGACCGGTGGAGAGCCAATTCTTTTCCAAACTTTCTTTTTGTAAGGAGTCTAACGGCATTTACAACCCCAATTCTCGGCCGTCCACACTCCTTCCAAACAGAAAGCCAAAATTTTGCCTGGTTGCATGCATTAACTAGGCCAGCATTTTGCGACCAACCTGAAACTTGCGTACCAGTCTTAATTTTCTTTATGGGAACAGCAGCTTCCTCAGCTGAGCGAAGAGCGTGTGTAATTTGGGCGGCATATATATCAAGTTCAAGTCGGGCCTCTTTCGGTTCAATTCGTCGTGACTGGATCAGAAGGTTAAATGGGATTTTAATTTTAGCTAAAATTTCATCCGAAACTTGCGTGTAAACCGACGTATTAACATTATTCCAATCCCGTATTTGTGTCCATTTTTTTGTAGTTTTTTGCTGTGTTATTTTGGTGTGGATGCTCAGATTGTGTAGCGGGAGGTGTGATTTGCAGTTCTATTGAAAAATGGTCAGAAGTAAAAGTAGTGCCAGACACCCGTACTGAAGTAGGGAGTAGGTCTTTAGAGCAAATAACATGGTCTAAATTAGAAGTACTTTCTGTGTTGTTTATGTATGTAAAATTTTGGTTTTTTTCTAAAATGGTAAATGTATAATCTAGGAGACCATGTACCATACTTTCACGATCACCAGTAAAAAGCGCGTTAGTTTCAGTAAATTCAGCACTCATGGGACAGTTAAAATCACCTAATATTACACAAGGCAATCTTTCTAATCGGATTTTGCTAAGACATTCAGCTAAATTTACGTAAACTTTGCGCAAATTCGGAATGAGATGCATCATCACGATAGTCGGTTGGCATGTATACGTTTCACAACAACAAAATTACGCACTTGAACCGCTAGAATGTTTTGCGTTGAAAAAAACAACTTTGATTCAACATCGTTACTAATATACGTCACGAGACCCCCGGAGGGCCTTCCTTGGTCCTTTTTTCTGACAGCAGGAACAACATACATGTTATTAGCACGGAAAATGTCCAGTTGACCTACAGAAATAGGAAGAGCAAAGTGCTCTTGGATACACACAATTTGATTGCTTTTAGCATTTCACAAACTATCGGGTGCCTTTCTGCGAAATTCCCGTTCATATTCCAAGATAAAATGTTCATTGAGTAGCACGGGCAAGCCTACTAGCTTTTGAGTCTGCGTTTGCAGGTTTATTTGCCGAGCAACGGACGCTGTAGCAAGAATGTCCACTAGTGTTGCAGCTTATGCAAAAAAGCGGTTGTTTACAGGGATTGAGACGATCAGATGTATGTTCTACGGATCCACATCTGGAAAATTTGGGCTGATTGGTGCACTCGGATGCTAAATGACCGACTGTATGACACGAGTAGCATCGTCTTGGAGTGAACACGAATACTTCGGCGGGTAGTTTTTCGTAGTGCACTTTAATGGAGTTGCGGACGAAGATTTCGAGCTCGTGTCGCGACTCAAAATAAACTTTGAACGCACGAGAGGATCCACATTGCATAACTTTTGTAGCACGGGGGATAAGTTCGTGCAATGACTGCTCATTCAGGTCTTCAGGGACGCGCTTGAGTACACCAATATAGCTCGGTGAGGGTACGGACACAGTAACACCACATTTATCACTTTTCAGTGTTGAGGCAATTGAATCAGCAGTTTTCTTAGATTTCACCACAAGTTTCCAGTCACCCTTCAGTTTACGAAGCTCACTTATTTCCTCGCTGTTCGGACAGACCTTGTCAATAAATTCCTTTCGCGCACTAGGTGTATTTAAGCTGTCAGGTAAGTTTTTGAGGACAACAGCGTAACTGGGCCGGAGGGGGGGCTCCTCCGCGGGTTCGCTCGGTTTCCAGGTCAGTGGCCGATTTTGTGCCATTTCGTATAGTCCATCGACCTTACGCTTGATTTCGTTGAGCCGACAGATAGCTGTCGCTGAAGTGGATTCCCCGACAGTAGGAACAGAGCATGGCGTTAGGATCACAAAGGTAGGAATCAGCTTTTTATCGCGAGTTGCAGCTTGGTTAAACCATCTGCACATATCTATTACGTTCTCATCCTCCTTCTTACTATGCTTAATCAGCCGGGTCTCGATTTTTAGCTCCTTATGCAGTACAGCTTTAGCTTCAATAATTTGCTCAAGAGTGAAAAAACTCAGGGCAGTTGCCGTGATCACCTCTATTTTCAGTCCATCGTTCATGACACGTGTTAAAAAGTTCAGTACCGGATTGATAATAAGCTTTTCACCTTTATCGCTTTTCTCCGACATTGCAATCGGATGCCAAAGAATAGTCCAAAAATCAGTCCGTGGGCGTGCCAATAAGCGAAGGAAGCGTAGTTTCTTGCTACCTGATCCCCGCAGTTTAAGGGAGTCACACTCCCGGCAGGTACAACGGCCCTTGCGACAAGAAACTCCCTAAAAATTGAAGCGAATTTTTGTCATCTGATAATCTGATGAATTTTGTCAAGCGAATTTTTGTCATGTCATCTGATAATCCTTTGCAATAGGTTTGAATCCAAAACAGGTCTTTTCACCATGAACTCTGAATGAACACTTTTTTTTTTTTTTTTTTTTTTTTTTTTCTTCAAAATCGTAAATTGCATTTGCAATAGAATATATAGATGATAACAGCAGTAGAACAAAAAAGTGAATTGCATTCCATGGGTTCAGAAGGTAGTAAAAGAAATGATAAGCTGAAACAAAGAAAATTTTTGAATAATTTCATTTCCTGATTTGTCCACTATCAGGATTGCTGCTGAGTATATCATGTTTTCTTTGGCAAACCTGATAGTTATGAATTCCGTGTCAATAACTGCCTTGACCATTTTTCCGAAATGAAAGGTAGTTTCTATTGGCTATTGTGTTGTTGTTTTACTTCAAAATTAGTTACATATATGGTGACCTTAGGTCGAGATCAAACTTTTGTTCGCCAGTATTTCCTCATACTAGGGTACTTATTCGTTCGAAATAATTCGATACTTCTAAAGCTCCAAATTAACTAAGACTGAATATTTATTTTTAAATGGAAAGTAAGGTAACTTTAGGCCAAAGTTGAACTCTTTTTCACCAGTGCCACCTCGCACTTGGTTATTATAATTCGATTTTTTTTTTTTTTCTTTTTTTTTTTTTTTTTTTTTTTAAGTCAGGACAATTTATTTAATTGAATTATAATATTTGAACAATATGAGACTTCTGTCTCATGAGACTACTCTTCTTTCTCATGATCCTCCTCTTCTGTCTCATTATCTGACGACTGAGCCAATCCTCTTTTCTTCAAGTCTGCAAACAATTTTTGTAGGCTTTCAAAACCACTTCCGTTGGAGGGGCTCCCTGCAGCCTCAATCTAGCCGCATTGTATACTAATATATACGCACGCCCCAATTCATCCTGGCTAAATTCAACTTCTAAATTGAACAATTGCCTTGCTTTGTTCACGTCCATCTTCAGTTCAGTAATTCCGTAATTTCAGTTCAGTCCCCGGATAATGTCTGAAACTAAATGGTTGTCAAATATAAATGGAAGTATGGTATGAAACGATCGATAACGATCGAAAAAGATCGATAAGAATTTCAGAGGCCAAAATGTCGTTTTCGTGTTTTTGTTTGGTTGAAATTTCCTTGGTTGTTTGGGCTTATCTTTTTTTGGTTTGGCTAACGAGATTGTCAAATTTTTTTATATTGTTTCTTTAGGAATTTTTTACCTTTTAGTTTTGCCTCCTTTCTGTGCGATGCCGCCGAAATTGGTTTTAAACTTTTTTGATCTCTGAATTTCTCCTGGTCTGCTTCGCTTTCCGACTCTGATGTACTTAATGATTCAGGGTCTGTATTTGTAATGGGGGACATTTGGGAATTGGGGGTAGAGCCGGCCTTGCTTTCAAAAGTTTCTTCACCCCTTTAAGTTGTAGACTTATCAATTGCTTATCAAATTAAAGGAGAAAACAAAAATTATATACCTGTGGCAAGAAGGTGTCGACAAAAAGAATAGGCCAAACTGAGACATCACAAACCAGGGTGTCTCTATTCTCGGCACATCCCAGGTAAAATAAAAAGCCTCCAGAGGTTTATCACCAGGTTGGTGATCACAAAAGCCCGCCTTGCTTCCTCTCTGGAGGCAGTCCAACAACTGGAAATGTACGGCAGTCTTTCATAATCATAAACTGCATTTGCAATTGAATATATAGCTGAAACCATTAGTAGAACAAAAAAGTGAATTGCATTCCATGGTTTAAGCAGGTAGTAAAAGAAATGATAAGCTGAAACAAAGAATGGTCAGAATTACATTTCAGAAAATGTAGGAAAATATCCCAGTATAAAATTCAGATTTCCTGTTTAATCAATAGGCAGAATCAACCTTGAAATTAACAAACAAAGAAAATCAACATTAAGTATCTTGCGAAATAATTGTCTGTTTAGCATTCGTCACAGCTTTTCGACTATGATAAATATAGATAGATCAACACGCGTTTTGAGAAAAACTGCCTATTTATAAAAAATTGCCATCTGGCATTGATTCAGGAATGGTAACTTTTATTCCATTTCATATTAAAATTAAAACCTAATTGCGAAAAGAAATTTATGGTGATTTTGAAAAAAAACCTGAAAATCCTTGAAATGTGTCGACCAAAAAGAATAGGCCAAACTGAGACATCACAAACCAGGGTGTCTCTATTCTCGGCACATCCCAGGTAAAATAAAAAGCCTTCCAGAGGCTTATCACCAGGTTGTTGATCACAAAAGCCCGCCTTGCTTCCTCTCTGGAGGCAGTCATGCCTCCAGGGTGTCTCTGTTCAGGGTGAAACATGACAAACCAGGGTGTCTCTGTTCTTGGTACATCCCATGTAAGATAAAATGCCTTCCACAAGGTTATCACCAGGCTGGTGATCACCATGGCCAACCTAGCTTCCCTTCTGGAGGCAGTCCTAACCCTGGGAGGGCATTTACACCACGGCAAGCAATAACACCACGGCAGTCTTTCAAAATCGTAAATTGCATTTGCAATAGAATATATAGATGATAACAGCAGTAGAACAAAAAAGTGAATTGCATTCCATGGGTTCAGAAGGTAGTAAAAGAAATGATAAGCTGAAACAAAGAAAATTTTTGAATAATTTCATTTCCTGATTTGTCCACTATCAGGATTGCTGCTGAGTATATCATGTTTTCTTTGGCAAACCTGATAGTTATGAATTCCGTGTCAATAACTGCCTTAACCATTTTTCTGAAATGAAAGGTAGTTTCTATTGGCTATTGTGTTGTTGTTTTACTTCAAAATTAGTTACATATATGGTGACCTTAGGTCGAGATCAAACTTATGTTCGCCAGTATTTCCTCATACTAGGGTACTTATTCGTTCGAAATAATTCGATACTTCTAAAGCTCCAAATTAACTAAGACTGAATATTTATTTTTAAATGGAAAGTAAGGTAACTTTAGGCCAAAGTTGAACTCTTTTTCACCAGTGCCACCTCGCACTTGGTTATTATAATTCGATTTTTTTTTTTTTTTTTTTTTTTTTTTTTTTTTTTTTTTAAGTCAGGACAATTTATTTAATTGAATTGTAATATTTGAACAATATGAGACTTCTATCTCATGAGACTACTCTTCTTTCTCATGATCCTCCTCTTCTGTCTCATTATCTGACGACTGAGCCAATCCTCTTTTCTTCAAGTCTGCAAACAATATTTTGTAGGCTTTCAAAACCACTTCCGTTGGAGGGGCTCCCTCCAGCCTCAATCTAATATATACGCCGCATTGTATACTAATATATACGCACGCCCCAATTCATTCCTGGCTAAATTCAACTTCTAAATTGAACAATTGCCTTGCTTTGTTCACGTCCATCTTCAGTTCAGTAATTTCAGTAATTTCAGTTCAGTCCCTGGATAATGTCTGAAACTAAATGGTTGTCAAATCTAAATGGAAGTATGGTATGAAACTACACAGGGTTATCAATTTTTTGGTCAACGAATATGTCCCTTGAACATCTCAAAATTAATACATACTGCAAAGCTTCCTGATTATCTAAGCATTATGCAAGAGACGTTTTCCACAATGCCTTTTTTCGTAAACTATTATATCTGATTGTGAATATTTTTTTTTTCCAAAATGTATATCATTTTTAAATAAGTTCAGTGTGATATTTTTTATATCTTCGTATGTGTTGGCATCCACCATAAAAAGTTTTGTATTTATTGTTCCAGTTATTTGATGATTGCTTTGAAGCAGTTGGCGTTGTCTTGAGAACTTCCAAAAAAAATCTTGATTATTGTTGAGAAAGATCTCGAAAAGTTTATTCTGTTCTAATAAGTTATGGCCTTGATCCACTAAGATCGATAAGAATTTCAGAGGCCAAAATGTCGTTTTCGTGTTTTTGTTTGTTTGGTTGAAATTTCCTTGGTTGTTTGGGGCTTATCTTTTTTTGGTTTGGCTAACGAGATTGTCAAATTTTTTTATATTGTTTCTTTAGGAATTTTTTACCTTTTAGTTTTGCCTCCTTTCTGTGCGATGCCGCCGAAATTGGTTTTAAACTTTTTTGATCTCTGAATTTCTCCTGGTCTGATTCGCTTTCCGACTCTGATGTACTTAATGATTCAGGGTCTGTATTTGTAATGGGGGACATTTGGGAATTGGGGGTAGAGCCGGCCTTGCTTTCAAAAGTTTCTTCACCCCTTTAAGTTGTAGACTTATCAATTGCTTATCAAATTAAAGGAGAAAACAAAAATTATATACCTGTGGCAAGAAGGTGTCGACCAAAAAGAATAGGCCAAACTGAGACATCACAAACCAGGGTGTCTCTATTCTCGGCACATCCCAGGTAAAATAAAAAGCCTTCCAGAGGTTTATCACCAGGTTGGTGATCACAAAAGCCCGCCTTGCTTCCTCTCTGGAGGCAGTCCAACAACTGGGAATGTACGGCAGTCTTTCATAATCATAAACTGCATTTGCAATTGAATATATAGCTGAAACCATTAGTAGAACAAAAAAGTGAATTGCATTCCATGGTTTAAGCAGGTAGTAAAAGAAATGATAAGCTGAAACAGAGAATGGTCAGAATTACATTTCAGAAAATGTAGGAAAATATCCCAGTATAAAATTCAGATTTCCTGTTTAATCAATAAGCAGAATCAACCTTGAAATTAACAAACAAAGAAAATCAACATTAAGTATCTTGCGAAATAATTGTCTGTTTAGCATTCGTCACAGCTTTTCGACTATGATAAATATAGATAGATCAACACGCGTTTTGAGAAAAACTGCCTATTTATAAAAAATTGCCATCTGGCATTGATTCAGGAATGGTAACTTTTATTCCGTTTCATATTAAAATTAAAACCTAATTGCGAAAAGAAATTTATGGTGATTTTGAAAAAAACCTGAAAATCCTTGAAATGTGTCGACCAAAAAGAATAGGCCAAACTGAGACATCACAAACCAGGGTGTCTCTATTCTCGGCACATCCCAGGTAAAATAAAAAGCCTTCCAGAGGCTTATCACCAGGTTGGTGATCACAAAAGCCCGCCTTGCTTCCTCTCTGGAGGCAGTCATGCCTCCAGGGTGTCTCTGTTCAGGGTGAAACATGACAAACCAGGGTGTCTCTGTTCTTGGTACATTCCATGTAAGATAAAATGCCTTCCACAAGTTATCACCAGGTTGGTGATCACCATGGCCAACCTAGCTTCCCTTCTGGAGGCAGTCCTAACCCTGGGAGGGCATTTACACCACGGCAAGCAATAACACCACGGCAGTCTTTCAAAATCGTAAATTGCATTTGCAATAGAATATATAGATGATAACAGCAGTAGAACAAAAAAGTGAATTGCATTCCATGGGTTCAGAAGGTAGTAAAAGAAATGATAAGCTGAAACAAAGAAAATTTTTGAATAATTTCATTTCCTGATTTGTCCACTATCAGGATTGCTGCTGAGTATATCATGTTTTCTTTGGCAAACCTGATAGTTATGAATTCCGTGTCAATAACTGCCTTGACCATTTTTCTGAAATGAAAGGTAGTTTCTATTGGCTATTGTGTTGTTGTTTTACTTCAAAATTAGTTACATATATGGTGACCTTAGGTCGAGATCAAACTTTTGTTCGCCAGTATTTCCTCATACTAGGGTACTTATTCGTTCGAAATAATTCGATACTTCTAAAGCTCCAAATTAACTAAGACTGAATATTTATTTTTTAAATGGAAAGTAGGGTAACTTTAGGCCAAAGTTGAACTCTTTTTCACCAGTGCCACCTCGCACTTGGTATTATAACTCGATTTTTTTTTTTTTTTTTTTTTTTTTTTTTTTTTTTAAGTCAGGACAATTTATTTAATTGAATTATAATATTTGAACAATATGAGACTTCTGTCTCATGAGACTACTCTTCTTTCTCATGATCCTCCTCTTCTGTCTCATTATCTGACGACTGAGCCAATCCTCTTTTCTTCAAGTCTGCAAACAATATTTTGTAGGCTTTCAAAACCACTTCCGTTGGAGGGGCTCCCTGCAGCCTCAATCTAGCCGCATTGTATACTAATATATACGCACGCCCCAATTCATCCTGGCTAAATTCAACTTCTAAATTGAACAATTGCCTTGCTTTGTTCACGTCCATCTTCAGTTCAGTAATTTCAGTAATTTCAGTTCAGTCCCTGGATAATGTCTGAAACTAAATGGTTGTCAAATTTAAATGGAAGTATGGTATGAAACGATCGATAACGATCGAAAAAGATCGATAAGAATTTCAGAGGCCAAAATGTCGTTTTCGTGTTTTTGTTTGGTTGAAATTTCCTTGGTTGTTTTGGGGCTTATCTTTTTTTGGTTTGGCTAACGAGATTGTCAAATTTTTTTATATTGTTTCTTTAGGAATTTTTTACCTTTTAGTTTTGCCTCCTTTCTGTGCGATGCCGCCGAAATTGGTTTTAAACTTTTTTGATCTCTGAATTTCTCCTGGTCTGCTTCGCTTTCCGACTCTGATGTACTTAATGATTCAGGGTCTGTATTTGTAATGGGGGACATTTGGGAATTGGGGGTAGAGCCGGCCTTGCTTTCAAAAGTTTCTTCACCCCTTTAAGTTGTAGACTTATCAATTGCTTATCAAATTAAAGGAGAAAACAAAAATTATATACCTGTGGCAAGAAGGTGTCGACCAAAAAAAAGAATAGGCCAAACTGAGACATCACAAACCAGGGTGTCTCTATTCTCGGCACATCCCAGGTAAAATAAAAAGCCTTCCAGAGGTTTATCACCAGGTTGGTGATCACAAAAGCCCGCCTTGCTTCCTCTCTGGAGGCAGTCCAACAACTGGAAATGTACGGCAGTCTTTCATAATCATAAACTGCATTTGCAATTGAATATATAGCTGAAACCATTAGTAGAACAAAAAAGTGAATTGCATTCCATGGTTTAAACAGGTAGTAAAAGAAATGATAAGCTGAAACAGAGAATGGTCAGAATTACATTTCAGAAAATGTAGGAAAATATCCCAGTATAAAATTCAGATTTCCTGTTTAATCAATAGGCAGAATCAACCTTGAAATTAACAAACAAAGAAAATCAACATTAAGTATCTTGCGAAATAATTGTCTGTTTAGCATTCGTCACAGCTTTTCGACTATGATAAATATAGATAGATCAACACGCGTTTTGAGAAAAACTGCCTATTTATAAAAAATTGCCATCTGGCATTGATTCAGGAATGGTAACTTTTATTCCATTTCATATTAAAATTAAAACCTAATTGCGAAAAGAAATTTATGGTGATTTTGAAAAAAACCTGAAAATCCTTGAAATGTGTCGACCAAAAAGAATAGGCCAAACTGAGACATCACAAACCAGGGTGTCTCTATTCTCGGCACATCCCAGGTAAAATAAAAAGCCTTCCAGAGGCTTATCACCAGGTTGGTGATCACAAAAGCCCGCCTTGCTTCCTCTCTGGAGGCAGTCATGCCTCCAGGGTGTCTCTGTTCAGGGTGAAACATGACAAACCAGGGTGTCTCTGTTCTTGGTACATCCCATGTAAGATAAAATGCCTTCCACAAGGTTATCACCAGGTTGGTGATCACCATGGCCAACCTAGCTTCCCTTCTGGAGGCAGTCCTAACCCTGGGAGGGCATTTACACCACGGCAAGCAATAACACCACGGCAGTCTTTCAAAATCGTAAATTGCATTTGCAATAGAATATATAGATGATAACAGCAGTAGAACAAAAAAGTGAATTGCATTCCATGGGTTCAGAAGGTAGTAAAAGAAATGATAAGCTGAAACAAAGAAAATTTTTGAATAATTTCATTTCCTGATTTGTCCACTATCAGGATTGCTGCTGAGTATATCATGTTTTCTTTGGCAAACCTGATAGTTATGAATTCCGTGTCAATAACTGCCTTGACCATTTTTCTGAAATGAAAGGTAGTTTCTATTGGCTATTGTGTTGTTGTTTTACTTCAAAATTAGTTACATATATGGTGACCTTAGGTCGAGATCAAACTTTTGTTCGCCAGTATTTCCTCATACTAGGGTACTTATTCGTTCGAAATAATTCGATACTTCTAAAGCTCCAAATTAACTAAGACTGAATATTTATTTTTAAATGGAAAGTAAGGTAACTTTAGGCCAAAGTTGAACTCTTTTTCACCAGTGCCACCTCGCACTTGGTTATTATAATTCGATTTTTTTTTTTTTTTTTTTTTTTTTTTTTTTTTTTTAAGTCAGGACAATTTATTTAATTGAATTATAATATTTGAACAATATGAGACTTCTGTCTCATGAGACTACTCTTCTTTCTCATGATCCTCCTCTTCTGTCTCATTATCTGACGACTGAGCCAATCCTCTTTTCTTCAAGTCTGCAAACAATATTTTGTAGGCTTTCAAAACCACTTCCGTTGGAGGGGCTCCCTCCAGCCTCAATCTAGCCGCATTGTATACTAATATATACGCACGCCCCAATTCATCCTGGCTAAATTCAACTTCTAAATTGAACAATTGCCTTGCTTTGTTCACGTCCATCTTCAGTTCAGTAATTTCAGTAATTTCAGTTCAGTCCCTGGATAATGTCTGAAACTAAATGGTTGTCAAATCTAAATGGAAGTATGGTATGAAACTACACAGGGTTATCAATTTTTTGGTCGAATATGTCCCTTGAACATCTCAAAAAATGGATTATCTAAGCATTATGGTCCACAATGCCTTTTTTCGTAAAAATATCTGATTGTGAATATATTTTTTTTTCAAAATGTATATCATTTTTAATAAGTTCGTGAAAAAGATCGATATTGTTCCAGTTATTTGATGATTGCTTTGAAAGTTGGCGTTGTTCAGAGGTTCTAATAAATGGCCTTGATCCACTAAGATCGTTTTCGTTTTCGTGTTTTTGTTTGGTTGAAATTTCCTTGGTTGTTTGGGGCTTATCTTTTTTTGGTTTGGCTAACGAGATTGTCAAATTTTTTTTTATATTGTTTCTTTAGGAATTTTTTACCTTTTAGTTTTGCCTCCTTTCTGTGCGATGCCGCCGAAATTGGTTTTAAACTTTTTTGATCTCTGAATTTCTCCTGGTCTGCTTCGCTTTCCGACTCTGATGTACTTAATGATTCAGGGTCTGTATTTGTAATGGGGGACATTTGGGAATTGGGGGTAGAGCCGGCCTTGCTTTCAAAAGTTTCTTCACCCCTTTAAGTTGTAGACTTATCAATTGCTTATCAAATTAAAGGAGAAAACAAAAATTATATACCTGTGGCAAGAAGGTGTCGACCAAAAAGAATAGGCCAAACTGAGACATCACAAACCAGGGTGTCTCTATTCTCGGCACATCCCAGGTAAAATAAAAAGCCTTCCAGAGGTTTATCACCAGGTTGGTGATCACAAAAGCCCGCCTTGCTTCCTCTCTGGAGGCAGTCCAACAACTGGAAATGTACGGCAGTCTTTCATAATCATAAACTGCATTTGCAATTGAATATATAGCTGAAACCATTAGTAGAGAACAAAAAAGTGAATTGCATTCCATGGTTTAAGCAGGTAGTAAAAGAAATGATAAGCTGAAACAAGAATGGTCAGAATTACATTTCAGAAAATGTAGGAAAATATCCCAGTATAAAATTCAGATTTCCTGTTTAATCAATAGGCAGAATCAACCTTGAAATTAACAAACAAAGAAAATCAACATTAAGTATCTTGCGAAATAATTGTCTGTTTAGCATTCGTCACAGCTTTTCGACTATGATAAATATAGATAGATCAACACGCGTTTTGAGAAAAACTGCCTATTTATAAAAAATTGCCATCTGGCATTGATTCAGGAATGGTAACTTTTATTCCATTTCATATTAAAATTAAAACCTAATTGCGAAAAGAAATTTATGGTGATTTTGAAAAAAAACCTGAAAATCCTTGAAATGTGTCGACCAAAAAGAATAGGCCAAACTGAGACATCACAAACCAGGGTGTCTCTATTCTCGGCACATCCCAGGTAAAATAAAAAGCCTTCCAGAGGCTTATCACCAGGTTGGTGATCACAAAAGCCCGCCTTGCTTCCTCTCTGGAGGCAGTCATGCCTCCAGGGTGTCTCTGTTCAGGGTGAAACATGACAAACCAGGGTGTCTCTGTTCTTGGTACATTCCATGTAAGATAAAATGCCTTCCACAAGGTTATCACCAGGTTGGTGATCACCATGGCCAACCTAGCTTCCCTTCTGGAGGCAGTCCTAACCCTGGGAGGGCATTTACACCACGGCAAGCAATAACACCACGGCAGTCTTTCAAAATCGTAAATTGCATTTGCAATAGAATATATAGATGATAACAGCAGTAGAACAAAAAAGTGAATTGCATTCCATGGGTTCAGAAGGTAGTAAAAGAAATGATAAGCTGAAACAAAGAAAATTTTTGAATAATTTCATTTCCTGATTTGTCCACTATCAGGATTGCTGCTGAGTATATCATGTTTTCTTTGGCAAACCTGATAGTTATGAATTCCGTGTCAATAACTGCCTTGACCATTTTTCTGAAATGAAAGGTAGTTTCTATTGGCTATTGTGTTGTTGTTTTACTTCAAAATTAGTTACATATATGGTGACCTTAGGTCGAGATCAAACTTTTGTTCGCCAGTATTTCCTCATACTAGGGTACTTATTCGTTCGAAATAATTCGATACTTCTAAAGCTCCAAATTAACTAAGACTGAATATTTATTTTTAAATGGAAAGTAAGGTAACTTTAGGCCAAAGTTGAACTCTTTTTCACCAGTGCCACCTCGCACTTGGTTATTATAATTCGATTTTTTTTTTTTTTTTTTTTTTTTTTTTTTTTTTTTTTTTTTTTTAAGTCAGGACAATTTATTTAATTGAATTATAATATTTGAACAATATGAGACTTCTGTCTCATGAGACTACTCTTCTTTCTCATGATCCTCCTCTTCTGTCTCATTATCTGACGACTGAGCCAATCCTCTTTTCTTCAAGTCTGCAAACAATATTTTGTAGGCTTTCAAAACCACTTCCGTTGGAGGGGCTCCCTCCAGCCTCAATCTAGCCGCATTGTATACTAATATATACGCACGCCCCAATTCATCCTGGCTAAATTCAACTTCTAAATTGAACAATTGCCTTGCTTTGTTCACGTCCATCTTCAGTTCAGTAATTTCAGTAATTTCAGTTCAGTCCCTGGATAATGTCTGAAACTAAATGGTTGTCAAATCTAAATGGAAGTATGGTATGAAACGATCGATAACGATCGAAAAAGATCGATAAGAATTTCAGAGGCCAAAATGTCGTTTTCGTGTTTTTGTTTGGTTGAAATTTCCTTGGTTGTTTGGGGCTTATCTTTTTTTGGTTTGGCTAACGAGATTGTCAAATTTTTTTATATTGTTTCTTTAGGAATTTTTTACCTTTTAGTTTTGCCTCCTTTCTGTGCGATGCCGCCGAAATTGGTTTTAAACTTTTTTGATCTCTGAATTTCTCCTGGTCTGATTCGCTTTCCGACTCTGATGTACTTAATGATTCAGGGTCTGTATTTGTAATGGGGGACATTTGGGAATTGGGGGTAGAGCCGCCTTGCTTTCAAAAGTTTCTTCACCCCTTTAAGTTGTAGACTTATCAATTGCTTATCAAATTAAAGGAGAAAACAAAAATTATATACCTGTGGCAAGAAGGTGTCGACCAAAAAATAGGCCAAACTGAGACATCACAAACCAGGGTGTCTCTATTCTCGGCACATCCCAGGTAAAATAAAAAGCCTTCCAGAGGTTTATCACCAGGTTGGTGATCACAAAAGCCCGCCTTGCTTCCTCTCTGGAGGCAGTCCAACAACTGGAATGTACGGCAGTCTTTCATAATCATAAACTGCATTTGCAATTGAATATATAGCTGAAACCATTAGTAGAACAAAAAAGTGAATTGCATTCCATGGTTTAAGCAGGTAGTAAAAGAAATGATAAGCTGAAACAAAGAATGGTCAGAATTACATTTCAGAAAATGTAGGAAAATATCCCAGTATAAAATTCAGATTTCCTGTTTAATCAATAGGCAGAATCAACCTTGAAATTAACAAACAAAGAAAATCAACATTAAGTATCTTGCGAAATAATTGTCTGTTTAGCATTCGTCACAGCTTTTCGACTATGATAAATATAGATAGATCAACACGCGTTTTGAGAAAAACTGCCTATTTATAAAAAATTGCCATCTGGCATTGATTCAGGAATGGTAACTTTTATTCCATTTCATATTAAAATTAAAACCTAATTGCGAAAAGAAATTTATGGTGATTTTGAAAAAAACCTGAAAATCCTTGAAATGTGTCGACCAAAAAGAATAGGCCAAACTGAGACATCACAAAAACCAGGGTGTCTCTATTCTCGGCACATCCCAGGTAAAATAAAAAGCCTTCCAGAGGCTTATCACCAGGTTGGTGATCACAAAAGCCCGCCTTGCTTCCTCTCTGGAGGCAGTCATGCCTCCAGGGTGTCTCTGTTCAGGGTGAAACATGACAAACCAGGGTGTCTCTGTTCTTGGTACATCCCATGTAAGATAAAATGCCTTCCACAAGGTTATCACCAGGCTGGTGATCACCATGGCCAACCTAGCTTCCCTTCTGGAGGCAGTCCTAACCCTGGGAGGGCATTTACACCACGGCAAGCAATAACACCACGGCAGTCTTTCAAAATCGTAAATTGCATTTGCAATAGAATATATAGATGATAACAGCAGTAGAACAAAAAAGTGAATTGCATTCCATGGGTTCAGAAGGTAGTAAAAGAAATGATAAGCTGAAACAAAGAAAATTTTTGAATAATTTCATTTCCTGATTTGTCCACTATCAGGATTGCTGCTGAGTATATCATGTTTTCTTTGGCAAACCTGATAGTTATGAATTCCGTGTCAATAACTGCCTTAACCATTTTTCTGAAATGAAAGGTAGTTTCTATTGGCTATTGTGTTGTTGTTTTACTTCAAAATTAGTTACATATATGGTGACCTTAGGTCGAGATCAAACTTTTGTTCGCCAGTATTTCCTCATACTAGGGTACTTATTCGTTCGAAATAATTCGATACTTCTAAAGCTCCAAATTAACTAAGACTGAATATTTATTTTTAAATGGAAAGTAAGGTAACTTTAGGCCAAAGTTGAACTCTTTTTCACCAGTGCCACCTCGCACTTGGTTATTATAATTCGATTTTTTTTTTTTTTTTTTTTTTTTTTTTTTTTTTTTTTTTTAAGTCAGGACAATTTATTTAATTGAATTATAATATTTGAACAATATGAGACTTCTATCTCATGAGACTACTCTTCTTTCTCATGATCCTCCTCTTCTGTCTCATTATCTGACGACTGAGCCAATCCTCTTTTCTTCAAGTCTGCAAACAATATTTTGTAGGCTTTCAAAACCACTTCCGTTGGAGGGGCTCCCTCCAGCCTCAATCTAGCCGCATTGTATACTAATATATACGCACGCCCCAATTCATCCTGGCTAAATTCAACTTCTAAATTGAACAATTGCCTTGCTTTGTTCACGTCCATCTTCAGTTCAGTAATTTCAGTAATTTCAGTTCAGTCCCTGGATAATGTCTGAAACTAAATGGTTGTCAAATCTAAATGGAAGTATGGTATGAAACTACACAGGGTTATCAATTTTTTGGTCAACGAATATGTCCCTTGAACATCTCAAAATTAATACATACTGCAAAGCTTCCTGATTATCTAAGCATTATGCAAGAGACGTTTTCCACAATGCCTTTTTTCGTAAACTATTATATCTGATTGTGAATATATTTTTTTTTCCAAAATGTATATCATTTTTAAATAAGTTCAGTGTGATATTTTTTATATCTTCGTATGTGTTGGCATCCACCATAAAAAGTTTTGTATTTATTGTTCCAGTTATTTGATGATTGCTTTGAAGCAGTTGGCGTTGTCTTGAGAACTTCCAAAAAAAATCTTGATTATTGTTGAGAAAGATCTCGAAAAGTTTATTCTGTTCTAATAAGTTATGGCCTTGATCCACTAAGATCGATAAGAATTTCAGAGGCCAAAATGTCGTTTTCGTGTTTTTGTTTGGTTGAAATTTCCTTGGTTGTTTGGGGCTTATCTTTTTTTGGTTTGGCTAACGAGATTGTCAAATTTTTTTATATTGTTTCTTTAGGAATTTTTTACCTTTTAGTTTTGCCTCCTTTCTGTGCGATGCCGCCGAAATTGGTTTTAAACTTTTTTGATCTCTGAATTTCTCCTGGTCTGATTCGCTTTCCGACTCTGATGTACTTAATGATTCAGGGTCTGTATTTGTAATGGGGGACATTTGGGAATTGGGGGTAGAGCCGGCCTTGCTTTCAAAAGTTTCTTCACCCCTTTAAGTTGTAGACTTATCAATTGCTTATCAAATTAAAGGAGAAAACAAAAATTATATACCTGTGGCAAGAAGGTGTCGACCAAAAAGAATAGGCCAAACTGAGACATCACAAACCAGGGTGTCTCTATTCTCGGCACATCCCAGGTAAAATAAAAAGCCTTCCAGAGGTTTATCACCAGGTTGGTGATCACAAAAGCCCGCCTTGCTTCCTCTCTGGAGGCAGTCCAACAACTGGGAATGTACGGCAGTCTTTCATAATCATAAACTGCATTTGCAATTGAATATATAGCTGAAACCATTAGTAGAACAAAAAAGTGAATTGCATTCCATGGTTTAAGCAGGTAGTAAAAGAAATGATAAGCTGAAACAGAGAATGGTCAGAATTACATTTCAGAAAATGTAGGAAAATATCCCAGTATAAAATTCAGATTTCCTGTTTAATCAATAGGCAGAATCAACCTTGAAATTAACAAACAAAGAAAATCAACATTAAGTATCTTGCGAAATAATTGTCTGTTTAGCATTCGTCACAGCTTTTCGACTATGATAAATATAGATAGATCAACACGCGTTTTGAGAAAAACTGCCTATTTATAAAAAATTGCCATCTGGCATTGATTCAGGAATGGTAACTTTTATTCCATTTCATATTAAAATTAAAACCTAATTGCGAAAAGAAATTTATGGTGATTTTGAAAAAAACCTGAAAATCCTTGAAATGTGTCGACCAAAAAGAATAGGCCAAACTGAGACATCACAAACCAGGGTGTCTCTATTCTCGGCACATCCCAGGTAAAATAAAAAGCCTTCCAGAGGCTTATCACCAGGTTGGTGATCACAAAAGCCCGCCTTGCTTCCTCTCTGGAGGCAGTCATGCCTCCAGGGTGTCTCTGTTCAGGGTGAAACATGACAAACCAGGGTGTCTCTGTTCTTGGTACATTCCATGTAAGATAAAATGCCTTCCACAAGGTTATCACCAGGTTGGTGATCACCAGCCAACCTAGCTTCCCTTCTGGAGGCAGTCCTAACCCTGGGAGGGCATTTACACCACGGCAAGCAATAACACCACGGCAGTCTTTCAAAATCGTAAATTGCATTTGCAATAGAATATATAGATGATAACAGCAGTAGAACAAAAAAGTGAATTGCATTCCATGGGTTCAGAAGGTAGTAAAAGAAATGATAAGCTGAAACAAAGAAAATTTTTGAATAATTTCATTTCCTGATTTGTCCACTATCAGGATTGCTGCTGAGTATATCATGTTTTCTTTGGCAAACCTGATAGTTATGAATTCCGTGTCAATAACTGCCTTGACCCATTTTTCTGAAATGAAAGGTAGTTTCTATTGGCTATTGTGTTGTTGTTTTACTTCAAAATTAGTTACATATATGGTGACCTTAGGTCGAGATCAAACTTTTGTTCGCCAGTAGTATTTCCTCATACTAGGGTACTTATTCGTTCGAAATAATTCGATACTTCTAAAGCTCCAAATTAACTAAGACTGAATATTTATTTTTAAATGGAAAGTAAGGTAACTTTAGGCCAAAGTTGAACTCTTTTTCACCAGTGCCACCTCGCACTTGGTTATTATAATTCGATTTTTTTTTTTTTTTTTTTTTTTTTTTTTTTTTTTTTTTTTAAGTCAGGACAATTTATTTAATTGAATTATAATATTTGAACAATATGAGACTTCTGTCTCATGAGACTACTCTTCTTTCTCATGATCCTCCTCTTCTGTCTCATTATCTGACGACTGAGCCAATCCTCTTTTCTTCAAGTCTGCAAACAATATTTTGTAGGCTTTCAAAACCACTTCCGTTGGAGGGGCTCCCTCCAGCCTCAATCTAGCCGCATTGTATACTAATATATACGCACGCCCCAATTCATCCTGGCTAAATTCAACTTCTAAATTGAACAATTGCCTTGCTTTGTTCACGTCCATCTTCAGTTCAGTAATTTCAGTAATTTCAGTTCAGTCCCCGGATAATGTCTGAAACTAAATGGTTGTCAAATCTAAATGGAAGTATGGTATGAAACGATCGATAACGATCGAAAAAGATCGATAAGAATTTCAGAGGCCAAAATGTCGTTTTCGTGTTTTTGTTTGGTTGAAATTTCCTTGGTTGTTTGGGGCTTATCTTTTTTGGTTTGGCTAACGAGATTGTCAAATTTTTTTATATTGTTTCTTTAGGAATTTTTTACCTTTTAGTTTTGCCTCCTTTCTGTGCGATGCCGCCGAAATTGGTTTTAAACTTTTTTGATCTCTGAATTTCTCCTGGTCTGCTTCGCTTTCCGACTCTGATGTACTTAATGATTCAGGGTCTGTATTTGTAATGGGGGACATTTGGGAATTGGGGGTAGAGCCGGCCTTGCTTTCAAAAGTTTCTTCACCCCTTTAAGTTGTAGACTTATCAATTGCTTATCAAATTAAAGGAGAAAACAAAAATTATATACCTGTGGCAAGAAGGTGTCGACCAAAAAGAATAGGCCAAACTGAGACATCACAAACCAGGGTGTCTCTATTCTCGGCACATCCCAGGTAAAATAAAAAGCCTTCCAGAGGTTTATCACCAGGTTGGTGATCACAAAAGCCCGCCTTGCTTCCTCTCTGGAGGCAGTCCAACAACTGGAAATGTACGGCAGTCTTTCATAATCATAAACTGCATTTGCAATTGAATATATAGCTGAAACCATTAGTAGAACAAAAAAGTGAATTGCATTCCATGGTTTAAGCAGGTAGTAAAAGAAATGATAAGCTGAAACAAAGAATGGTCAGAATTACATTTCAGAAAATGTAGGAAAATATCCCAGTATAAAATTCAGATTTCCTGTTTAATCAATAGGCAGAATCAACCTTGAAATTAACAAACAAAGAAAATCAACATTAAGTATCTTGCGAAATAATTGTCTGTTTAGCATTCGTCACAGCTTTTCGACTATGATAAATATAGATAGATCAACACACGCGTTTTGAGAAAAACTGCCTATTTATAAAAAATTGCCATCTGGCATTGATTCAGGAATGGTAACTTTTATTCCATTTCATATTAAAATTAAAACCTAATTGCGAAAAGAAATTTATGGTGATTTTGAAAAAAACCTGAAAATCCTTGAAATGTGTCGACCAAAAAGAATAGGCCAAACTGAGACATCACAAACCAGGGTGTTCTATTCTCGGCACATCCCAGGTAAAATAAAAAGCCTTCCAGAGGCTTATCACCAGGTTGGTGATCACAAAAGCCCGCCTTGCTTCCTCTCTGGAGGCAGTCATGCCTCCAGGGTGTCTCTGTTCAGGGGTGAAACATGACAAACCAGGGTGTCTCTGTTCTTGGTACATCCCATGTAAGATAAAATGCCTTCACAAGGTTATCACCAGGCTGGTGATCACCATGGCCAACCTAGCTTCCCTTCTGGAGGCAGTCCTAACCCTGGGAGGGCATTTACACCACGGCAAGCAATAACACCACGGCAGTCTTTCAAAATCGTAAATTGCATTTGCAATAGAATATATAGATGATAACAGCAGTAGAACAAAAAAGTGAATTGCATTCCATGGGTTCAGAAGGTAGTAAAAGAAATGATAAGCTGAAACAAAGAAAATTTTTGAATAATTTCATTTCCTGATTTGTGTCCACTATCAGGATTGCTGCTGAGTATATCATGTTTTCTTTGGCAAACCTGATAGTTATGAATTCCGTGTCAATAACTGCCTTAACCATTTTTCTGAAATGAAAGGTAGTTTCTATTGGCTATTGTGTTGTTGTTTTACTTCAAAATTAGTTACATATATGGTGACCTTAGGTCGAGATCAAACTTTTGTTCGCCAGTATTTCCTCATACTAGGGTACTTATTCGTTCGAAATAATTCGATACTTCTAAAGCTCCAAATTAACTAAGACTGAATATTTATTTTTAAATGGAAAGTAAGGTAACTTTAGGCCAAAGTTGAACTCTTTTTCACCAGTGCCACCTCGCACTTGGTTATTATAATTCGATTTTTTTTTTTTTTTTTTTTTTTTTTTTTTTTTTTTTTTTTAAGTCAGGACAATTTATTTAATTGAATTATAATATTTGAACAATATGAGACTTCTATCTCATGAGACTACTCTTCTTTCTCATGATCCTCCTCTTCTGTCTCATTATCTGACGACTGAGCCAATCCTCTTTTCTTCAAGTCTGCAAACAATATTTTGTAGGCTTTCAAAACCACTTCCGTTGGAGGGGCTCCCTCCAGCCTCAATCTAGCCGCATTGTATACTAATATATATACGCACGCCCCAATTCATCCTGGCTAAATTCAACTTCTAAATTGAACAATTGCCTTGCTTTGTTCACGTCCATCTTCAGTTCAGTAATTTCAGTAATTTCAGTTCAGTCCCTGGATAATGTCTGAAACTAAATGGTTGTCAAATCTAAATGGAAGTATGGTATGAAACTACACAGGGTTATCAATTTTTTGGTCAACGAATATGTCCCTTGAACATCTCAAAATTAATACATACTGCAAAGCTTCCTGATTATCTAAGCATTATGCAAGAGACGTTTTCCACAATGCCTTTTTTCGTAAACTATTATATCTGATTGTGAATATATTTTTTTTTCCAAAATGTATATCATTTTTAAATAAGTTCAGTGTGATATTTTTTATATCTTCGTATGTGTTGGCATCCACCATAAAAAGTTTTGTATTTATTGTTCCAGTTATTTGATGATTGCTTTGAAGCAGTTGGCGTTGTCTTGAGAACTTCCAAAAAAAATCTTGATTATTGTTGAGAAAGATCTCGAAAAGTTTATTCTGTTCTAATAAGTTATGGCCTTGATCCACTAAGATCGATAAGAATTTCAGAGGCCAAAATGTCGTTTTCGTGTTTTTGTTTGGTTGAAATTTCCTTGGTTGTTTGGGGCTTATCTTTTTTTGGTTTGGCTAACGAGATTGTCAAATTTTTTTATATTGTTTCTTTAGGAATTTTTTACCTTTTAGTTTTGCCTCCTTTCTGTGCGATGCCGCCGAAATTGGTTTTAAACTTTTTTGATCTCTGAATTTCTCCTGGTCTGATTCGCTTTCCGACTCTGATGTACTTAATGATTCAGGGTCTGTATTTGTAATGGGGGACATTTGGGAATTGGGGGTAGAGCCGGCCTTGCTTTCAAAAGTTTCTTCACCCCTTTAAGTTGTAGACTTATCAATTGCTTATCAAATTAAAGGAGAAAACAAAAATTATATACCTGTGGCAAGAAGGTGTCGACCAAAAAATAGGCCAAACTGAGACATCACAAACCAGGGTGTCTCTATTCTCGGCACATCCCAGGTAAAATAAAAAGCCTTCCAGAGGTTTATCACCAGGTTGGTGATCACAAAAGCCCGCCTTGCTTCCTCTCTGGAGGCAGTCCAACAACTGGGAATGTACGGCAGTCTTTCATAATCATAAACTGCATTTGCAATTGAATATATAGCTGAAACCATTAGTAGAACAAAAAAGTGAATTGCATTCCATGGTTTAAGCAGGTAGTAAAAGAAATGATAAGCTGAAACAGAGAATGGTCAGAATTACATTTCAGAAAATGTAGGAAAATATCCCAGTATAAAATTCAGATTTCCTGTTTAATCAATAGGCAGAATCAACCTTGAAATTAACAAACAAAGAAAATCAACATTAAGTATCTTGCGAAATAATTGTCTGTTTAGCATTCGTCACAGCTTTTCGACTATGATAAATATAGATAGATCAACACGCGTTTTGAGAAAAACTGCCTATTTATAAAAAATTGCCATCTGGCATTGATTCAGGAATGGTAACTTTTATTCCATTTCATATTAAAATTAAAACCTAATTGCGAAAAGAAATTTATGGTGATTTTGAAAAAAACCTGAAAATCCTTGAAATGTGTCGACCAAAAAGAATAGGCCAAACTGAGACATCACAAACCAGGGTGTCTCTATTCTCGGCACATCCCAGGTAAAATAAAAAGCCTTCCAGAGGCTTATCACCAGGTTGGTGATCACAAAAGCCCGCCTTGCTTCCTCTCTGGAGGCAGTCATGCCTCCAGGGTGTCTCTGTTCAGGGTGAAACATGACAAACCAGGGTGTCTCTGTTCTTGGTACATTCCATGTAAGATAAAATGCTTCCACAAGGTTATCACCAGGTTGGTGATCACCATGGCCAACCTAGCTTCCCTTCTGGAGGCAGTCCTAACCCTGGGAGGGCATTTACACCACGGCAAGCAATAACACCACGGCAGTCTTTCAAAATCGTAAATTGCATTTGCAATAGAATATATAGATGATAACAGCAGTAGAACAAAAAAGTGAATTGCATTCCATGGGTTCAGAAGGTAGTAAAAGAAATGATAAGCTGAAACAAAGAAAATTTTTGAATAATTTCATTTCCTGATTTGTCCACTATCAGGATTGCTGCTGAGTATATCATGTTTTCTTTGGCAAACCTGATAGTTATGAATTCCGTGTCAATAACTGCCTTGACCATTTTTCTGAAATGAAAGGTAGTTTCTATTGGCTATTGTGTTGTTGTTTTACTTCAAAATTAGTTACATATATGGTGACCTTAGGTCGAGATCAAACTTTTGTTCGCCAGTATTTCCTCATACTAGGGTACTTATTCGTTCGAAATAATTCGATACTTCTAAAGCTCCAAATTAACTAAGACTGAATATTTATTTTTAAATGGAAAGTAAGGTAACTTTAGGCCAAAGTTGAACTCTTTTTCACCAGTGCCACCTCGCACTTGGTTATTATAATTCGATTTTTTTTTTTTTTTTTTTTTTTTTTTTTTTTTTTTTTTTTAAGTCAGGACAATTTATTTAATTGAATTATAATATTTGAACAATATGAGACTTCTGTCTCATGAGACTACTCTTCTTTCTCATGATCCTCCTCTTCTGTCTCATTATCTGACGACTGAGCCAATCCTCTTTTCTTCAAGTCTGCAAACAATATTTTGTAGGCTTTCAAAACCACTTCCGTTGGAGGGGCTCCCCTCCAGCCTCAATCTAGCCGCATTGTATACTAATATATACGCACGCCCCAATTCATCCTGGCTAAATTCAACTTCTAAATTGAACAATTGCCTTGCTTTGTTCACGTCCATCTTCAGTTCAGTAATTTCAGTAATTTCAGTTCAGTCCCCGGATAATGTCTGAAACTAAATGGTTGTCAAATCTAAATGGAAGTATGGTATGAAACGATCGATAACGATCGAAAAAGATCGATAAGAATTTCAGAGGCCAAAATGTCGTTTTCGTGTTTTTGTTTGGTTGAAATTTCCTTGGTTGTTTGGGGCTTATCTTTTTTTGGTTTGGCTAACGAGATTGTCAAATTTTTTTATATTGTTTCTTTAGGAATTTTTTACCTTTTAGTTTTG
This sequence comes from Artemia sinica, assembly GCA_027921565.1. Taxonomy (NCBI): domain Eukaryota; kingdom Metazoa; phylum Arthropoda; class Branchiopoda; order Anostraca; family Artemiidae; genus Artemia; species Artemia sinica. The sequence goes on along the minus strand of CM051270.1, from coordinate 62,517,041 downwards.
CCTCCTTTCTGTGCGATGCGATTGCCCCGAAATTGGTTTTAAACTTTTTTGATCTCTGAATTTCTCCTGGTCTGCTTCGCTTTCCGACTCTGATGTACTTAATGATTCAGGGTCTGTATTTGTAATGGGGGACATTTGGGAATTGGGGGTAGAGCCGGCCTTGCTTTCAAAAGTTTCTTCACCCCTTTAAGTTGTAGACTTATCAATTGCTTATCAAATTAAAGGAGAAAACAAAAATTATATACCTGTGGCAAGAAGGTGTCGACCAAAAAGAATAGGCCAAACTGAGACATCACAAACCAGGGTGTCTCTATTCTCGGCACATCCCAGGTAAAATAAAAAGCCTTCCAGAGGTTTATCACCAGGTTGGTGATCACAAAAGCCCGCCTTGCTTCCTCTCTGGAGGCAGTCCAACAACTGGAAATGTACGGCAGTCTTTCATAATCATAAACTGCATTTGCAATTGAATATATAGCTGAAACCATTAGTAGAACAAAAAAGTGAATTGCATTCCATGGTTTAAGCAGGTAGTAAAAGAAATGATAAGCTGAAACAAAGAATGGTCAGAATTACATTTCAGAAAATGTAGGAAAATATCCCAGTATAAAATTCAGATTTCCTGTTTAATCAATAGGCAGAATCAACCTTGAAATTAACAAACAAAGAAAATCAACATTAAGTATCTTGCGAAATAATTGTCTGTTTAGCATTCGTCACAGCTTTTCGACTATGATAAATATAGATAGATCAACACGCGTTTTGAGAAAAACTGCCTATTTATAAAAAATTGCCATCTGGCATTGATTCAGGAATGGTAACTTTTATTCCATTTCATATTAAAATTAAAACCTAATTGCGAAAAGAAATTTATGGTGATTTTGAAAAAAACCTGAAAATCCTTGAAATGTGTCGACCAAAAAGAATAGGCCAAACTGAGACATCACAAACCAGGGTGTCTCTATTCTCGGCACATCCCAGGTAAAATAAAAAGCCTTCCAGAGGCTTATCACCAGGTTGGTGATCACAAAAGCCCGCCTTGCTTCCTCTCTGGAGGCAGTCATGCCTCCAGGGTGTCTCTGTTCAGGGTGAAACATGACAAACCAGGGTGTCTCTGTTCTTGGTACATCCCATGTAAGATAAAATGCCTTCCACAAGGTTATCACCAGGCTGGTGATCACCATGGCCAACCTAGCTTCCCTTCTGGAGGCAGTCCTAACCCTGGGAGGGCATTTACACCACGGCAAGCAATAACACCACGGCAGTCTTTCAAAATCGTAAATTGCATTTGCAATAGAATATATAGATGATAACAGCAGTAGAACAAAAAAGTGAATTGCATTCCATGGGTTCAGAAGGTAGTAAAAGAAATGATAAGCTGAAACAAAGAAAATTTTTGAATAATTTCATTTCCTGATTTGTCCACTATCAGGATTGCTGCTGAGTATATCATGTTTTCTTTGGCAAACCTGATAGTTATGAATTCCGTGTCAATAACTGCCTTGACCATTTTTCTGAAATGAAAGGTAGTTTCTATTGGCTATTGTGTTGTTGTTTTACTTCAAAATTAGTTACATATATGGTGACCTTAGGTCGAGATCAAACTTTTGTTCGCCAGTATTTCCTCATACTAGGGTACTTATTCGTTCGAAATAATTCGATACTTCTAAAGCTCCAAATTAACTAAGACTGAATATTTATTTTTAAATGGAAAGTAAGGTAACTTTAGGCCAAAGTTGAACTCTTTTTCACCAGTGCCACCTCGCACTTGGTTATTATAATTCGATTTTTTTTTTTTTTTTTTTTTTTTTTTTTTTTTTTTTTTTTTAAGTCAGGACAATTTATTTAATTGAATTATAATATTTGAACAATATGAGACTTCTATCTCATGAGACTACTCTTCTTTCTCATGATCCTCCTCTTCTGTCTCATTATCTGACGACTGAGCCAATCCTCTTTTCTTCAAGTCTGCAAACAATATTTTGTAGGCTTTCAAAACCACTTCCGTTGGAGGGGCTCCCTCCAGCCTCAATCTAGCCGCATTGTATACTAATATATACGCACGCCCCAATTCATCCTGGCTAAATTCAACTTCTAAATTGAACAATTGCCTTGCTTTGTTCACGTCCATCTTCAGTTCAGTAATTTCAGTAATTTCAGTTCAGTCCCTGGATAATGTCTGAAACTAAATGGTTGTCAAATCTAAATGGAAGTATGGTATGAAACTACACAGGGTTATCAATTTTTTGGTCAACGAATATGTCCCTTGAACATCTCAAAATTAATACATACTGCAAAGCTTCCTGATTATCTAAGCATTATGCAAGAGACGTTTTCCACAATGCCTTTTTTCGTAAACTATTATATCTGATTGTGAATATATTTTTTTTTCCAAAATGTATATCATTTTAAATAAGTTCAGTGTGATATTTTTTATATCTTCGTATGTGTTGGCATCCACCATAAAAAGTTTTGTATTTATTGTTCCAGTTATTTGATGATTGCTTTGAAGCAGTTGGCGTTGTCTTGAGAACTTCCAAAAAAAATCTTGATTATTGTTGAGAAAGATCTCGAAAAGTTTATTCTGTTCTAATAAGTTATGGCCTTGATCCACTAAGATCGATAAGAATTTCAGAGGCCAAAATGTCGTTTTCGTGTTTTTGTTTGGTTGAAATTTCCTTGGTTGTTTGGGGCTTATCTTTTTTTGGTTTGGCTAACGAGATTGTCAAATTTTTTTATATTGTTTCTTTAGGAATTTTTTACCTTTTAGTTTTGCCTCCTTTCTGTGCGATGCCGCCGAAATTGGTTTTTAAACTTTTTTGATCTCTGAATTTCTCCTGGTCTGATTCGCTTTCCGACTCTGATGTACTTAATGATTCAGGGTCTGTATTTGTAATGGGGGACATTTGGGAATTGGGGGTAGAGCCGGCCTTGCTTTCAAAAGTTTCTTCACCCCTTTAAGTTGTAGACTTATCAATTGCTTATCAAATTAAAGGAGAAAACAAAAATTATATACCTGTGGCAAGAAGGTGTCGTCGACCAAAAAGAATAGGCCAAACTGAGACATCACAAACCAGGGTGTCTCTATTCTCGGCACATCCCAGGTAAAATAAAAAGCCTTCCAGAGGTTTATCACCAGGTTGGTGATCACAAAAGCCCGCCTTGCTTCCTCTCTGGAGGCAGTCCAACACAACTGGGAATGTACGGCAGTCTTTCATAATCATAAACTGCATTTGCAATTGAATATATAGCTGAAACCATTAGTAGAACAAAAAAGTGAATTGCATTCCATGGTTTAAGCAGGTAGTAAAAGAAATGATAAGCTGAAACAGAGAATGGTCAGAATTACATTTCAGAAAATGTAGGAAAATATCCCAGTATAAAATTCAGATTTCCTGTTTAATCAATAGGCAGAATCAACCTTGAAATTAACAAACAAAGAAAATCAACATTAAGTATCTTGCGAAATAATTGTCTGTTTAGCATTCGTCACAGCTTTTCGACTATGATAAATATAGATAGATCAACACGCGTTTTGAGAAAAACTGCCTATTTATAAAAAATTGCCATCTGGCATTGATTCAGGAATGGTAACTTTTATTCCATTTCATATTAAAATTAAAACCTAATTGCGAAAAGAAATTTATGGTGATTTTGAAAAAAACCTGAAAATCCTTGAAATGTGTCGACCAAAAAGAATAGGCCAAACTGAGACATCACAAACCAGGGTGTCTCTATTCTCGGCACATCCCAGGTAAAATAAAAAGCCTTCCAGAGGCTTATCACCAGGTTGGTGATCACAAAAGCCCGCCTTGCTTCCTCTCTGGAGGCAGTCATGCCTCCAGGGTGTCTCTGTTCAGGGTGAAACATGACAAACCAGGGTGTCTCTGTTCTTGGTACATTCCATGTAAGATAAAATGCCTTCCACAAGGTTATCACCAGGTTGGTGATCACCATGGCCAACCTAGCTTCCCTTCTGGAGGCAGTCCTAACCCTGGGAGGGCATTTACACCACGGCAAGCAATAACACCACGGCAGTCTTTCAAAATCGTAAATTGCATTTGCAATAGAATATATAGATGATAACAGCAGTAGAACAAAAAAGTGAATTGCATTCCATGGGTTCAGAAGGTAGTAAAAGAAAATGATAAGCTGAAACAAAGAAAATTTTTGAATAATTTCATTTCCTGATTTGTCCACTATCAGGATTGCTGCTGAGTATATCATGTTTTCTTTGGCAAACCTGATAGTTATGAATTCCGTGTCAATAACTGCCTTGACCATTTTTCTGAAATGAAAGGTAGTTTCTATTGGCTATTGTGTTGTTGTTTTACTTCAAAATTAGTTACATATATGGTGACCTTAGGTCGAGATCAAACTTTTGTTCGCCAGTATTTCCTCATACTAGGGTACTTATTCGTTCGAAATAATTCGATACTTCTAAAGCTCCAAATTAACTAAGACTGAATATTTATTTTTAAATGGAAAGTAAGGTAACTTTAGGCCAAAGTTGAACTCTTTTTCACCAGTGCCACCTCGCACTTGGTTATTATAATTCGATTTTTTTTTTTTTTTTTTTTTTTTTTTTTTTTTTTTTTTTTTTTTTAAGTCAGGACAATTTATTTAATTGAATTATAATATTTGAACAATATGAGACTTCTGTCTCATGAGACTACTCTTCTTTCTCATGATCCTCCTCTTTCTGTCTCATTATCTGACGACTGAGCCAATCCTCTTTTCTTCAAGTCTGCAAACAATATTTTGTAGGCTTTCAAAACCACTTCCGTTGGAGGGGCTCCCTCCAGCCTCAATCTAGCCGCATTGTATCTAATATATACGCACGCCCCAATTCATCCTGGCTAAATTCAACTTCTAAATTGAACAATTGCCTTGCTTTGTTCACGTCCATCTTCAGTTCAGTAATTTCAGTAATTTCAGTTCAGTCCCCGGATAATGTCTGAAACTAAATGGTTGTCAAATCTAAATGGAAGTATGGTATGAAACGATCGATAACGATCGAAAAAGATCGATAAGAATTTCAGAGGCCAAAATGTCGTTTTCGTGTTTTTGTTTGGTTGAAATTTCCTTGGTTGTTTGGGGCTTATCTTTTTTTGGTTTGGCTAACGAGATTGTCAAATTTTTTTATATTGTTTCTTTAGGAATTTTTTACCTTTTAGTTTTGCTCCTTTCTGTGCGATGCCGCCGAAATTGGTTTTAAACTTTTTTGATCTCTGAATTTCTCCTGGTCTGCTTCGCTTTCCGACTCTGATGTACTTAATGATTCAGGGTCTGTATTTGTAATGGGGGACATTTGGGAATTGGGGGTAGAGCCGGCCTTGCTTTCAAAAGTTTCTTCACCCCTTTAAGTTGTAGACTTATCAATTGCTTATCAAATTAAAGGAGAAAACAAAAATTATATACCTGTGGCAAGAAGGTGTCGACCAAAAAGAATAGGCCAAACTGAGACATCACAAACCAGGGTGTCTCTATTCTCGGCACATCCCAGGTAAAATAAAAAGCCTTCCAGAGGTTTATCACCAGGTTGGTGATCACAAAAGCCCGCCTTGCTTCCTCTCTGGAGGCAGTCCAACAACTGGAAATGTACGGCAGTCTTTCATAATCATAAACTGCATTTGCAATTGAATATATAGCTGAAACCATTAGTAGAACAAAAAAGTGAATTGCATTCCATGGTTTAAGCAGGTAGTAAAAGAAATGATAAGCTGAAACAAAGAATGGTCAGAATTACATTTCAGAAAATGTAGGAAAATATCCCAGTATAAAATTCAGATTTCCTGTTTAATCAATAGGCAGAATCAACCTTGAAATTAACAAACAAAAAATCAACATTAAGTATCTTGCGAAATAATTGTCTGTTTAGCATTCGTCACAGCTTTTCGACTATGATAAATATAGATAGATCAACACGCGTTTTGAGAAAAACTGCCTATTTATAAAAAATTGCCATCTGGCATTGATTCAGGAATGGTAACTTTTATTCCATTTCATATTAAAATTAAAACCTAATTGCGAAAAGAAATTTATGGTGATTTTGAAAAAAAACCTGAAAATCCTTGAAATGTGTCGACCAAAAAGAATAGGCCAAACTGAGACATCACAAACCAGGGTGTCTCTATTCTCGGCACATCCCAGGTAAAATAAAAAGCCTTCCAGAGGCTTATCACCAGGTTGGTGATCACAAAAGCCCGCCTTGCTTCCTCTCTGGAGGCAGTCATGCCTCCAGGGTGTCTCTGTTCAGGGTGAACATGACAAACCAGGGTGTCTCTGTTCTTGGTACATCCCATGTAAGATAAAATGCCTTCCACAAGGTTATCACCAGGTTGGTGATCACCATGGCCAACCTAGCTTCCCTTCTGGAGGCAGTCCTAACCCTGGGAGGGCATTTACACCACGGCAAGCAATAACACCACGGCAGTCTTTCAAAATCGTAAATTGCATTTGCAATAGAATATATAGATGATAACAGCAGTAGAACAAAAAAGTGAATTGCATTCCATGGGTTCAGAAGGTAGTAAAAGAAATGATAAGCTGAAACAAAGAAAATTTTTGAATAATTTCATTTCCTGATTTGTCCACTATCAGGATTGCTGCTGAGTATATCATGTTTTCTTTGGCAAACCTGATAGTTATGAATTCCGTGTCAATAACTGCCTTGACCATTTTTCTGAAATGAAAGGTAGTTTCTATTGGCTATTGTGTTGTTGTTTTACTTCAAAATTAGTTACATATATGGTGACCTTAGGTCGAGATCAAACTTTTGTTCGCCAGTATTTCCTCATACTAGGGTACTTATTCGTTCGAAATAATTCGATACTTCTAAAGCTCCAAATTAACTAAGACTGAATATTTATTTTTAAATGGAAAGTAAGGTAACTTTAGGCCAAAGTTGAACTCTTTTTCACCAGTGCCACCTCGCACTTGGTTATTATAATTCGATTTTTTTTTTTTTTTTTTTTTTTTTTTTTTTTTTTTTTTTTTTTTTTTTTTTTAAGTCAGGACAATTTATTTAATTGAATTATAATATTTGAACAATATGAGACTTCTGTCTCATGAGACTACTCTTCTTTCTCATGATCCTCCTCTTCTGTCTCATTATCTGACGACTGAGCCAATCCTCTTTTCTTCAAGTCTGCAAACAATATTTTGTAGGCTTTCAAAACCACTTCCGTTGGAGGGGCTCCCTCCAGCCTCAATCTAGCCGCATTGTATACTAATATATACGCACGCCCCAATTCATCCTGGCTAAATTCAACTTCTAAATTGAACAATTGCCTTGCTTTGTTCACGTCCATCTTCAGTTCAGTAATTTCAGTAATTTCAGTTCAGTCCCTGGATAATGTCTGAAACTAAATGGTTGTCAAATCTAAATGGAAGTATGGTATGAAACTACACAGGGTTATCAATTTTTTGGTCAACGAATATGTCCCTTGAACATCAAAATTAATACATACTGCAAAGCTTCCTGATTATCTAAGCATTATGCAAGAGACGTTTTCCACAATGCCTTTTTTCGTAAACTATTATATCTGATTTGTGAATATATTTTTTTTTTCCAAAATGTATATCATTTTTAAATAAGTTCAGTGTGATATTTTTTATATCTTCGTATGTGTTGGCATCCACCATAAAAAGTTTTGTATTTATTGTTCCAGTTATTTGATGATTGCTTTGAAGCAGTTGGCGTTGTCTTGAGAACTTCCAAAAAAAATCTTGATTATTGTTGAGAAAGATCTCGAAAAGTTTATTCTGTTCTAATAAGTTATGGCCTTGATCCACTAAGATCGATAAGAATTTCAGAGGCCAAAATGTCGTTTTCGTGTTTTTGTTTGGTTGAAATTTCCTTGGTTGTTTGGGGCTTATCTTTTTTTGGTTTGGCTAACGAGATTGTCAATTTTTTTTATATTGTTTCTTTAGGAATTTTTTACCTTTTAGTTTTGCCTCCTTTCTGTGCGATGCCGCCGAAATTGGTTTTAAACTTTTTTGATCTCTGAATTTCTCCTGGTCTGATTCGCTTTCCGACTCTGATGTACTTAATGATTCAGGGTCTGTATTTGTAATGGGGGACATTTGGGAATTGGGGGGTAGCCGGCCTTGCTTTCAAAAGTTTCTTCACCCCTTTAAGTTGTAGACTTATCAATTGCTTATCAAATTAAAGGAGAAAACAAAAATTATATACCTGTGGCAAGAAGGTGTCGACCAAAAAGAATAGGCCAAACTGAGACATCACAAACCAGGGTGTCTCTATTCTCGGCACATCCCAGGTAAAATAAAAAGCCTTCCAGAGGTTTATCACCAGGTTGGTGATCACAAAAGCCCGCCTTGCTTCCTCTCTGGAGGCAGTCCAACAACTGGGAATGTACGGCAGTCTTTCATAATCATAAACTGCATTTGCAATTGAATATATAGCTGAAACCATTAGTAGAACAAAAAAGTGAATTGCATTCCATGGTTTAAGCAGGTAGTAAAAGAAATGATAAGCTGAAACAGAGAATGGTCAGAATTACATTTCAGAAAATGTAGGAAAATATCCCAGTATAAAATTCAGATTTCCTGTTTAATCAATAGGCAGAATCAACCTTGAAATTAACAAACAAAGAAAATCAACATTAAGTATCTTGCGAAATAATTGTCTGTTTAGCATTCGTCACAGCTTTTCGACTATGATAAATATAGATAGATCAACACGCGTTTTGAGAAAAACTGCCTATTTATAAAAAATTGCCATCTGGCATTGATTCAGGAATGGTAACTTTTATTCCATTTCATATTAAAATTAAAACCTAATTGCGAAAAGAAATTTATGGTGATTTTGAAAAAAAACCTGAAAATCCTTGAAATGTGTCGACCAAAAAGAATAGGCCAAACTGAGACATCACAAACCAGGGTGTCTCTATTCTCGGCACATCCCAGGTAAAATAAAAAAGCCTTCCAGAGGCTTATCACCAGGTTGGTGATCACAAAAGCCCGCCTTGCTTCCTCTCTGGAGGCAGTCATGCCTCCAGGGTGTCTCTGTTCAGGGTGAAACATGACAAACCAGGGTGTCTCTGTTCTTGGTACATCCCATGTAAGATAAAATGCCTTCCACAAGGTTATCACCAGGTTGGTGATCACCATGGCCAACCTAGCTTCCCTTCTGGAGGCAGTCCTAACCCTGGGAGGGCATTTACACCACGGCAAGCAATAACACCACGGCAGTCTTTCAAAATCGTAAATTGCATTTGCAATAGAATATAGATGATAACAGCAGTAGAACAAAAAAGTGAATTGCATTCCATGGGTTCAGAAGGTAGTAAAAGAAATGATAAGCTGAAACAAAGAAAATTTTTGAATAATTTCATTTCCTGATTTGTCCACTATCAGGATTGCTGCTGAGTATATCATGTTTTCTTTGGCAAACCTGATAGTTATGAATTCCGTGTCAATAACTGCCTTGACCATTTTTCTGAAATGAAAGGTAGTTTCTATTGGCTATTGTGTTGTTGTTTTACTTCAAAATTAGTTACATATATGGTGACCTTAGGTCGAGATCAAACTTTTGTTCGCCAGTATTTCCTCATACTAGGGTACTTATTCGTTCGAAATAATTCGATACTTCTAAAGCTCCAAATTAACTAAGACTGAATATTTATTTTTAAATGGAAAGTAAGGTAACTTTAGGCCAAAGTTGAACTCTTTTTCACCAGTGCCACCTCGCACTTGGTTATTATAATTCGATTTTTTTTTTTTTTTTTTTTTTTTTTTTTTTTTTTTTTTTAAGTCAGGACAATTTATTTAATTGAATTATAATATTTGAACAATATGAGACTTCTGTCTCATGAGACTACTCTTCTTTCTCATGATCCTCCTCTTCTGTCTCATTATCTGACGACTGAGCCAATCCTCTTTTCTTCAAGTCTGCAAACAATATTTTGTAGGCTTTCAAAACCACTTCCGTTGGAGGGGCTCCCTCCAGCCTCAATCTAGCCGCATTGTATACTAATATATACGCACGCCCCAATTCATCCTGGCTAAATTCAACTTCTAAATTGAACAATTGCCTTGCTTTGTTCACGTCCATCTTCAGTTCAGTAATTTCAGTAATTTCAGTTCAGTCCCCGGATAATGTCTGAAACTAAATGGTTGTCAAATCTAAATGGAAGTATGGTATGAAACGATCGATAACGATCGAAAAAGATCGATAAGAATTTCAGAGGCCAAAATGTCGTTTTCGTGTTTTTGTTTGGTTGAAATTTCCTTGGTTGTTTGGGGCTTATCTTTTTTGGTTTGGCTAACGAGATTGTCAAATTTTTTTATATTGTTTCTTTAGGAATTTTTTACCTTTTAGTTTTGCCTCCTTTCTGTGCGATGCCGCCGAAATTGGTTTTAAACTTTTTTGATCTCTGAATTTCTCCTGGTCTGCTTCGCTTTCCGACTCTGATGTACTTAATGATTCAGGGTCTGTATTTGTAATGGGGGACATTTGGAATTGGGGGTAGAGCCGGCCTTGCTTTCAAAAGTTTCTTCACCCCTTTAAGTTGTAGACTTATCAATTGCTTATCAAATTAAAGGAGAAAACAAAAATTATATACCTGTGGCAAGAAGGTGTCGACCAAAAAGAATAGGCCAAACTGAGACATCACAAACCAGGGTGTCTCTATTCTCGGCACATCCCAGGTAAAATAAAAAGCCTTCCAGAGGTTTATCACCAGGTTGGTGATCACAAAAAGCCCGCCTTGCTTCCTCTCTGGAGGCAGTCCAACAACTGGAAATGTACGGCAGTCTTTCATAATCATAAACTGCATTTGCAATTGAATATATAGCTGAAACCATTAGTAGAACAAAAAAGTGAATTGCATTCCATGGTTTAAGCAGGTAGTAAAAGAAATGATAAGCTGAAACAAAGAATGGTCAGAATTACATTTCAGAAAATGTAGGAAAATATCCCAGTATAAAATTCAGATTTCCTGTTTAATCAATAGGCAGAATCAACCTTGAAATTAACAAACAAAGAAAATCAACATTAAGTATCTTGCGAAATAATTGTCTGTTTAGCATTCGTCACAGCTTTTCGACTATGATAAATATAGATAGATCAACACGCGTTTTGAGAAAAACTGCCTATTTATAAAAAATTGCCATCTGGCATTGATTCAGGAATGGTAACTTTTATTCCATTTCATATTAAAATTAAAACCTAATTGCGAAAAGAAATTTATGGTGATTTTGAAAAAAACCTGAAAATCCTTGAAATGTGTCGACCAAAAAGAATAGGCCAAACTGAGACATCACAAACCAGGGTGTCTCTATTCTCGGCACATCCCAGGTAAAATAAAAAGCCTTCCAGAGGCTTATCACCAGGTTGGTGATCACAAAAGCCCGCCTTGCTTCCTCTCTGGAGGCAGTCATGCCTCCAGGGTGTCTCTGTTCAGGGTGAAACATGACAAACCAGGGTGTCTCTGTTCTTGGTACATCCCATGTAAGATAAAATGCCTTCCACAAGGTTATCACCAGGCTGGTGATCACCATGGCCAACCTAGCTTCCCTTCTGGAGGCAGTCCTAACCCTGGGAGGGCATTTACACCACGGCAAGCAATAACACCACGGCAGTCTTTCAAAATCGTAAATTGCATTTGCAATAGAATATATAGATGATAACAGCAGTAGAACAAAAAAGTGAATTGCATTCCATGGGTTCAGAAGGTAGTAAAAGAAATGATAAGCTGAAACAAAGAAAATTTTTGAATAATTTCATTTCCTGATTTGTCCACTATCAGGATTGCTGCTGAGTATATCATGTTTTCTTTGGCAAACCTGATAGTTATGAATTCCGTGTCAATAACTGCCTTGACCATTTTTCTGAAATGAAAGGTAGTTTCTATTGGCTATTGTGTTGTTGTTTTACTTCAAAATTAGTTACATATATGGTGACCTTAGGTCGAGATCAAACTTTTGTTCGCCAGTATTTCCTCATACTAGGGTACTTATTCGTTCGAAATAATTCGATACTTCTAAAGCTCCAAATTAACTAAGACTGAATATTTATTTTTAAATGGAAAGTAAGGTAACTTTAGGCCAAAGTTGAACTCTTTTTCACCAGTGCCACCTCGCACTTGGTTATTATAATTCGATTTTTTTTTTTTTTTTTTTTTTTTTTTTTTTTTTTTTTTTTTTTTTAAGTCAGGACAATTTATTTAATTGAATTATAATATTTGAACAATATGAGACTTCTATCTCATGAGACTACTCTTCTTTCTCATGATCCTCCTCTTCTGTCTCATTATCTGACGACTGAGCCAATCCTCTTTTCTTCAAGTCTGCAAACAATATTTTGTAGGCTTTCAAAACCACTTCCGTTGGAGGGGCTCCCTCCAGCCTCAATCTAGCCGCATTGTATACTAATATATACGCACGCCCCAATTCATCCTGGCTAAATTCAACTTCTAAATTGAACAATTGCCTTGCTTTGTTCACGTCCATCTTCAGTTCAGTAATTTCAGTAATTTCAGTTCAGTCCCTGGATAATGTCTGAAACTAAATGGTTGTCAAATCTAAATGGAAGTATGGTATGAAACTACACAGGGTTATCAATTTTTTGGTCAACGAATATGTCCCTTGAACATCTCAAAATTAATACATACTGCAAAGCTTCCTGATTATCTAAGCATTATGCAAGAGACGTTTTCCACAATGCCTTTTTTCGTAAACTATTATATCTGATTGTGAATATATTTTTTTTTCCAAAATGTATATCATTTTTAAATAAGTTCAGTGTGATATTTTTTATATCTTCGTATGTGTTGGCATCCACCATAAAAAGTTTTGTATTTATTGTTCCAGTTATTTGATGATTGCTTTGAAGCAGTTGGCGTTGTCTTGAGAACTTCCAAAAAAAAATCTTGATTATTGTTGAGAAAGATCTCGAAAAGTTTATTCTGTTCTAATAAGTTATGGCCTTGATCCACTAAGATCGATAAGAATTTCAGAGGCCAAAATGTCGTTTTCGTGTTTTTGTTTGGTTGAAATTTCCTTGGTTGTTTGGGGCTTATCTTTTTTTGGTTTGGCTAACGAGATTGTCAAATTTTTTTATATTGTTTCTTTAGGAATTTTTTACCTTTTAGTTTTGCCTCCTTTCTGTGCGATGCCGCCGAAATTGGTTTTAAACTTTTTTGATCTCTGAATTTCTCCTGGTCTGATTCGCTTTCCGACTCTGATGTACTTAATGATTCAGGGTCTGTATTTGTAATGGGGGACATTTGGGAATTGGGGGTAGAGCCGGCCTTGCTTTCAAAAGTTTCTTCACCCCTTTAAGTTGTAGACTTATCAATTGCTTATCAAATTAAAGGAGAAAACAAAAATTATATACCTGTGGCAAGAAGGTGTCGACCAAAAAGAATAGGCCAAACTGAGACATCACAAACCAGGGTGTCTCTATTCTCGGCACATCCCAGGTAAAATAAAAAGCCTTCCAGAGGTTTATCACCAGGTGGTGATCACAAAAGCCCGCGCTTGCTTCCTCTCTGGAGGCAGTCCAACAACTGGGAATGTACGGCAGTCTTTCATAATCATAAACTGCATTTGCAATTGAATATATAGCTGAAACCATTAGTAGAACAAAAAAGTGAATTGCATTCCATGGTTTAAGCAGGTAGTAAAAGAAATGATAAGCTGAAACAGAGAATGGTCAGAATTACATTTCAGAAAATGTAGGAAAATATCCCAGTATAAAATTCAGATTTCCTGTTTAATCAATAGGCAGAATCAACCTTGAAATTAACAAACAAAGAAAATCAACATTAAGTATCTTGCGAAATAATTGTCTGTTTAGCATTCGTCACAGCTTTTCGACTATGATAAATATAGATAGATCAACACGCGTTTTGAGAAAAACTGCCTATTTATAAAAAATTGCCATCTGGCATTGATTCAGGAATGGTAACTTTTATTCCATTTCATATTAAAATTAAAACCTAATTGCGAAAAGAAATTTATGGTGATTTTGAAAAAAACCTGAAAATCCTTGAAATGTGTCGACCAAAAAGAATAGGCCAAACTGAGACATCACAAACCAGGGTGTCTCTATTCTCGGCACATCCCAGGTAAAATAAAAAGCCTTCCAGAGGCTTATCACCAGGTTGGTGATCACAAAAGCCCGCCTTGCTTCCTCTCTGGAGGCAGTCATGCCTCCAGGGTGTCTCTGTTCAGGGTGAAACATGACAAACCAGGGTGTCTCTGTTCTTGGTACATCCATGTAAGATAAAATGCCTTCCACAAGGTTATCACCAGGTTGGTGATCACCATGGCCAACCTAGCTTCCCTTCTGGAGGCAGTCCTAACCCTGGGAGGGCATTTACACCACGGCAAGCAATAACACCACGGCAGTCTTTCAAAATCGTAAATTGCATTTGCAATAGAATATATAGATGATAACAGCAGTAGAACAAAAAAGTGAATTGCATTCCATGGGTTCAGAAGGTAGTAAAAGAAATGATAAGCTGAAACAAAGAAAATTTTTGAATAATTTCATTTCCTGATTTGTCCACTATCAGGATTGCTGCTGAGTATATCATGTTTTCTTTGGCAAACCTGATAGTTATGAATTCCGTGTCAATAACTGCCTTGACCATTTTTCTGAAATGAAAGGTAGTTTCTATTGGCTATTGTGTTGTTGTTTTACTTCAAAATTAGTTACATATATGGTGACCTTAGGTCGAGATCAAACTTTTGTTCGCCAGTATTTCCTCATACTAGGGTACTTATTCGTTCGAAATAATTCGATACTTCTAAAGCTCCAAATTAACTAAGACTGAATATTTATTTTTAAATGGAAAGTAAGGTAACTTTAGGCCAAAGTTGAACTCTTTTTCACCAGTGCCACCTCGCACTTGGTTATTATAATTCGATTTTTTTTTTTTTTTTTTTTTTTTTTTTTTTTTTTAAGTCAGGACAATTTATTTAATTGAATTATAATATTTGAACAATATGAGACTTCTGTCTCATGAGACTACTCTTCTTTCTCATGATCCTCCTCTTCTGTCTCATTATCTGACGACTGAGCCAATCCTCTTTTCTTCAAGTCTGCAAACAATATTTTGTAGGCTTTCAAAACCACTTCCGTTGGAGGGGCTCCCTCCAGCCTCAATCTAGCCGCATTGTATACTAATATATACGCACGCCCCAATTCATCCTGGCTAAATTCAACTTCTAAATTGAACAATTGCCTTGCTTTGTTCACGTCCATCTTCAGTTCAGTAATTTCAGTAATTTCAGTTCAGTCCCTGGATAATGTCTGAAACTAAATGGTTGTCAAATCTAAATGGAAGTATGGTATGAAACGATCGATAACGATCGAAAAAGATCGATAAGAATTTCAGAGGCCAAAATGTCGTTTTCGTGTTTTTGTTTGGTTGAAATTTCCTTGGTTGTTTGGGGCTTATCTTTTTTTGGTTTGGCTAACGAGATTGTCAAATTTTTTTATATTGTTTCTTTAGGAATTTTTTACCTTTTAGTTTTGCCTCCTTTCTGTGCGATGCCGCCGAAATTGGTTTTAAACTTTTTTGATCTCTGAATTTCTCCTGGTCTGCTTCGCTTTCCGACTCTGATGTACTTAATGATTCAGGGTCTGTATTTGTAATGGGGGACATTTGGGAATGGGGGTAGAGCCGGCCTTGCTTCAAAAGTTTCTTCACCCCTTTAAGTTGTAGACTTATCAATTGCTTATCAAATTAAAGGAGAAAACAAAAATTATATACCTGTGGCAAGAAGGTGTCGACCAAAAAGAATAGGCCAAACTGAGACATCACAAACCAGGGTGTCTCTATTCTCGGCACATCCCAGGTAAAATAAAAAGCCTTCCAGAGGTTTATCACCAGGTTGGTGATCACAAAAGCCCGCCTTGCTTCCTCTCTGGAGGCAGTCCAACAACTGGAAATGTACGGCAGTCTTTCATAATCATAAACTGCATTTGCAATTGAATATATAGCTGAAACCATTAGTAGAACAAAAAAGTGAATTGCATTCCATGGTTTAAGCAGGTAGTAAAAGAAATGATAAGCTGAAACAAAGAATGGTCAGAATTACATTTCAGAAAATGTAGGAAAATATCCCAGTATAAAATTCAGATTTCCTGTTTAATCAATAGGCAGAATCAACCTTGAAATTAACAAACAAAGAAAATCAACATTAAGTATCTTGCGAAATAATTGTCTGTTTAGCATTCGTCACAGCTTTTCGACTATGATAAATATAGATAGATCAACACGCGTTTTGAGAAAAACTGCCTATTTATAAAAAATTGCCATCTGGCATTGATTCAGGAATGGTAACTTTTATTCCATTTCATATTAAAATTAAAACCTAATTGCGAAAAGAAATTTATGGTGATTTTGAAAAAAAACCTGAAAATCCTTGAAATGTGTCGACCAAAAAGAATAGGCCAAACTGAGACATCACAAACCAGGGTGTCTCTATTCTCGGCACATCCCAGGTAAAATAAAAAGCCTTCCAGAGGCTTATCACCAGGTTGGTGATCACAAAAGCCCGCCTTGCTTCCTCTCTGGAGGCAGTCATGCCTCCAGGGTGTCTCTGTTCAGGGTGAAACATGACAAACCAGGGTGTCTCTGTTCTTGGTACATCCCATGTAAGATAAAATGCCTTCCACAAGGTTATCACCAGGCTGGTGATCACCATGGCCAACCTAGCTTCCCTTCTGGAGGCAGTCCTAACCCTGGGAGGGCATTTACACCACGGCAAGCAATAACACCACGGCAGTCTTTCAAAATCGTAAATTGCATTTGCAATAGAATATATAGATGATAACAGCAGTAGAACAAAAAAGTGAATTGCATTCCATGGGTTCAGAAGGTAGTAAAAGAAATGATAAGCTGAAACAAAGAAAATTTTTGAATAATTTCATTTCCTGATTTGTCCACTATCAGGATTGCTGCTGAGTATATCATGTTTTCTTTGGCAAACCTGATAGTTATGAATTCCGTGTCAATAACTGCCTTAACCATTTTTCTGAAATGAAAGGTAGTTTCTATTGGCTATTGTGTTGTTGTTTTACTTCAAAATTAGTTACATATATGGTGACCTTAGGTCGAGATCAAACTTTTGTTCGCCAGTATTTCCTCATACTAGGGTACTTATTTCGTTCGAAATAATTCGATACTTCTAAAGCTCCAAATTAACTAAGACTGAATATTTATTTTTAAATGGAAAGTAAGGTAACTTTAGGCCAAAGTTGAACTCTTTTTCACCAGTGCCACCTCGCACTTGGTTATTATAATTCGATTTTTTTTTTTTTTTTTTTTTTTTTTTTTTTTTAAGTCAGGACAATTTATTTAATTGAATTATAATATTTGAACAATATGAGACTTCTATCTCATGAGACTACTCTTCTTTCTCATGATCCTCCTCTTCTGTCTCATTATCTGACGACTGAGCCAATCCTCTTTTCTTCAAGTCTGCAAACAATATTTTGTAGGCTTTCAAAACCACTTCCGTTGGAGGGGCTCCCTCCAGCCTCAATCTAGCCGCATTGTATACTAATATATACGCACGCCCCAATTCATCCTGGCTAAATTCAACTTCTAAATTGAACAATTGCCTTGCTTTGTTCACGTCCATCTTCAGTTCAGTAATTTCAGTAATTTCAGTTCAGTCCCTGGATAATGTCTGAAACTAAATGGTTGTCAAATCTAAATGGAAGTATGGTATGAAAAACACGATCAATTTTTTGGTCAACGAATATGTCCCTTGAACATCTCAAAATTAATACATACTGCAAAGCTTCTGATTATCTAAGCATTTGCAAGAGACGTTTTCCACAATGCCTTTTTTCGTAAACTATTATATCTGATTGTGAATATATTTTTTTTTCCAAAATGTATATCATTTTTAAATTTCAGTGTGATATTTTTTATATCTTCGTATGTGTTGGCATCCACCATAAAAAGTTTTGTATTTATTGTTCCAGTTATTTGATGATTGCTTTGAAGCAGTTGGCGTTGTCTTGAGAACTTCCAAAAAAAATCTTGATTATTGTTGAGAAAGATCTCGAAAAGTTTATTCTGTTCTAATTTTTGGCCTTGATCCACTAAGATCGATAAGAATTTCAGAGGCCAAATGTCGTTTTCGTGTTTTTGTTTTTTTGAAATTTCCTTGGTTGTTTGGGGCTTATCTTTTTTTGGTTTGGCTAACGAGATTGTCAAATTTTTTTATATTGTTTCTTTAGGAATTTTTTACCTTTTAGTTTTGCCTCCTTTCTGTGCGATGCCGCCGAAATTGGTTTTAAACTTTTTTGATCTCTGAATTTCTCCTGGTCTGATTCGCTTTCCGACTCTGATGTACTTAATGATTCAGGGTCTGTATTTGTAATGGGGGACATTTGGGAATTGGGGGTAGAGCCGGCCTTGCTTTCAAAAGTTTCTTCACCCCTTTAAGTTGTAGACTTATCAATTGCTTATCAAATTAAAGGAGAAAACAAAAATTATATACCTGTGGCAAGAAGGTGTCGACCAAAAAGAATAGCCAAACTGAGACATCACAAACCAGGGTGTCTCTATTCTCGGCACATCCCAGGTAAAATAAAAAGCCTTCCAGAGGTTTATCACCAGGTTGGTGATCACAAAAGCCCGCCTTGCTTCCTCTCTGGAGGCAGTCCAACAACTGGGAATGTACGGCAGTCTTTCATAATCATAAACTGCATTTGCAATTGAATATATAGCTGAAACCATTAGTAGAACAAAAAAGTGAATTGCATTCCATGGTTTAAGCAGGTAGTAAAAGAAATGATAAGCTGAAACAAAGAATGGTCAGAATTACATTTCAGAAAATGTAGGAAAATATCCCAGTATAAAATTCAGATTTCCTGTTTAATCAATAGGCAGAATCAACCTTGAAATTAACAAACAAAGAAAATCAACATTAAGTATCTTGCGAAATAATTGTCTGTTTAGCATTCGTCACAGCTTTTCGACTATGATAAATATAGATAGATCAACACGCGTTTTGAGAAAAACTGCCTATTTATAAAAAATTGCCATCTGGCATTGATTCAGGAATGGTAACTTTTATTCCATTTCATATTAAAATTAAAACCTAATTGCGAAAAGAAATTTATGGTGATTTTGAAAAAAACCTGAAAATCCTTGAAATGTGTCGACCAAAAAGAATAGGCCAAACTGAGACATCACAAACCAGGGTGTCTCTATTCTCGGCACATCCCAGGTAAAATAAAAAGCCTTCCAGAGGCTTATCACCAGGTTGGTGATCACAAAAGCCCGCCTTGCTTCCTCTCTGGAGGCAGTCATGCCTCCAGGGTGTCTCTGTTCAGGGTGAAACATGACAAACCAGGGTGTCTCTGTTCTTGGTACATCCCATGTAAGATAAAATGCCTTCCACAAGGTTATCACCAGGCTGGTGATCACCATGGCCAACCTAGCTTCCCTTCTGGAGGCAGTCCTAACCCTGGGAGGGCAATTTACACCACGGCAAGCAATAACACCACGGCAGTCTTTCAAAATCGTAAATTGCATTTGCAATAGAATATATAGATGATAACAGCAGTAGAACAAAAAAGTGAATTGCATTCCATGGGTTCAGAAGGTAGTAAAAGAAATGATAAGCTGAAACAAAGAAAATTTTTGAATAATTTCATTTCCTGATTTGTCCACTATCAGGATTGCTGCTGAGTATATCATGTTTTCTTTGGCAAACCTGATAGTTATGAATTCCGTGTCAATAACTGCCTTAACCATTTTTCTGAAATGAAAGGTAGTTTCTATTGGCTATTGTGTTGTTGTTTTACTTCAAAATTAGTTACATATATGGTGACCTTAGGTCGAGATCAAACTTTTGTTCGCCAGTATTTCCTCATACTAGGGTACTTATTCGTTCGAAATAATTCGATACTTCTAAAGCTCCAAATTAACTAAGACTGAATATTTATTTTTAAATGGAAAGTAAGGTAACTTTAGGCCAAAGTTGAACTCTTTTTCACCAGTGCCACCTCGCACTTGGTTATTCGATAATTTTTTTTTTTTTTTTTTTTTTTTTTTTTTTTTTTTTTTTTTAAGTCAGGACAATTTATTTAATTGAATTATAATATTTGAACAATATGAGACTTCTATCTCATGAGACTACTCTTCTTTCTCATGATCCTCCTCTTCTGTCTCATTATCTGACGACTGAGCCAATCCTCTTTTCTTCAAGTCTGCAAACAATATTTTGTAGGCTTTCAAAACCACTTCCGTTGGAGGGGCTCCCTCCAGCCTCAATCTAGCCGCATTGTATACTAATATATACGCACGCCCCAATTCATCCTGGCTAAATTCAACTTCTAAATTGAACAATTGCCTTGCTTTGTTCACGTCCATCTTCAGTTCAGTAATTTCAGTAATTTCAGTTCAGTCCCTGGATAATGTCTGAAACTAAATGGTTGTCAAATCTAAATGGAAGTATGGTATGAAACTACACAGGGTTATCAATTTTTTGGTCAACGAATATGTCCCTTGAACATCTCAAAATTAATACATACTGCAAAGCTTCCTGATTATCTAAGCATTATGCAAGAGACGTTTTCCACAATGCCTTTTTTCGTAAACTATTATATCTGATTGTGAATATATTTTTTTTTTCCAAAATGTATATCATTTTTAAATAAGTTCAGTGTGATATTTTTTATATCTTCGTATGTGTTGGCATCCACCATAAAAAGTTTTGTATTTATTGTTCCAGTTATTTGATGATTGCTTTGAAGCAGTTGGCGTTGTCTTGAGAACTTCCAAAAAAAATCTTGATTATTGTTGAGAAAGATCTCGAAAAGTTTATTCTGTTCTAATAAGTTATGGCCTTGATCCACTAAGATCGATAAGAATTTCAGAGGCCAAAATGTCGTTTTCGTGTTTTTGTTTGGTTGAAATTTCCTTGGTTGTTTGGGGCTTATCTTTTTTTGGTTTGGCTAACGAGATTGTCAAATTTTTTTATATTGTTTCTTTAGGAATTTTTTACCTTTTAGTTTTGCCTCCTTTCTGTGCGATGCCGCCGAAATTGGTTTTAAACTTTTTTGATCTCTGAATTTCTCCTGGTCTGATTCGCTTTCCGACTCTGATGTACTTAATGATTCAGGGTCTGTATTTGTAATGGGGGACATTTGGGAATTGGGGGTAGAGCCGGCCTTGCTTTCAAAAGTTTCTTCACCCCTTTAAGTTGTAGACTTATCAATTGCTTATCAAATTAAAGGAGAAAAACAAAATTATATACCTGTGGCAAGAAGGTGTCGACCAAAAAGAATAGGCCAAACTGAGACATCACAAACCAGGGTGTCTCTATTCTCGGCACATCCCAGGTAAAATAAAAAGCCTTCCAGAGGTTTATCACCAGGTTGGTGATCACAAAAGCCCGCCTTGCTTCCTCTCTGGAGGCAGTCCAACAACTGGGGAATGTACGGCAGTCTTTCATAATCATAAACTGCATTTGCAATTGAATATATAGCTGAAACCATTAGTAGAACAAAAAAGTGAATTGCATTCCATGGTTTAAGCAGGTAGTAAAAGAAATGATAAGCTGAAACAGAGAATGGTCAGAATTACATTTCAGAAAATGTAGGAAAATATCCCAGTATAAAATTCAGATTTCCTGTTTAATCAATAGGCAGAATCAACCTTGAAATTAACAAACAAAGAAAATCAACATTAAGTATCTTGCGAAATAATTGTCTGTTTAGCATTCGTCACAGCTTTTCGACTATGATAAATATAGATAGATCAACACGCGTTTTGAGAAAAACTGCCTATTTATAAAAAATTGCCATCTGGCATTGATTCAGGAATGGTAACTTTTATTCCATTTCATATTAAAATTAAAACCTAATTGCGAAAAGAAATTTATGGTGATTTTGAAAAAAACCTGAAAATCCTTGAAATGTGTCGACCAAAAAGAATAGGCCAAACTGAGACATCACAAACCAGGGTGTCTCTATTCTCGGCACATCCCAGGTAAAATAAAAAGCCTTCCAGAGGCTTATCACCAGGTTGGTGATCACAAAAGCCCGCCTTGCTTCCTCTCTGGAGGCAGTCATGCCTCCAGGGTGTCTCTGTTCAGGGTGAAACATGACAAACCAGGGTGTCTCTGTTCTTGGTACATTCCATGTAAGATAAAATGCCTTCCACAAGGTTATCACCAGGTTGGTGATCACCATGGCCAACCTAGCTTCCCTTCTGGAGGCAGTCCTAACCCTGGGAGGGCATTTACACCACGGCAAGCAATAACACCACGGCAGTCTTTCAAAATCGTAAATTGCATTTGCAATAGAATATATAGATGATAACAGCAGTAGAACAAAAAAGTGAATTGCATTTCCATGGGTTCAGAAGGTAGTAAAAAAGAAATGATAAGCTGAAACAAAGAAAATTTTTGAATAATTTCATTTCCTGATTTGTCCACTATCAGGATTGCTGCTGAGTATATCATGTTTTCTTTGGCAAACCTGATAGTTATGAATTCCGTGTCAATAACTGCCTTGACCATTTTTCTGAAATGAAAGGTAGTTTCTATTGGCTATTGTGTTGTTGTTTTACTTCAAAATTAGTTACATATATGGTGACCTTAGGTCGAGATCAAACTTTTGTTCGCCAGTATTTCCTCATACTAGGGTACTTATTCGTTCGAAATAATTCGATACTTCTAAAGCTCCAAATTAACTAAGACTGAATATTTATTTTTAAATGGAAAGTAAGGTAACTTTAGGCCAAAGTTGAACTCTTTTTCACCAGTGCCACCTCGCACTTGGTTATTATAATTCGATTTTTTTTTTTTTTTTTTTTTTTTTTTTTTTTTTTTTTTTTTTTTAAGTCAGGACAATTTATTTAATTGAATTATAATATTTGAACAATATGAGACTTCTGTCTCATGAGACTACTCTTCTTTCTCATGATCCTCCTCTTCTGTCTCATTATCTGACGACTGAGCCAATCCTCTTTTCTTCAAGTCTGCAAACAATATTTTGTAGGCTTTCAAAACCACTTCCGTTGGAGGGGCTCCCTCCAGCCTCAATCTAGCCGCATTGTATACTAATATATACGCACGCCCCAATTCATCCTGGCTAAATTCAACTTCTAAATTGAACAATTGCCTTGCTTTGTTCACGTCCATCTTCAGTTCAGTAATTTCAGTAATTTCAGTTCAGTCCCCGGATAATGTCTGAAACTAAATGGTTGTCAAATCTAAATGGAAGTATGGTATGAAACGATCGATAACGATCGAAAAAGATCGATAAGAATTTCAGAGGCCAAAATGTCGTTTTCGTTTTTGTTTGGTTGAAATTTCCTTGGTTGTTTGGGGCTTATCTTTTTTTGGTTTGGCTAACGAGATTGTCAAATTTTTTTATATTGTTTCTTTAGGAATTTTTTACCTTTTAGTTTTGCCTCCTTTCTGTGCGATGCCGCCGAAATTGGTTTTTAAACTTTTTTGATCTCTGAATTTCTCCTGGTCTGCTTCGCTTTCCGACTCTGATGTACTTAATGATTCAGGGTCTGTATTTGTAATGGGGGACATTTGGGAATTGGGGGTAGAGCCGGCCTTGCTTGCTTTCAAAAGTTTCTTCACCCCTTTAAGTTGTAGACTTATCAATTGCTTATCAAATTAAAGGAGAAAACAAAAATTATATACCTGTGGCAAGAAGGTGTCGACCAAAAAGAATAGGCCAAACTGAGACATCACAAACCAGGGTGTCTCTATTCTCGGCACATCCCAGGTAAAATAAAAAGCCTTCCAGAGGTTTATCACCAGGTTGGTGATCACAAAAGCCCGCCTTGCTTCCTCTCTGGAGGCAGTCCAACAACTGGAAATGTACGGCAGTCTTTCATAATCATAAACTGCATTTGCAATTGAATATATAGCTGAAACCATTAGTAGAACAAAAAAGTGAATTGCATTCCATGGTTTAAGCAGGTAGTAAAAGAAATGATAAGCTGAAACAAAGAATGGTCAGAATTACATTTCAGAAAATGTAGGAAAATATCCCAGTATAAAATTCAGATTTCCTGTTTAATCAATAGGCAGAATCAACCTTGAAATTAACAAACAAAGAAAATCAACATTAAGTATCTTGCGAAATAATTGTCTGTTTAGCATTCGTCACAGCTTTTCGACTATGATAAATATAGATAGATCAACACGCGTTTTGAGAAAAACTGCCTATTTATAAAAAATTGCCATCTGGCATTGATTCAGGAATGGTAACTTTTATTCCATTTCATATTAAAATTAAAACCTAATTGCGAAAAGAAATTTATGGTGATTTTGAAAAAAAACCTGAAAATCCTTGAAATGTGTCGACCAAAAAGAATAGGCCAAACTGAGACATCACAAACCAGGGTGTCTCTATTCTCGGCACATCCCAGGTAAAATAAAAAGCCTTCCAGAGGCTTATCACCAGGTTGGTGATCACAAAAGCCCGCCTTGCTTCCTCTCTGGAGGCAGTCATGCCTCCAGGGTGTCTCTGTTCAGGATGAAACATGACAAACCAGGGTGTCTCTGTTCTTGGTACATCCCATGTAAGATAAAATGCCTTCCACAAGGTTATCACCAGGCTGGTGATCACCATGGCCAACCTAGCTTCCCTTCTGGAGGCAGTCCTAACCCTGGGAGGGCATTTACACCACGGCAAGCAATAACACCACGGCAGTCTTTCAAAATCGTAAATTGCATTTGCAATAGAATATATAGATGATAACAGCAGTAGAACAAAAAAGTGAATTGCATTCCATGGGTTCAGAAGGTAGTAAAAGAAATGATAAGCTGAAACAAAGAAAATTTTTGAATAATTTCATTTCCTGATTTGTCCACTATCAGGATTGCTGCTGAGTATATCATGTTTTCTTTGGCAAACCTGATAGTTATGAATTCCGTGTCAATAACTGCCTTGACCATTTTTCCGAAATGAAAGGTAGTTTCTATTGGCTATTGTGTTGTTGTTTTACTTCAAAATTAGTTACATATATGGTGACCTTAGGTCGAGATCAAACTTTTGTTCGCCAGTATTTCCTCATACTAGGGTACTTATTCGTTCGAAATAATTCGATACTTCTAAAGCTCCAAATTAACTAAGACTGAATATTTATTTTTTAAATGGAAAGTAAGGTAACTTTAGGCCAAAGTTGAACTCTTTTTCACCAGTGCCACCTCGCACTTGGTTATTATAATTCGATTTTTTTTTTTTTTTTTTTTTTTTTTTTTTTTTTTTTTTTTTTTAAGTCAGGACAATTTATTTAATTGAATTATAATATTTGAACAATATGAGACTTCTGTCTCATGAGACTACTCTTCTTTCTCATGATCCTCCTCTTCTGTCTCATTATCTGACGACTGAGCCAATCCTCTTTTCTTCAAGTCTGCAAACAATATTTTGTAGGCTTTCAAAACCACTTCCGTTGGAGGGGCTCCCTCCAGCCTCAATCTAGCCGCATTGTATACTAATATATACGCACGCCCCAATTCATCCTGGCTAAATTCAACTTCTAAATTGAACAATTGCCTTGCTTTGTTCACGTCCATCTTCAGTTCAGTAATTTCAGTAATTTCAGTTCAGTCCCTGGATAATGTCTGAAACTAAATGGTTGTCAAATCTAAATGGAAGTATGGTATGAAACGATCGAAAAAGATCGATAAGAATTTCAGAGGCCAAAATGTCGTTTTCGTGTTTTTGTTTGGTTGAAATTTCCTTGGTTGTTTAGGGCTTATCTTTTTTTGGTTTGGCTAACGAGATTGTCAAATTTTTTTATATTGTTTCTTTAGGAATTTTTTACCTTTAGTTTTGCCTCCTTTCTGTGCGATGCCGCCGAAATTGGTTTTAAACTTTTTTGATCTCTGAATTTCTCCTGGTCTGCTTCGCTTTCCGACTCTGATGTACTTAATGATTCAGGGTCTGTATTTGTAATGGGGGACATTTGGGAATTGGGGGTAGAGCCGGCCTTGCTTTCAAAAGTTTCTTCACCCCTTTAAGTTGTAGACTTATCAATTGCTTATCAAATTAAAGGAGAAAAAAAAAATTATATACCTGTGGCAAGAAGGTGTCGACCAAAAAGAATAGGCCAAACTGAGACATCACAAACCAGGGTGTCTCTATTCTCGGCACATCCCAGGTAAAATAAAAAGCCTTCCAGAGGCTTATCACCAGGTTGGTGATCACAAAAGCCCGCCTTGCTTCCTCTCTGGAGGCAGTCATGCCTCCAGGGTGTCTCTGTTCAGGGTGAAACATGACAAACCAGGGTGTCTCTGTTCTTGGTACATCCGATGTAAGATAAAATGCCTTCCACAAGGTTATCACCAGGCTGGTGATCACCATGGCCAACCTAGCTTCCCTTCTGGAGGCAGTCCTAACCCTGGGAGGGCATTTACACCACGGCCAAGCAATAACACCACGGCAGTCTTTCAAAATCGTAAATTGCATTTGCAATAGAATATATAGATGAACAGCAGTAGAACAAAAAAGTGAATTGCATTCCATGGGTTCAGAAGGTAGTAAAAGAAATGATAAGCTGAAACAAAGAAAATGTTTTGAATAATTTCATTTCCTGATTTGTCCACTATCAGGATTGCTGCTGAGTATATCATGTTTTCTTTGGCAAACCTGATAGTTATGAATTCCGTGTCAATAACTGCCTTAACCATTTTTCTGAAATGAAAGGTAGTTTTTTCTATTGGCTATTGTGTTGTTGTTTTACTTCAAAATTAGTTACATATATGGTGACCTTAGGTCGAGATCAAACTTTTGTTCGCCAGTATTTCCTCATACTAGGGTACTTATTCGTTCGAAATAATCCGATACTTCTAAAGCTCCAAATTAACTAAGACTGAATATTTATTTTTAAATGGAAAGTAAGGTAACTTTAGGCCAAAGTTGAACTCTCAGTTTCACCAGTGCCACCTCGCACTTGGTTATTATAATTCGATTTTTTTTTTTTTTTTTTTTTTTTTTTTTTTTTTAAGTCAGGACAATTTATTTAATTGAATTATAATATTTGAACAATATGAGACTTCTATCTCATGAGACTACTCTTCTTTCTCATCATGATCCTCCTCTTCTGTCTCATTATCTGACGACTGAGCCAATCCTCTTTTCTTCAAGTCTGCAAACAATATTTTGTAGGCTTTCAAAACCACTTCCGTTGGAGGGGCTCCCTCCAGCCTCAATCTAGCCGCATTGTATACTAATATATACGCACGCCCCAATTCATCCTGGCTAAATTCAACTTCTAAATTGAACAATTGCCTTGCTTTGTTCACGTCCATCTTCAGTTCAGTAATTTCAGTAATTTCAGTTCAGTCCCTGGATAATGTCTGAAACTAAATGGTTGTCAAATCTAAATGGAAGTATGGTATGAAACTACACAGGGTTATCAATTTTTGGTCAACGAATATGTCCCTTGAACATCTCAAAATTAATACATACTGCAAAGCTTCCTGATTATCTAAGCATTATGCAAGAGACGTTTTCCACAATGCCTTTTTTCGTAAACTATTATATCTGATTGTGAATATATTTTTTTTCCAAAATGTATATCATTTTTAAATAAGTTCAGTGTGATATTTTTTATATCTTCGTATGTGTTGGCATCCACCATAAAAAGTTTTGTATTTATTGTTCCAGTTATTTGATGATTGCTTTGAAGCAGTTGGCGTTGTCTTGAGAACTTCCAAAAAAAATCTTGATTATTGTTGAGAAAGATCTCGAAAAGTTTATTCTGTTCTAATAAGTTATGGCCTTGATCCACTAAGATCGATAAGAATTTCAGAGGCCAAAATGTCGTTTTCGTGTTTTTGTTTGGTTGAAATTTCCTTGGTTGTTTGGGGCTTATCTTTTTTTGGTTTGGCTAACGAGATTGTCAAATTTTTTTATATTGTTTCTTTAGGAATTTTTTACCTTTTAGTTTTGCCTCCTTTCTGTGCGATGCCGCCGAAATTGGTTTTAAACTTTTTTGATCTCTGAATTTCTCCTGGTCTGATTCGCTTTCCGACTCTGATGTACTTAATGATTCAGGGTCTGTATTTGTAATGGGGGACATTTGGGAATTGGGGGTAGAGCCGGCCTTGCTTTCAAAAGTTTCTTCACCCCTTTAAGTTGTAGACTTATCAATTGCTTATCAAATTAAAGGAGAAAACAAAAATTATATACCTGTGGCAAGAAGGTGTCGACCAAAAAAAATAGGCCAAACTGAGACATCACAAACCAGGGTGTCTCTATTCTCGGCACATCCCAGGTAAAATAAAAAGCCTTCCAGAGGTTTATCACCAGGTTGGTGATCACAAAAGCCCGCCTTGCTTCCTCTCTGGAGGCAGTCCAACAACTGGGAATGTCGGCAGTCTTTCATAATCATAAACTGCATTTGCAATTGAATATATAGCTGAAACCATTAGTAGAACAAAAAAGTGAATTGCATTCCATGGTTTAAGCAGGTAGTAAAAGAAATGATAAGCTGAAACAGAGAATGGTCAGAATTACATTTCAGAAAATGTAGGAAAATATCCCAGTATAAAATTCAGATTTCCTGTTTAATCAATAGGCAGAATCAACCTTGAAATTAACAAACAAAGAAAATCAACATTAAGTATCTTGCGAAATAATTGTCTGTTTAGCATTCGTCACAGCTTTTCGACTATGATAAATATAGATAGATCAACACGCGTTTTGAGAAAAACTGCCTATTTATAAAAAATTGCCATCTGGCATTGATTCAGGAATGGTAACTTTTATTCCATTTCATATTAAAATTAAAACCTAATTGCGAAAAGAAATTTATGGTGATTTTGAAAAAAACCTGAAAATCCTTGAAATGTGTCGACCAAAAAGAATAGGCCAAACTGAGACATCACAAACCAGGGTGTCTCTATTCTCGGCACATCCCAGGTAAAATAAAAAGCCTTCCAGAGGCTTATCACCAGGTTGGTGATCACAAAAGCCCGCCTTGCTTCCTCTCTGGAGGCAGTCATGCCTCCAGGGTGTCTCTGTTCAGGGTGAAACATGACAAACCAGGGTGTCTCTGTTCTTGGTACATTCCATGTAAGATAAAATGCCTTCCACAAGGTTATCACCAGGTTGGTGATCACCATGGCCAACCTAGCTTCCCTTCTGGAGGCAGTCCTAACCCTGGGAGGGCATTTACACCACGGCAAGCAATAACACCACGGCAGTCTTTCAAAATCGTAAATTGCATTTGCAATAGAATATATAGATGATAACAGCAGTAGAACAAAAAAGTGAATTGCATTCCATGGGTTCAGAAGGTAGTAAAAGAAATGATAAGCTGAAACAAAGAAAATTTTTGAATAATTTCATTTCCTGATTTGTGTCCACTATCAGGATTGCTGCTGAGTATATCATGTTTTTTTGGCAAACCTGATAGTTATGAATTCCGTGTCAATAACTGCCTTGACCATTTTTCTGAAATGAAAGGTAGTTTCTATTGGCTATTGTGTTGTTGTTTTACTTCAAAATTAGTTACATATATGGTGACCTTAGGTCGAGATCAAACTTTTGTTCGCCAGTATTTCCTCATACTAGGGTACTTATTCGTTCGAAATAATTCGATACTTCTAAAGCTCCAAATTAACTAAGACTGAATATTTATTTTTAAATGGAAAGTAAGGTAACTTTAGGCCAAAGTTGAACTCTTTTTCACCAGTGCCACCTCGCACTTGGTTATTATAATTCGATTTTTTTTTTTTTTTTTTTTTTTTTTTTTTTTTTTTTTTTTTTAAGTCAGGACAATTTATTTAATTGAATTATAATATTTGAACAATATGAGACTTCTGTCTCATGAGACTACTCTTCTTTCTCATGATCCTCCTCTTCTGTCTCATTATCTGACGACTGAGCCAATCCTCTTTTCTTCAAGTCTGCAAACAATATTTTGTAGGCTTTCAAAACCACTTCCGTTGGAGGGGCTCCCTCCAGCCTCAATCTAGCCGCATTGTATACTAATATATACGCACGCCCCAATTCATCCTGGCTAAATTCAACTTCTAAATTGAACAATTGCCTTGCTTTTTCACGTCCATCTTCAGTTCAGTAATTTCAGTAATTTCAGTTCAGTCCCCGGATAATGTCTGAAACTAAATGGTTGTCAAATCTAAATGGAAGTATGGTATGAAACGATCGATAACGATCGAAAAAGATCGATAAGAATTTCAGAGGCCAAAATGTCGTTTTCGTGTTTTTGTTTTTGGTTGAAATTTCCTTGGTTGTTTGGGGCTTATCTTTTTTTGGTTTGGCTAACGAGATTGTCAATTTTTTTATATTGTTTCTTTAGGAATTTTTTACCTTTTAGTTTTGCCTCCTTTCTGTGCGATGCCGCCGAAATTGGTTTTAAACTTTTTTGATCTCTGAATTTCTCCTGGTCTGCTTCGCTTTCCGACTCTGATGTACTTAATGATTCAGGGTCTGTATTTGTAATGGGGGACATTTGGGAATTGGGGGTAGAGCCGGCCTTGCTTTCAAAAGTTTCTTCACCCCTTTAAGTTGTAGACTTATCAATTGCTTATCAAATTAAAGGAGAAAACAAAAATTATATACCTGTGGCAAGAAGGTGTCGACCAAAAAGAATAGGCCAAACTGAGACATCACAAACCAGGGTGTCTCTATTCTCGGCACATCCCAGGTAAAATAAAAAGCCTTCCAGAGGTTTATCACCAGGTTGGTGATCACAAAAGCCCGCCTTGCTTCTCTCTGGAGGCAGTCCAACAACTGGAAATGTACGGCAGTCTTTCATAATCATAAACTGCATTTGCAATTGAATATATAGCTGAAACCATTAGTAGAACAAAAAAGTGAATTGCATTCCATGGTTTAAGCAGGTAGTAAAAGAAATGATAAGCTGAAACAAAGAATGGTCAGAATTACATTTCAGAAAATGTAGGAAAATATCCCAGTATAAAATTCAGATTTCCTGTTTAATCAATAGGCAGAATCAACCTTGAAATTAACAAACAAAGAAAATCAACATTAAGTATCTTGCGAAATAATTGTCTGTTTAGCATTCGTCACAGCTTTTCGACTATGATAAATATAGATAGATCAACACGCGTTTTGAGAAAAACTGCCTATTTATAAAAAATTGCCATCTGGCATTGATTCAGGAATGGTAACTTTTATTCCATTTCATATTAAAATTAAAACCTAATTGCGAAAAGAAATTTATGGTGATTTTGAAAAAAACCTGAAAATCCTTGAAATGTGTCGACCAAAAAGAATAGGCCAAACTGAGACATCACAAACCAGGGTGTCTCTATTCTCGGCACATCCCAGGTAAAATAAAAAGCCTTCCAGAGGCTTATCACCAGGTTGGTGATCACAAAAGCCCGCCTTGCTTCCTCTCTGGAGGCAGTCATGCCTCCAGGGTGTCTCTGTTCAGGGTGAAACATGACAAACCAGGGTGTCTCTGTTCTTGGTACATCCCATGTAAGATAAAATGCCTTCCACAAGGTTATCACCAGGCTGGTGATCACCATGGCCAACCTAGCTTCCCTTCTGGAGGCAGTCCTAACCCTGGGAGGGCATTTACACCACGGCAAGCAATAACACCACGGCAGTCTTTCAAAATCGTAAATTGCATTTGCAATAGAATATATAGATGATAACAGCAGTAGAACAAAAAAGTGAATTGCATTCCATGGGTTCAGAAGGTAGTAAAAGAAATGATAAGCTGAAACAAAGAAAATTTTTGAATAATTTCATTCCTGATTTGTCCACTATCAGGATTGCTGCTGAGTATATCATGTTTTCTTTGGCAAACCTGATAGTTATGAATTCCGTGTCAATAACTGCCTTAACCATTTTTCTGAAATGAAAGGTAGTTTCTATTGGCTATTGTGTTGTTGTTTTACTTCAAAATTAGTTACATATATGGTGACCTTAGGTCGAGATCAAACTTTTGTTCGCCAGTATTTCCTCATACTAGGGTACTTATTCGTTCGAAATAATTCGATACTTCTAAAGCTCCAAATTAACTAAGACTGAATATTTATTTTTAAATGGAAAGTAAGGTAACTTTAGGCCAAAGTTGAACTCTTTTTCACCAGTGCCACCTCGCACTTGGTTATTATAATTCGATTTTTTTTTTTTTTTTTTTTTTTTTTTTTTTTTTTTTTTTTTTAAGTCAGGACAATTTATTTAATTGAATTATAATATTTGAACAATATGAGACTTCTATCTCATGAGACTACTCTTCTTTCTCATGATCCTCCTCTTCTGTCTCATTATCTGACGACTGAGCCAATCCTCTTTTCTTCAAGTCTGCAAACAATATTTTGTAGGCTTTCAAAACCACTTCCGTTGGAGGGGCTCCCTCCAGCCTCAATCTAGCCGCATTGTATACTAATATATACGCACGCCCCAATTCATCCTGGCTAAATTCAACTTCTAAATTGAACAATTGCCTTGCTTTGTTCACGTCCATCTTCAGTTCAGTAATTTCAGTAATTTCAGTTCAGTCCCTGGATAATGTCTGAAACTAAATGGTTGTCAAATCTAAATGGAAGTATGGTATGAAACTACACAGGGTTATCAATTTTTTGGTCAACGAATATGTCCCTTGAACATCTCAAAATTAATACATACTGCAAAGCTTCCTGATTATCTAAGCATTATGCAAGAGACGTTTTCCACAATGCCTTTTTTCGTAAACTATTATATCTGATTGTGAATATATTTTTTTTTCCAAAATGTATATCATTTTTAAATAAGTTCAGTGTGATATTTTTTATATCTTCGTATGTGTTGGCATCCACCATAAAAAGTTTTGTATTTATTGTTCCAGTTATTTGATGATTGCTTTGAAGCAGTTGGCGTTGTCTTGAGAACTTCCAAACAAAAATCTTGATTATTGTTGAGAAAGATCTCGAAAAGTTTATTCTGTTCTAATAAGTTATGGCCTTGATCCACTAAGATCGATAAGAATTTCAGAGGCCAAAATGTCGTTTTCGTGTTTTTGTTTGGTTGAAATTTCCTTGGTTGTTTGGGGCTTATCTTTTTTTGGTTTGGCTAACGAGATTGTCAATTTTTTTATATTGTTTCTTTAGGAATTTTTTACCTTTTAGTTTTGCCTCCTTTCTGTGCGATGCCGCCGAAATTGGTTTTAAACTTTTTTGATCTCTGAATTTCTCCTGGTCTGATTCGCTTTCCGACTCTGATGTACTTAATGATTCAGGGTCTGTATTTGTAATGGGGGACATTTGGGAATTGGGGGTAGAGCCGGCCTTGCTTTCAAAAGTTTCTTCACCCCTTTAAGTTGTAGACTTATCAATTGCTTATCAAATTAAAGGAGAAAACAAAAATTATATACCTGTGGCAAGAAGGTGTCGACCAAAAAGAATAGGCCAAACTGAGACATCACAAACCAGGGTGTCTCTATTCTCGGCACATCCCAGGTAAAATAAAAAGCCTTCCAGAGGTTTATCACCAGGTTGGTGATCACAAAAGCCCGCCTTGCTTCCTCTCTGGAGGCAGTCATGCCTCCAGGGTGTCTCTGTTCAGGGTGAAACATGACAAACTAGGGTGTCTCTGTTCTTGGTACATCCCATGTAAGATAAAATGCCTTCCACAAGGTTATCACCAGTTGGTGATCACCATGGCCAACCTAGCTTCCCTTCTGGAGGCAGTCCTAACCCTGGGAGGGCATTTACACCACGGCAAGCAATAACACCACGGCAGTCTTTCAAAATCGTAAATTGCATTTGCAATAGAATATATAGATGATAACAGCAGTAGAACAAAAAAGTGAATTGCATTCCATGGGTTCAGAAGGTAGTAAAAGAAATGATAAGCTGAAACAAAGAAAATTTTTGAATAATTTCATTTCCTGATTTGTCCACTATCAGGATTGCTGCTGAGTATATCATGTTTTTTGGCAAACCTGATAGTTATGAATTCCGTGTCAATAACTGCCTTAACCATTTTTCTGAAATGAAAGGTAGTTTCTATTGGCTATTGTGTTGTTGTTTTACTTCAAAATTAGTTACATATATGGTGACCTTAGGTCGAGATCAAACTTTTGTTCGCCAGTATTTCCTCATACTAGGGTACTTATTCGTTCGAAATAATTCGATACTTCTAAAGCTCCAAATTAACTAAGACTGAATATTTATTTTTAAATGGAAAGTAAGGTAACTTTAGGCCAAAGTTGAACTCTTTTTCACCAGTGCCACCTCGCACTTGGTTATTATAATTCGATTTTTTTTTTTTTTTTTTTTTTTTTTTTTTTTTTTTTTTTTTTTTTTTAAGTCAGGACAATTTATTTAATTGAATTATAATATTTGAACAATATGAGACTTCTATCTCATGAGACTACTCTTCTTTCTCATGATCCTCCTCTTCTGTCTCATTATCTGACGACTGAGCCAATCCTCTTTTCTTCAAGTCTGCAAACAATATTTTGTAGGCTTTCAAAACCACTTCCGTTGGAGGGGCTCCCTCCAGCCTCAATCTAGCCGCATTGTATACTAATATATACGCACGCCCCAATTCATCCTGGCTAAATTCAACTTCTAAATTGAACAATTGCCTTGCTTTGTTCACGTCCATCTTCAGTTCAGTAATTTCAGTAATTTCAGTTCAGTCCCTGGATAATGTCTGAAACTAAATGGTTGTCAAATCTAAATGGAAGTATGGTATGAAACTACACAGGGTTATCAATTTTTTGGTCAACGAATATGTCCCTTGAACATCTCAAAATTAATACATACTGCAAAGCTTCCTGATTATCTAAGCATTATGCAAGAGACGTTTTCCACAATGCCTTTTTTTCGTAAACTATTATATCTGATTGTGAATATATTTTTTTTTCCAAAATGTATATCATTTTTAAATAAGTTCAGTGTGATATTTTTTATATCTTCGTATGTGTTGGCATCCACCATAAAAAGTTTTGTATTATTGTTCCAGTTATTTGATGATTGCTTTGAAGCAGTTGGCGTTGTCTTGAGAACTTCCAAAAAAAATCTTGATTATTGTTGAGAAAGATCTCGAAAAGTTTATTCTGTTCTAATAAGTTATGGCCTTGATCCACTAAGATCGATAAGAATTTCAGAGGCCAAAATGTCGTTTTCGTGTTTTTGTTTGGTTGAAATTTCCTTGGTTGTTTGGGGCTTATCTTTTTTTGGTTTGGCTAACGAGATTGTCAAATTTTTTTATATTGTTTCTTTAGGAATTTTTTACCTTTTAGTTTTGCCTCCTTTCTGTGCGATGCCGCCGAAATTGGTTTTTAAACTTTTTTGATCTCTGAATTTCTCCTGGTCTGATTCGCTTTCCGACTCTGATGTACTTAATGATTCAGGGTCTGTATTTGTAATGGGGGACATTTGGGAATTGGGGGTAGAGCCGGCCTTGCTTTCAAAAGTTTCTTCACCCCTTTAAGTTGTAGACTTATCAATTACTTATCAAATTAAAGGAGAAAACAAAAATTATATACCTGTGGCAAGAAGGTGTCGACCAAAAAGAATAGGCCAAACTGAGACATCACAAACCAGGGTGTCTCTATTCTCGGCACATCCCAGGTAAAATAAAAAGCCTTCCAGAGGTTTATCACCAGGTTGGTGATCACAAAAGCCCGCCTTGCTTCCTCTCTGGAGGCAGTCCAACAACTGGGAATGTACGGCAGTCTTTCATAATCATAAACTGCATTTGCAATTGAATATATAGCTGAAACCATTAGTAGAACAAAAAAGTGAATTGCATTCCATGGTTTAAGCAGGTAGTAAAAGAAAT
This sequence comes from Artemia sinica, assembly GCA_027921565.1. Taxonomy (NCBI): domain Eukaryota; kingdom Metazoa; phylum Arthropoda; class Branchiopoda; order Anostraca; family Artemiidae; genus Artemia; species Artemia sinica. The sequence goes on along the minus strand of CM051270.1, from coordinate 62,481,286 downwards.
GATAAGCTGAAACAGAGAATGGTCAGAATTACATTTCAGAAAATGTAGGAAAATATCCCAGTATAAAATTCAGATTTCCTGTTTAATCAATAGGCAGAATCAACCTTGAAATTAACAAACAAAGAAAATCAACATTAAGTATCTTGCGAAATAATTGTCTGTTTAGCATTCGTCACAGCTTTTCGACTATGATAAATATAGATAGATCAACACGCGTTTTGAGAAAAACTGCCTATTTATAAAAAATTGCCATCTGGCATTGATTCAGGAATGGTAACTTTTATTCCATTTCATATTAAAATTAAAACCTAATTGCGAAAAGAAATTTATGGTGATTTTGAAAAAAACCTGAAAATCCTTGAAATGTGTCGACCAAAAAGAATAGGCCAAACTGAGACATCACAAACCAGGGTGTCTCTATTCTCGGCACATCCCAGGTAAAATAAAAAGCCTTCCAGAGGCTTATCACCAGGTTGGTGATCACAAAAGCCCGCCTTGCTTCCTCTCTGGAGGCAGTCATGCCTCCAGGGTGTCTCTGTTCAGGGGTGAAACATGACAAACCAGGGTGTCTCTGTTCTTGGTACATTCCATGTAAGATAAAATGCCTTCCACAAGGTTATCACCAGGTTGGTGATCACCATGGCCAACCTAGCTTCCCTTCTGGAGGCAGTCCTAACCCTGGGAGGGCATTTACACCACGGCAAGCAATAACACCACGGCAGTCTTTCAAAATCGTAAATTGCATTTGCAATAGAATATATAGATGATAACAGCAGTAGAACAAAAAAGTGAATTGCATTCCATGGGTTCAGAAGGTAGTAAAAGAAATGATAAGCTGAAACAAAGAAAATTTTTGAATAATTTCATTTCCTGATTTGTCCACTATCAGGATTGCTGCTGAGTATATCATGTTTTCTTTGGCAAACCTGATAGTTATGAATTCCGTGTCAATAACTGCCTTTACCATTTTTCTGAAATGAAAGGTAGTTTCTATTGGCTATTGTGTTGTTGTTTTACTTCAAAATTAGTTACATATATGGTGACCTTTGGTCGAGATCAAACTTTTGTTCGCCAGTATTTCCTCATACTAGGGTACTTATTCGTTCGAAATAATTCGATACTTCTAAAGCTCCAAATTAACTAAGACTGAATATTTATTTTTAAATGGAAAGTAAGGTAACTTTAGGCCAAAGTTGAACTCTTTTTCACCAGTGCCACCTCGCACTTGGTTATTATAATTCGATTTTTTTTTTTTTTTTTTTTTTTTTTTTTTTTTTTTAAGTCAGGACAATTTATTTAATTGAATTATAATATTTGAACAATATGAGACTTCTGTCTCATGAGACTACTCTTCTTTCTCATGATCCTCCTCTTCTGTCTCATTATCTGACGACTGAGCCAATCCTCTTTTCTTCAAGTCTGCAAACAATATTTTGTAGGCTTTCAAAACCACTTCCGTTGGAGGGGCTCCCTCCAGCCTCAATCTTGCCGCATTGTATACTAATATATACGCACGCCCCAATTCATCCTGGCTAAATTCAACTTCTAAATTGAACAATTGCCTTGCTTTGTTCACGTCCATCTTCAGTTCAGTAATTTCAGTAATTTCAGTTCAGTCCCTGCCTTTTTCGTAAACTATTATATCTCATTGTGAATATATTCTTTTTTCCACAAAATGTATATCATTTTTAAATACAGTTCAGTGATGATAATGTCTGAAACTAAATGGTTGTCAAATCTAAATGGAAGTATGGTATGAAACGATCGATAACGATCGAAAAAGATCGATAAGAATTTCAGAGGCCAAAATGTCGTTTTCGTGTTTTTGTTTGGTTGAAATTTCCTTGGTTGTTTGGGGCTTATCTTTTTTTGGTTTGGCTAACGAGATTGTCAAATTTTTTTATATTGTTTCTTTAGGAATTTTTTACCTTTTAGTTTTGCCTCCTTTCTGTGCGATGCCGCCGAAATTGGTTTTTAAACTTTTTTGATCTCTGAATTTCTCCTGGTCTGCTTCGCTTTCCGACTCTGATGTACTTAATGATTCAGGGTCTGTATTTGTAATGGGGGACATTTGGGAATTGGGGGTAGAGCCGGCCTTGCTTTCAAAAGTTTCTTCACCCCTTTAAGTTGTAGACTTATCAATTGCTTATCAAATTAAAGGAGAAAACAAAAATTATATACCTGTGGCAAGAAGGTGTCGACCAAAAAGAATAGGCCAAACTGAGACATCACAAACCAGGGTGTCTCTATTCTCGGCACATCCCAGGTAAAATAAAAAGCCTTCCAGAGGTTTATCACCAGGTTGGTGATCACAAAAGCCCGCCTTGCTTCCTCTCTGGAGGCAGTCCAACAACTGGAAATGTACGGCAGTCTTTCATAATCATAAACTGCATTTGCAATTGAATATATAGCTGAAACCATTAGTAGAACAAAAAAAGTGAATTGCATTCCATGGTTTAAGCAGGTAGTAAAAGAAATGATAAGCTGAAACAAAGAATGGTCAGAATTACATTTCAGAAAATGTAGGAAAATATCCCAGTATAAAATTCAGATTTCCTGTTTAATCAATAGGCAGAATCAACCTTGAAATTAACAAACAAAGAAAATCAACATTAAGTATCTTGCGAAATAATTGTCTGTTTAGCATTCGTCACAGCTTTTCGACTATGATAAATATAGATAGATCAACACGCGTTTTGAGAAAAACTGCCTATTTATAAAAAATTGCCATCTGGCATTGATTCAGGAATGGTAACTTTTATTCCATTTCATATTAAAATTAAAACCTAATTGCGAAAAGAAATTTATGGTGATTTTGAAAAAAAACCTGAAAATCCTTGAAATGTGTCGACCAAAAAGAATAGGCCAAACTGAGACATCACAAACCAGGGTGTCTCTATTCTCGGCACATCCCAGGTAAAATAAAAAGCCTTCCAGAGGCTTATCACCAGGTTGGTGATCACAAAAGCCCGCCTTGCTTCCTCTCTGGAGGCAGTCATGCCTCCAGGGTGTCTCTGTTCAGGGTGAAACATGACAAACCAGGGTGTCTCTGTTCTTGGTACATCCCATGTAAGATAAAATGCCTTCCACAAGGTTATCACCAGGCTGGTGATCACCATGGCCAACCTAGCTTCCCTTCTGGAGGCAGTCCTAACCCTGGGAGGGCATTTACACCACGGCAAGCAATAACACCACGGCAGTCTTTCAAAATCGTAAATTGCATTTGCAATAGAATATATAGATGATAACAGCAGTAGAACAAAAAAGTGAATTGCATTCCATGGGTTCAGAAGGTAGTAAAAGAAATGATAAGCTGAAACAAAGAAAATTTTTGAATAATTTCATTTCCTGATTTGTCCACTATCAGGATTGCTGCTGAGTATATCATGTTTTCTTTGGCAAACCTGATAGTTATGAATTCCGTGTCAATAACTGCCTTAACCATTTTTCTGAAATGAAAGGTAGTTTCTATTGGCTATTTGTTGTTGTTTTACTTCAAAATTAGTTACATATATGGTGACCTTAGGTCGAGATCAAACTTTTGTTCGCCAGTATTTCCTCATACTAGGGTACTTATTCGTTCGAAATAATTCGATACTTCTAAAGCTCCAAATTAACTAAGACTGAATATTTATTTTTAAATGGAAAGTAAGGTAACTTTAGGCCAAAGTTGAACTCTTTTTCACCAGTGCCACCTCGCACTTGGTTATTATAATTCGATTTTTTTTTTTTTTTTTTTTTTTTTTTTTTTTTTTTTAAGTCAGGACAATTTATTTAATTGAATTATAATATTTGAACAATATGAGACTTCTATCTCATGAGACTACTCTTCTTTCTCATGATCCTCCTCTTCTGTCTCATTATCTGACGACTGAGCCAATCCTCTTTTCTTCAAGTCTGCAAACAATATTTTGTAGGCTTTCAAAACCACTTCCGTTGGAGGGGCTCCCTCCAGCCTCAATCTAGCCGCATTGTATACTAATATATACGCACGCCCCAATTCATCCTGGCTAAATTCAACTTCTAAATTGAACAATTGCCTTGCTTTGTTCACGTCCGTCTTCAGTTCAGTAATTTCAGTTCAGTCCCTGGATAATGTCTGAAACTAAATGGTTGTCAAATCTAAATGGAAGTATGGTATGAAACTACACAGGGTTATCAATTTTTTGGTCAACGAATATGTCCCTTGAACATCTCAAAATTAATACATACTGCAAAGCTTCCTGATTATCTAAGCATTATGCAAGAGACGTTATCCACAATGCCTTTTTTCGTAAACTATTATATCTGATTGTGAATATATTTTTTTTTCCAAAATGTATATCATTTTTAAATAAGTTCAGTGTGATATTTTTTATATCTTCGTATGTGTTGGCATCCACCATAAAAAGTTTGTATTTATTGTTCCAGTTATTTGATGATTGCTTTGAAGCAGTTGGCGTTGTCTTGAGAACTTCCAAAAAAAATCTTGATTATTGTTGAGAAAGATCTCGAAAAGTTTTTTCTGTTCTAATAAGTTATGGCCTTGATCCACTAAGATCGATAAGAATTTCAGAGGCCAAAATGTCGTTTTCGTGTTTTTGTTTGGTTGAAATTTCCTTGGTTGTTTGGGGCTTATCTTTTTTTGGTTTGGCTAACGAGATTGTCAAATTTTTTTATATTGTTTCTTTAGGAATTTTTTACCTTTTAGTTTTGCCTCCTTTCTGTGCGATGCCGCCGAAATTGGTTTTAAACTTTTTTGATCTCTGAATTTCTCCTGGTCTGATTCGCTTTCCGACTCTGATGTACTTAATGATTCAGGGTCTGTATTTGTAATGGGGGACATTTGGGAATTGGGGGTAGAGCCGGCCTTGCTTTCAAAAGTTTCTTCACCCCTTTAAGTTGTAGACTTATCAATTGCTTATCAAATTAAAGGAGAAAAACAAAAATTATATACCTGTGGCAAGAAGGTGTTGACCAAAAAGAATAGGCCAAACTGAGACATCACAAACCAGGGTGTCTCTATTCTCGGCACATCCCAGGTAAAATAAAAAGCCTTCCAGAGGTTTATCACCAGGTTGGTGATCACAAAAGCCCGCCTTGCTTCCTCTCTGGAGGCAGTCCAACAACTGGGAATGTACGGCAGTCTTTCATAATCATAAACTGCATTTGCAATTGAATATATAGCTGAAACCATTAGTAGAACAAAAAAGTGAATTGCATTCCATGGTTTAAGCAGGTAGTAAAAGAAATGATAAGCTGAAACAGAGAATGGTCAGAATTACATTTCAGAAAATGTAGGAAAATATCCCAGTATAAAATTCAGATTTCCTGTTTAATCAATAGGCAGAATCAACCTTGAAATTAACAAACAAAGAAAATCAACATTAAGTATCTTGCGAAATAATTGTCTGTTTAGCATTCGTCACAGCTTTTCGACTATGATAAATATAGATAGATCAACACGCGTTTTGAGAAAAACTGCCTATTTATAAAAAATTGCCATCTGGCATTGATTCAGGAATGGTAACTTTTATTCCATTTCATATTAGAATTAAAACCTAATTGCGAAAAGAAATTTATGGTGATTTTGAAAAAAACCTGAAAATCCTTGAAATGTGTCGACCAAAAAGAATAGGCCAAACTGAGACATCACAAACCAGGGTGTCTCTATTCTCGGCACATCCCAGGTAAAATAAAAAAGCCTTCCAGAGGCTTATCACCAGGTTGGTGATCACAAAAGCCCGCCTTGCTTCCTCTCTGGAGGCAGTCATGCCTCCAGGGTGTCTCTGTTCAGGGTGAAACATGACAAACCAGGGTGTCTCTGTTCTTGGTACATTCCATGTAAGATAAAATGCCTTCCACAAGGTTATCACCAGGTTGGTGATCACCATGGCCAACCTAGCTTCCCTTCTGGAGGCAGTCCTAACCCTGGGAGGGCATTTACACCACGGCAAGCAATAACACCACGGCAGTCTTTCAAAATCGTAAATTGCATTTGCAATAGAATATATAGATGATAACAGCAGTAGAACAAAAAAGTGAATTGCATTCCATGGGTTCAGAAGGTAGTAAAAGAAATGATAAGCTGAAACAAAGAAAATTTTTGAATAATTTCATTTCCTGATTTGTCCACTATCAGGATTGCTGCTGAGTATATCATGTTTTCTTTGGCAAACCTGATAGTTATGAATTCCGTGTCAATAACTGCCTTGACCATTTTTCTGAAATGAAAGGTAGTTTCTATTGGCTATTGTGTTGTTGTTTTACTTCAAAATTAGTTACATATATGGTGACCTTAGGTCGAGATCAAACTTTTGTTCGCCAGTATTTCCTCATACTAGGGTACTTATTCGTTCGAAATAATTCGATACTTCTAAAGCTCCAAATTAACTAAGACTGAATATTTATTTTTAAATGGAAAGTAAGGTAACTTTAGGCCAAAGTTGAACTCTTTTTCACCAGTGCCACCTCGCACTTGGTTATTATAATTCGATTTTTTTTTTTTTTTCTTTTTTTTTTTTTTTTTTTTTAAGTCAGGACAATTTATTTAATTGAATTATAATATTTGAACAATATGAGACTTCTGTCTCATGAGACTACTCTTCTTTCTCATGATCCTCCTCTTCTGTCTCATTATCTGACGACTGAGCCAATCCTCTTTTCTTCAAGTCTGCAAACAATATTTTGTAGGCTTTCAAAACCACTTCCGTTGGAGGGGCTCCCTCCAGCCTCAATCTAGCCGCATTGTATACTAATATATACGCACGCCCCAATTCATCCTGGCTAAATTCAACTTCTAAATTGAACAATTGCCTTGCTTTGTTTCACGTCCATCTTCAGTTCTGGAGCTTCCCTTCTTCCCTTCCTCCCTTCCAGCTTCCCTTCTGGAGGCAGTCCTAACCCTGGGAGGGCATTTACACCACGGCAAGCAATAAACACCACGGCAGTCTTTCAAAATCGTAAATTGCATTTGCAATAGAATATATAGATGATAACAGCAGTAGAACAAAAAAAGTGAATTGCATTCCATGGGTTCAGAAGGTAGTAAAAGAAATGATAAGCTGAAACAAAGAAAATTTTTGAATAATTTCATTTCCTGATTTGTCCACTATCAGGATTGCTGCTGAGTATATCATGTTTTCTTTGGCAAACCTGATAGTTATGAATTCCGTGTCAATAACTGCCTTGACCATTTTTCTGAAATGAAAGGTAGTTTCTATTGGCTATTGTGTTGTTGTTTTACTTCAAAATTAGTTACATATATGGTGACCTTAGGTCGAGATCAAACTTTTGTTCGCCAGTATTTCCTCATACTAGGGTACTTATTCGTTCGAAATAATTCGATACTTCTAAAGCTCCAAATTAACTAAGACTGAATATTTATTTTTAAATGGAAAGTAAGGTAACTTTAGGCCAAAGTTGAACTCTTTTTCACCAGTGCCACCTCGCACTTGGTTATTATAATTCGATTTTTTTTTTTTTTTTTTTTTTTTTTTTTTTTTTTTTTTTTTTTTTAAGTCAGGACAATTTATTTAATTGAATTATAATATTTGAACAATATGAGACTTCTGTCTCATGAGACTACTCTTCTTTCTCATGATCCTCCTCTTCTGTCTCATTATCTGACGACTGAGCCAATCCTCTTTTCTTCAAGTCTGCAAACAATATTTTGTAGGCTTTCAAAACCACTTCCGTTGGAAGGGCTCCCTCCAGCCTCAATCTAGCCGCATTGTATACTAATATATACGCACGCCCCAATTCATCCTGGCTAAATTCAACTTCTAAATTGAACAATTGCCTTGCTTTGTTCACGTCCATCTTCAGTTCAGTAATTTCAGTAATTTCAGTTCAGTCCCTGGATAATGTCTGAAACTAAATGGTTGTCAAATCTAAATGGAAGTATGGTATGAAACGATCGATAACGATCGAAAAAAGATCGATAAGAATTTCAGAGGCCAAAATGTCGTTTTCGTGTTTTTGTTTGGTTGAAATTTCCTTGGTTGTTTGGGGCTTATCTTTTTTTGGTTTGGCTAACGAGATTGTCAAATTTTTTTATATTGTTTCTTTAGGAATTTTTTACCTTTTAGTTTTGCCTCCTTTCTGTGCGATGCCGCCGAAATTGGTTTTAAACTTTTTTGATCTCTGAATTTCTCCTGGTCTGATTCGCTTTCCGACTCTGATGTACTTAATGATTCAGGGTCTGTATTTGTAATGGGGGACATTTGGGAATTGGGGGTAGAGCCGGCCTTGCTTTCAAAAGTTTCTTCACCCCTTTAAGTTGTAGACTTATCAATTGCTTATCAAATTAAAGGAGAAAACAAAAATTATATACCTGTGGCAAGAAGGTGTCGACCAAAAAGAATAGGCCAAACTGAGACATCACAAACCAGGGTGTCTCTATTCTCGGCACATCCCAGGTAAAATAAAAAGCCTTCCAGAGGCTTATCACCAGGTTGGTGATCACAAAAGCCCGCCTTGCTTCCTCTCTGGAGGCAGTCCAACAACTGGGAATGTACGGCAGTCTTTCATAATCATAAACTGCATTTGCAATTGAATATATAGCTGAAACCATTAGTAGAACAAAAAAGTGAATTGCATTCCATGGTTTAAGCAGGTAGTAAAAGAAATGATAAGCCGAAACAAAGTATGGTCAGAATTACATTTCAGAAAATGTTGGAAAATATCCCAGTATAAAATTCAGATTTCCTGTTTAATCAATAGGCAGAATCAACCTTGAAATTAACAAACAAAGAAAATCAACATTAAGTATCTTGCGAAATAATTGTCTGTTTAGCATTCGTCACAGCTTTTCGACTATGATAAATGTAGATAGATCAACACGCGTTTTGAGAAAAACTGCCTATTTATAAAAAATTGCCATCTGGCATTGATTCAGGAATGGTAACTTTTATTCCATTTCATATTAAAATTAAAACCTAATTGCGAAAAGAAATTTATGGTGATTTTGAAAAAAACCTGAAAATCCTTGAAATGTGTCGACCAAAAAGAATAGGCCAAACTGAGACATCACAAACCAGGGTGTCTCTATTCTCGGCACATCCCAGGTAAAATAAAAAGCCTTCCAGAGGCTTATCACCAGGTTGGTGATCACAAAAGCCCGCCTTGCTTCCTCTCTGGAGGCAGTCATGCCTCCAGGGTGTCTCTGTTCAGGGTGAAACATGACAAACCAGGGTGTCTCTGTTCTTGGTACATCCCATGTAAGATAAAATGCCTTCCACAAGGTTATCACCAGGTTGGTGATCACCATGGCCAACCTAGCTTCCCTTCTGGAGGCAGTCCTAACCCTGGGAGGGCATTTACACCACGGCAAGCAATAACACCACGGCAGTCTTTCAAAATCGTAAATTGCATTTGCAATAGAATATATAGATGATAACAGCAGTAGAACAAAAAAGTGAATTGCATTCCATGGGTTCAGAAGGTAGTAAAAGAAATGATAAGCTGAAACAAAGAAAATTTTTGAATAATTTCATTTCCTGATTTTTCCACTATCAGGATTGCTGCTGAGTATATCATGTTTTCTTTGGCAAACCTGATAGTTATGAATTCCGTGTCAATAACTGCCTTGACCATTTTTTCTGAAATGAAAGGTAGTTTCTATTGGCTATTGTGTTGTTGTTTTACTTCAAAATTAGTTACATATATGGTGACCTTAGGTCGAGATCAAACTTTTGTTCGCCAGTATTTCCTCATACTAGGGTACTTATTCGTTCGAAATAATTCGATACTTCTAAAGCTCCAAATTAACTAAGACTGAATATTTATTTTTAAATGGAAAGTAAGGTAACTTTAGGCCAAAGTTGAACTCTTTCACCAGTGCCACCTCGCACTTGGTTATTATATATTTCGATTTTTTTTTTTTTTTTTTTTTTTTTTTTTTTTTTTTTTTTTTTTAAGTCAGGACAATTTATTTAATTGAATTATAATATTTGAACAATATGAGACTTCTATCTCATGAGACTACTCTTCTTTCTCATGATCCTCCTCTTCTGTCTCATTATCTGACGACTGAGCCAATCCTCTTTTCTTCAAGTCTGCAAACAATATTTTGTAGGCTTTCAAAACCACTTCCGTTGGAGGGGCTCCCTTCAGCCTCAATCTAGCCGCATTGTATACTAATATATACGCACGCCCCAATTCATCCTGGCTAAATTCAACTTCTAAATTGAACAATTGCCTTGCTTTGTTCACGTCCATCTTCAGTTCAGTAATTTCAGTTCAGTCCCTGGATAATGTCTGAAACTAAATGGTTGTCAAATCTAAATGGAAGTATGGTATGAAACTACACAGGGTTATCAATTTTTTGGTCAACGAATATGTCCCTTGAACATCTCAAAATTAATACATACTGCAAAACTTCCTGATTATCTAAGCATTATGCAAGAGACGTTTTCCACAATGCCTTTTTTCGTAAACTATTATATCTGATTGTGAATATATTTTTTTTTTCCAAAATGTATATCATTTTTAAATAAGTTCAGTGTGATATTTTTTATATCTTCGTATGTGTTGGCATCCACCATAAAAAGTTTTGTATTTATTGTTCCAGTTATTTGATGATTGCTTTGAAGCAGTTGGCGTTGTCTTGAGAACTTCCAAAAAAAATCTTGATTATTGTTGAGAATGATCTCGAAAAGGTTATTCTGTTCTAATAAGTTATGGCCTTGATCCACTAAGATCGATAGAATTTCAGAGGCCAAAATGTCGTTTTCGTGTTTTTGTTTGGTTGAAATTTCCTTGGTTGTTTGGGGCTTTTCTTTTTTTGGTTTGGCTAACGAGATTGTCAAATTTTTTTATATTGTTTCTTTAGGAATTTTTTACCTTTTAGTTTTGCCTCCTTTCTGTGCGATGCCGCCGAAATTGGTTTTAAACTTTTTGGATCTCTGAATTTCTCCTGGTCTGATTCGCTTTCCGACTCTGATGTACTTAATGATTCAGGGTCTGTGTTTGTAATGGGGGACATTTGGGAATTGGGGGTAGAGCCGGCCTTGCTTTCAAAAGTTTCTTCACCCCTTTAAGTTGTAGACTTATCAATTGCTTATCAAATTAAAGGAGAGAAAACAAAAATTACATACCTGTGGCAAGAAGGTGTCGACCAAAAAGAATAGGCCAAACTGAGACATTACAAACCAGGGTGTCTCTATTCTCGGCACATCCCAGGTAAAATAAAAAAGCCTTCCAGAGGTTTATCACCAGGTTGGTGATCACAAAAGCCCGCCTTGCTTCCTCTCTGGAGGCAGTCATGCCTCCAGGGTGTCTCTGTTCAGGGTGAAACATGACAAACAAGGGTGTCTCTGTTCTTGGTACATCCCATGTAAGATAAAATGCCTTCCACAAGGTTATCACCAGGTTGGTGATCACCATGGCCAACCTAGCTTCCCTTCTGGAGGCAGTCCTAACCCTGGGAGGGCATTTACACCACGGCAAGCAATAACACCACGGCAGTCTTTCAAAATCGTAAATTGCATTTGCAATAGAATATATAGATGATAACAGCAGTAGAAACAAAAAAGTGAATTGCATTCCATGGGTTCAGAAGGTAGTAAAAGAAATGATAAGCTGAATCAAAGAAAATTTTTGAATAATTTCATTTCCTGATTTGTCCACTATCAGGATTGCTGCTGAGTATATCATGTTTTCTTTGGCAAACCTGATAGTTATGAATTCCGTGTCAATAACTGCCTTGACCATTTTTCTGAAATGAAAGGTAGTTTCTATTGGCTATTGTGTTGTTGTTTTACTTCAAAATTAGTTACATATATGGTGACCTTAGGTCGAGATCAAACTTTTGTTCGCCAGTATTTCCTCATACTAGGGTACTTATTCGTTCGAAATAATTCGATACTTCTAAAGCTCCAAATTAACTAAGACTGAATATTTATTTTTAAATGGAAAGTAAGGTAACTTTAGGCCAAAGTTGAACTCTTTTTCACCAGTGCCACCTCGCACTTGGTTATTATAATTCGATTTTCCAAAGTTCCATACTAGTCTAAAATTATTCCATGGAACTACTTTTTTTTTATCTTGATGTTGTTTAATTATTATAGAGTCGTTGTTGGAGCTTTTAGTTATCACTGAGTATTGTTAATACAGAGATTAACCAATATTGAAATGTACAGCATATTTATTTATTCTTTTGAATTTTCCAAAGTTTGTGACTAGTTTAATTATGATGACCCTGTTATGTTTATGCTTGGGAACTTGGTAGTTTTATTTTATCTTGATTTTACTGGCTATTGGAGAACTATGCGCCACTTATTTTTTGTGTGTCATATATTAGTAGTCACCCTTTGTGCGCGTAGTTGCGTGCGCAAGTGTGTATTTTTACCAATTATTTAGAATTGGGCTAATTGTTCTGTGGCTAAATTGGGCTGTGGTTCTCTCGGCTCTACCAACATGTTCATAGTCGTCCAATTCGATGATACGACCTTGAATCGATGATCCGGTACACCATGCGATGATACGATAAATCAGCTGCATGAAACCTGGAAAAACCTGGCGTATGATGGAAATAGAAACATAAACCACGATACATAACACGATGCACGATGCAATGAAAAGCACGATGGCAACCTTGATATTACGCTCCCAAACAATCTGATTGATTTCAACCATTGATTTCACTGCCATTTCCATGTCAGCATTTTTGATGATTTCATACAATTCCTCTTCGATTGCTGTACTGTTATAAGACTCCATAATTCAATCAGTAAATTTTAGATTTTGGTCAGCAATATAATTTTTTCTTCTCCCCGCAACTCCCCTACTTTTTTTTCTACCTTCTTTGAAGGGTGAGTTTGTTTTGTTATACCCGTTCTTTCATGTAATAATTTTTCCTCATGTATTATTGCCACTGTTTCTTTTGTTTGGATTTCTCTATCTGCGAGCAATTCTTTCTGCACTGGTTTTAGACTTTTCTCTTCTTCTCTGGTTCGTACCGGGGATTGCTCTATTACTGATTTTGGTTTGAAGATATCCTCTTCACATGTCCCGGAAATGTCTATTTCACCTGTTGAGTGATATATGGTTCTATCTGATGGTGTTTTTTCTTAGGGTATTTCCAGCGGGAGTCGCATATAATTGTGTGTCTGAATCCGATTTTGTGTTTTACCGCGGTAGATCTTGTCTGCTTTCTTCGTTTGTCTGCCATTATTTTAAGGTTTATTTAACGTCTTTCGTTCAAATGAAAATCGTTTTGTCAATGTTTCTTTTTTATTTTGTGAAAAATTATTTTCTTTTAATTTGTTGATTTTCTGTGGGGGGCTCAGCCTCCCTTGTCTCCCAAGTTAATTATTCGCGTGATTTATTGATTATTAAATTTTTATTATCTATTATTATCCGACTAGGCACATATCAGATAAAAATTTTCTCCTTACGATTTTTATATTTAGCCTCTGTAACTACAATAGGCTACTTTTTTAGGCTAAATTACCCTGTCTCTTTGAAAGCGCGGAATTCTTTTAATTATCAGATTTACTGATAGACCTTAACTCGCTGCCACCACTTATTGGAGGTTCTTTGTACGGGGTGACCACTTTTAAAGGCAAAAATGGCGCAAAGAGAGTTGCTATGCCACTTACTGGAGGGGGACGGTCCCTATTTGGCCACAAATTAGTGGGATTTCCGCGGTTACTCCAACGGTTCCTTTATACTAACGTGATCGGGTGGTCTATGGCCACATTTAAAGTTAATGTTTACCGATAAGATTGTCTAACTAACCCTTTAGTCTCGGCCTAAGCTGAAAAGTAAAATAGGTACATAGAAAAAATTCTTACTATATTCACAGTCACACGTATAAAATGAACTGAACTGAAAAAAAGGACAAATTCTCCATCTCGATAACCGCAGCACGCGGTGGGGGATACTAGGGGTGGTAAATGAATCTTTCCAGCCAATCTCAGGACTACTAATATACTGGCCAATCTCCCTAACTGCGCACTTTTTCCCTCGTGGTCTATTAAACACGTACGCAGATAAGAGGACCCAAAATGGCGTCAAAAAATAATAGGAAAATTAATATTTATTACTTAAGGAAGGAAAATAATTAAGGGGCCCAAAGAAATGAATCTGGGAGGGACATTTATGTGACAAAACTGGGACCAAGGGTTCCAACACAGATGATGATTCAACTTGGTTTTGATTAATGTAGTTTTTGGAGAGGGCAAGGAGTAAATTGCTTGTTTTCTCAAGATTGTATCCTTGATCTAAAAGTATTGATATGAATGTTAGTGGCCATATAATTTTGAAGCCTTGTTCATAATATGTGTGCCATAGGTTTTCACCAATTAGAGTTTCTCTTCAGGGATAAGCATTTCTTGGGGATCTTTTGACTAATACCTCAAAAGTTAGGGAAGCAAACTTTCGTTTGTATTGGAAACTTTCCTGAATTAATCTTTGGGAGAAGGTACAGAACATCAGTTTTGATCATGATATCAATTATCAAATCGTTTTTGATAATTAAGGGGATTTTAGTAACAAGTCGAGGGTTGTATGGTTCAAATTACCCACTGCTTCGTTTAGGGCATAGTTTTAAAGATCAATTCATTCAATTCGTGACTTATTCTTGATATAGTTGGTACACTGTGGGTTTTAATTGCGTAGTTTTTCCTCATTTAGAGGATTTTCCAGGATTTTTATTGTTTGGCAATAATTGGGATTCTTTAAATTAGAGCAACTCAATGCCTTTTTATGGACATTTTTTTAAGGATATCTACTTACTAAGCTAGTTAAAGACTTTTGAATTTATTTACCTTTTTTATTAGCCATATATCTTCCGGATTATCTGGAAATGATGCAAAAATAGTGACGAAGACCACACTGCCTTTCCATAACAAACAACAAAAGTACGAAGAAAAATAGGGAAATCTTTTTGCAAGACAGTGGAGATAATTTGAATGAATATTTCGGCCCTATGTCCAAGGGCCGTCCTCAGCAAGACAAAAAATATATGAAAGAAAAAATACTCACAATAACATGCAACCAATAAAACCAAAAATTAAAAAATTTTCAAAGCAGTCCTAGCATCCTTACTTCAGCGAAGTTCAACCAGGACTCTTTTTTTTTTTTTTTTACTTCCTGGTCGTGTGACAGAACCTTGCTCCTCAGACGGGTCTAGACTGTGAATAATAAAATTGTTGTAATTCCGTTCCCTTGAATATGAACTCAAAAGTATTGGAATTTCTCTGTCTTTTTTTTTTTACTTCCTGGTCCTGTGACAGGACCTTGCTCCTCAGACGGGTCTGGACTGTGAATAATAAAATTGTTGTAATTCCGTTCCCTTGAATATGAACTCAAAAGTATTTGAATTTCTCTGTCCTTTTTTTACTTCCTGGTCTTGTGACAGGACCTTGCTCCTCAGACGGGTCTGGACTGTGAATAATAAAATTGTTGTAATTCCGTTCCCTTGAATATGAACTCAAAAGTATTTGAATTTCTCTGTCCTTCAGACGGGTCTGGACTGTGAATAATAAAATTGTTGTAATTCTGTTCCCTTGAATATGAACTCAAAAGTATTTGACGGGTCTGGACTGTGAATAATAAAATTGTTGTAATTCCGTTCCCTTGAATATGAACTCAAAAGTATTTGAATTTCTCTGTCCTCAGACGGGTCTGGACTGTGAATAATAAAATTGTTGTAATTCCGTTCCCTTGAATATGAACTCAAAAGTATTTGAATTTTTCTGTCCTCAGACGGGTCTGGACTGTGAATAATAAAATTGTTGTAATTCCATTCCCTTGAATATGAACTCAAAAGTATTTGAATTTCTCTGTCCTCAGACGGGTCTGGACTGTGAATAATAAAATTGTTGTAATTCTGTTCCCTTGAATATGAACTCAAAAGTATTTGAATTACTTCAGCGAAGTTGAACTTCGCTGAAGTAAGGATGCTAGGACTGCTTTGAAAAATTTTTAATTTTTGGTTTTATTGGTTGCATGTTATTGTGAGTCTTTTTTCTTTCATATATTTTTGTCTTGCTGAGGACGGCCCTTGGACATAGGGCCGAAATATTCATTCAAATTATCTCCACTGTCTTGCAAAAAGATTTCCCTATTGTTCTTCGTACTTTTGTTGTTTGGAAATGATGCATTATATACATATTCCTGACCTTAATGTTCAGATGTTTTATAATGTGCATGTGGGTATACATATTGTTGTTGGATCTATTACGTTCATGATTGATCCCTCAGTCATCAGAATGGTTGGGGTTTGAGTTCTAAGACGTTTTTGGGAGATTAATTTGCTTTGTCTGACAGACTGATTTATTGTTCATAATTGTACATTGGTCATGGTTTAGATACATCATATGTATCAATGATTTGAAAGGAATGCAGTGGCGTAATGTTTTTTTGTTGCCTAGTAAGGGAAACCCAAGGTTTGACAAAGTAAAATTTGATTTTTGGATATTATTTCTTACTATCATTTTGCACCATTCTAGCAAGGGGCTATCCCTTTCAACTATTGTTTTTGTAATGTCAAAATTTAATTGTACATCTGCACAGAGACGTTTTCCACAATGCCTTTTTTCGTAAACTATTTTATCAGATTGTGGATATATTTTTTTTCATAAATGTATATCATTTTTAAATAAGTTCAGTGTGATATTTTTTATATCTTCGTATGTGTTGGCATCCACCATAAAAAAAGTTTTGTATTTATTTTTCCAGTTATTTGATGATTGCTTTGAAGCAGTTGGCATTGTCTTGAGAACTTCCCAAAAAATCTTGATTATTGTTGAGAAAGATTTCGAAAAGGTTATTCTGTTCTAATAAGTTATGGCCTTGATCCACTAAGATCGATAAGAATTTCAGAGGCCAAAATGTCGTTTTCGTGTTTTTGTTCATGGAGTAGTCTAATAACTTTACAATTTCTGCTGTTATTATAGGGTGTTTATTTTTTGGAATATTTGTACCAGTACTCTGAAGACTAAGATTGCACTCATTTTTCCTTTTGGTTAAAGCCTTTATTATAGTTGAAATAATGTCCCTTAATAGTTCATCTTTAAGTAAGATTGTAGGTGGTTTTAAGAGGTTTTCAATCGCAATATAGTGAAGATTTCCTACAGCCTTTTTTACTTTTTCATCAAATAATTCTTGTCTAAATTCATGATTTATTTCAGCTAGGTTTTGGTAGGCTACATGATTTAAGTTTTAGGTGGCCCTTGGTAAATAAGATTCTTCCTTTGATACCGCCATAGGTCACTGTGTTGATCAAATTCTTTTTTTGTATATTACTCGGTGAGGTTATGTTAATTGAACTATGGGTCTTATACATTACGTTCCTTTTTTGAAAGATTTAAAAATATTTGTACCTTAGTTTCTTAATGTTAGTAGTTGAAATATCAGTTACCTTACCTAGCACCTTGGAAATATGCAGAAATTGGTCATTCAATAGTTTTCTTGTGAATCTTAAGGAATATACCCTAGAATAAATTTCAAGATGAAATACAAGAAAAACCACAATTTTTTCAATTTATATTCTAGGGTTTTTTTTTTTTTTTTTTAAATTGATGTTGATTTTAGCGTATTTAGTCATAATTTGCAAAAAAATAACAATGTTTTGATGATTCATTGAATTATTTTAAATACAATCAATTATATTAAAAACAAAAAAAAAAAAAAAACACAAAAACAAAAAAAAAAAAAATTTAGGACGCTATGACCGACATAATAATATTTATATATACATAATAATTATGTACTAACTTAACATAAATACACATGGGCTACTATTTAAATTTTGAAATTGAATTGGGTTTATTTGATGGGACCATGTTTTGTTTTAAAGATGAATTTTTTTGGTTGAAAATGCATTATATTGGTTTTAGCTGCGCTCAATTTTGATTTATTTGTTTTTATTCTTTTAAAGATTATTTCTTTTCTTTTCACGGTATATTCTATGCTTTTAGAATTATATAGGTATTGCTTGTAATACCTTATCTCTTGAATTGGGTCATGTTGACCTTGATATTTTACACAGTCTTTGTTTCCTTCAATCTTAAAACATATTTTTGTTTCTTACATTTATCTAGTAGGGCTAAATCGGTCTGACAAGGACCTTTGGCAAACCAGTAAGCGAATTTTATATTGTTTTTGCAAGTTTCTAATTTCCTTCTGAATGTATTGAAGGTACTTGCCCTTTCTCCCGTTGTACCTTAATCCCAATTTTCCTCTTGCGGGTCGATATTTGGGTTTGTTTGCAAGTTGTAGTCCAAAACGATACGATTCTTTGTCATATTTTCTTAAATCATATTTAACGTCCCATTTTTTGAAAAATTTCATTTCCTGATTTGTCCACTATCAGGATTGCTGCTGAGTATATCATGTTTCTTTGGCAAACCTGATAGTTATGAATTCCGTGTCAATAACTGCCTTGGCCATTTTTCTGAAATGAAAGGTAGTTCTATTGGCTATTGTGTTGTTGTTTTACTTCAAAATTAGTTACATATATGGTGACCTTAGGTCGAGATCAAACTTTTGTTCGCCAGTATTTCCTCATACTAGGGTACTTATTCCTTCGAAAAATAATTCGATACTTCTAAAGCTCCAAATTAACTAAGACTGAATATTTATTTTTAAATGGAAAGTAAGGTAACTTAAGGCCAAAGTTGAACTCTTTTTCACCAGTGCCACCTCGCACTTGGTTATTATAATTCGATTTTCCAAAGTTCCATACTAGTCTAAAATTATTCTATGGAACTACCTTTTTTTTCTTTTTTTTTTCTTTTTTTTATCTTGATGTTGTTTATTATTGTAGAGCCGTTTTTGGAGCTTTTAGTTGTCACTGAGTATTGTTAATACAGAGATTAACCAATATTGAAATGTACAGCATATTTATTTATTCTTTTTGAATTTTCCAAAGTTTGTGACTAGTTTAATTATGATGACCCTGTTATGTTTTTTCCAAAGTACTTAATTGTTCGATTTTCCAAAGTTCCATACTAGTCTAAAATTATTCCATGGAACTACCTTTTTTTTCTTTTTTTTATCTTGATGTTGTTTATTATTGTTAGAGAGCCGTTTTTTGGAGCTTTAGTTATCACTGAGTATTGTTAATACAGAGATTAACCAATATTGAAATGTACAGCATATTTATTTATTCTTTGAATTTTCCAAAGTTTGTGACTAGTTTAATTATGATGACCCTGTTATGTTTATGCTTGGGAACTTGGTAGTTTTATTTTATCTTGATTTTACTGGCTATTGGAAACTATGCGCCACTTATTTTTTTGTGTGTAATATATTATTATTCACCCTTTGTGCGCGTAGTTTGCGTGCGCATGTGTGTATTTTATCCAATTATTTAGAATTGGGCTAAAAGTTTCTTTTAAATCTCGAATTTTTTGATTTTTTTTATTTCCCCTTTAACCTTCCCTACTATGTAGTCATTATCTTTGATATTTGCCTTAAATGTTATTTTTGTTCCTTCTCCTGGATAGCTAGGATAATACATTCAGGTATTTTAATAAGCTTTTTGGGGAGGGGCAATTTCCTTGTTCGTGTTACATCTGGAATCATGTGAGTACGTATTCTCTTCCGACACAGACCCAATAAGGAAAGTTCCTTTATCTCCGTTTGAGAGGGGGTCTAAATAATAATTCGAGGGTTACCACATCTTCTTCTTGGTTGGATTTGGGTCCCTCTTTCCCCCAAATGTTAGTACGTGTTTTTTTTTATTTCAAACGGGAAGTTACTATTGGATTGATACAAATTGTAGATCATGGACTTTATATAATATAGTCATGGAGTCTAATGAAGCGGTCGTTTATTTGGTCCCCCTGATGGTAGTGCCCAAAGGTGATCGTCCTCAATTCTTTGGAAGAAGACTTGAACCGTATTACGAATCATAAAGTTATCCTACTGCCTGATAAAATGGTTCAAATCCCTCTGCCATAAGTACACGCCCTGTTTCATTAATATCTGAATCAGGTCGAAGTGCCAGAAGTGAAATATCCGAATGGGTTAGGTTGTTCTGTACGTACGGTACAAATTTACGAAATATTTCGTAAACCATGAATTTGAAGATTAACTTGTGGTGAGATGAATTCCTGGTACTGACTTGCTGAGAATTCTGAATGTCCTAATGGCCTTTTTCACTTGATGATTTTGGGTAGGGTGTATAATGTCGTCATGTACCTTTAGCTTTATGATGATGTCCATGAAATTGGATAGAATCTTACGAAACCATCTCATGTTGTTTAATATATAAGATTTTGTTTCCTGGTGGAGTAAGATCATGCTTAAAACCTTATGATCTAATCTTGTAATCAGATATCGTGTATTTTCGGTTAAATGCAACCCTTTCAATGGCGTTTATATGTGTTTCTGCCGGGTCTATTGTACCTAAAGGGGCACTCTCCTCGTCATGTTCTGAGGTCGAAGTCATGAGACAGCGCTTATGCGGATCCTTGAGGTATTCTTTTTCATTTTCCTGGTTAAATTTCATCAGTAAATTCACATGGTAAACTTCTTCCTTTTTTCTTGCTTCATCTAATTCTATCATATAATTTACATCATTCATTTCCTTTTTTTTACCTTAAACGGTTCCTTCAATCTCACTTCCAATTTATTATTTCCGTCCGGCAATAAAATGAGGACTTCCCCCCCTTCCTTGAATTCCCGCATTCGGACGGATTTATCGTACCATGTTTTCGTTTTGTCTGTATATTTCCCCTTGCTTGTTTTGCAATTTCATGGTATTATGTACTTTTTCTCGTAGTGATAGCAAGTGGGTTGTCACTGTTTCTTCATTTTTTCTCCTCATTCTCCCAGGATTCCTTTAAAATTTCTAACACCCCCCTTGGGTTGTTCCATATAGTAATTCAAATGGCGAGAACCCTGTAGCTTGGTGTGGAGTTTCTCTGTATGCAAAAAAGGACATAAGGAAGCATTTTGTCCCATTGGTTTACATCATCTCTTACAAAACGTCTCAACATACTAATTAGGGTTCCGTTAAATCTTTCTGTCACTCCATTTGTCTGAGGATGGAATGGAGTAGTTAGTACTTGTTTAATACGAGAATTCGTATAATTTTCGGATGTATGTCGATATAAAATTGGTTCATTATCTGTTAAAATTTCCTTCGGGATTCCGTGACGCGAGACATATTTCGCTAATTCTTCTGCGATTTTTGGTGATTTTGCTGTTCGTATTGGGATAGCTTCTGGGTATCTCGTAACCAGATCTTTAATAACTAAAATGAATCTGTTTCCCGCGCTATACTTCGGAAGTGGACCTACAATGTCCATTGAAATTCTCTCAAATGGTTTGCCGAAAATGGGCACATTTTTTCATTGGAACTTTTTCATTTGGTTTTTGTATACAACTAATTGACAATCTTTGCATCTTTTACAAAAGTTGATAATATCTTTTTTTAAACCTTTCCACCAAAAACGCTGCATGACTCTATCTCTTGTTCTTTGGGATCCCATGTGTCCCCCCGTTGGGCTTGAATGAGCCAATTTTATTACCGCTTTCCTTAATTCATGTGGTACCAAAAGTTGTCGTTTTTTAACATTTTCCCAGTCTCCATTATTTTGTAAAGTAGATTTCCATTATTGGAAAACTTTTATTTTGCGGATTTTTTTGATTCGTTAGTGCTAGTTTTATTTTCCTACATTCTTTATCGTTTGTTTGTAGTTCTGCGAATTTTTCTGAAGTTATTCCGAGTGTTTCAGTTAGTTCCTCTTCGGTCTTTTTGATTCTTTTTCTACGGTTGATAATTTCTCTTGTTTTTGGTTATATTCCTTTTTTATCCGCCCTTCTTTTGCTTTTAAGTTTTCTCGGTTTTGTATTTTTTATGAATATCTCGTCGTTAAACTGAAATGGGTTTTGTTTATTTGATCATCATTTTCATTATTGGGGGCACAGCCTCCCTTTTATTTTTTCTTGACTCCGTGTCACCGCATTTACTCTTTTTATCATGGATGTTGCTTTTAGTGCAAGGATGTTTTCGATATTTCTGAAGTCTCCCCCTAATAAAACGTCTACTGCAAGAGTAGGTACAATCCCTACTTTTAATTCTTTTTTAACCGTATTCCCCTCATTATTGGCTAATTCTATTATGACCTGAGCTGTCGGACATTTATGTTCTGCTCCATAGTAGCATAGCGATGCCACTTTTTTTTGTAATTTATGTCGGTTTTCTTTATCAAGTCTTCCTGTACATAGGTTTGGTCGCTGCAGGAATCAATAGCTATTTCTACCGATTTACCATTTAGTTCGCCACTTGCTTTGTGTGATTCTGCAAATGCGCAAGTTTTCATATTCTCCGGGCTTTTAACCCATGCAGTCCTCTTATACGTTTGAGACTTTTTCCAATTATCTCGGGATCGATAATTTCTCGGATTGTCGTGTCTTCCCTTTGCCCCATCTTACCTTGTTCTGTAATTATTGTCGTAATTTTTTTTCGCGCTTCGGCAATCTGAGGCGTAATGTCCTTGTTTATTACAGTTATAACAGGTAACGTCATACTGTTCCTGTTTTTGTCCGTATTTTCTACCGTCTTTATTTGGGCAATTGGTGCTATAGTGGCCGCTCAAGTTAAAGTGGTAGCATGTTACTTCTCCTTGTGTTTGCCATTTTTGGCTAGCATTCTTTTTATTTTTTGTGTACGGGTATTCTTTTCTACCATTTCCTCCTAACCTTGGTTTTTGTGGGAATGCCTCCCTTTTAATTTCAGTGTGCCTGTCTGCTAATTTGGCCATTCCTTCAATTGTTTTTTGGGTTTTCTGTGGGTTTTCTCGGACTACTGTGGTTCTCTCGGCTCTACCAACATGTTCATAGTCGTCCAGTTTGATGATACGATCTTGAATCGATGATCCGGTACACCATGCGATGATACGATAAATCAGCTGCATGAAACCTGCAAAAAACCTGGCGTATGATGGAAATACAAACATAAACCACGATACATAACACGATGCACGATGCAATGAAAAGCACGATGGCAACCTTGATATTACGCTCCCAAACAATCTGATTGATTTCAACCATTGATTTCACTGCCATTTCCACGTAAGCATTTTTGATGATTTCATACAATTCCTCTTCGATTGCTGTACTGTTATAAGACTCCATAATTCAATCAGTAAAATTTTAGATTTTGGTCAGCAATATAATTTTTTCTTCTCCCCGCAACTCCCCTACTTTTTCTACCTTCTTTGAAGGGTGAGTTGTTTTGTTATACCCGTTCTTTGATGTAATAATTTTTCCTCATGTATTATCGCCACTGTTTCTTTTGTTTGGATTTCTCTATCTGCGAGTAATTCTTTCTGCACTTGTTTTAGACTTTTCTCTTCTTCTCTGGTTCGTACCGGGGATCGCTCTATTACTGATTTTGGTTTGAAGATATCCTCTTCACATGTCCCGGAAATGTCTATTTCACCTGTTGAGTGATATAAGGTTCTATCTGATGGTGTTTTTCTTAGGGTATTTCCAGCGGGAGTCGCATATAATTGTGTGTCTGAATCCGATTTTTGTTTTACCGCGGTAGATCTTGTCTGCATTCTTCGTTGGTCTGCTATTGTTTTAAGGTTTATTTAACTTCTTTCGTTCAAATGAAAATCCTTTTATCAATGTTTCTTTTATCCTTTTGTGAAAAATTATTTTCTTTTAATTTGTCGATTATCTGTGGGGGGCTCAGCCTCCCTTGTCTCCCAAGTTAATTATTCGCGTGATTTATTGATTATTAAATTTTATTATCTATTATTATCCGACTAGGCACGTATCAGATAAAAATTTTCTCCTTACGATTTTTATATTTAGCCTCTAACTACAATAGGCTACTTTTGTAGGCTAAATTATCCTGTCTCTTTGAAAGCGCGGAATTCTTTTAATTATCAGATTTACTGATAGGACCTTAACTCGCTGCCACCACTTATTGGAGGTTCTTTGTGCGGGGGTCACCACTTTTAAAGGCAAAAAAATGGCGCAAAGAGTTGCCATGCCACTTACTGGAGGGGGACGGTCCCTCTTTGGCCCCAAATTAGTGGGATTTCCGCGGTTACTCCAACGGTTCCTTTATACTAACGTGATCGGGGTGGTCTATGTCCACATTTAAATCCAAAGTTTACCGATAAGATTGTCTAATTAACCCTTTAGTCTCGGCCTAAGCTGAAAAGTAAAATAGGTACATAGAAAAAATCTTACTATATTCAAAGTCACACGTATAAAATGAACTGAACTGAAAAAAGGACAAATTCTCCCAGCCCGCTAACCGCAGCACGTGGTGGGGGTTACTAGGGGTGGTAAATGAATCTTTCCAGCCAATCCCAGGACTACTAATATACTGGCCAATCTCCCTAACTGCGCACTTTTTTCCTCGTGGTCTATTAAACACGTACGCAGTTAAGAGGACCCAAAATGGCGTCAAAAAAATAATAGGAAAATTAATATTTATTACTTAAGGAAGGAAAATAATTAAGGGGCCCAAAGAAATGAATCTGGGAGGGACATTTATCTGACAAAACTGGGACCAAGGGTTCCAACACAGATGATTATTCAACTTGGTTTTGATTAATGATTAATGTTTTAATATTCCTGACTTTAATGTTCAGATGTTTGATATTGTGCATGTGGGTATACATATTGTTGTTGGATCTATTACGTTCATGATTGGTCCCTCAGTCATCAGAATGGTTGGGGTTTGAGTTCTAAAATGTATTTGGGAGATTAATTTGCTTTGTCTGACAGACTGATTTATTGTTCATAATTGTACATTGGTCATGGTTTAGATACATCTTATGGATCAATGATTTGAAAGGAATGCAGTGGCGTAATGTTTTTTTGTTGCCTAGTAAGGGAAACCCAAGGTTTGACAAAGTAAAATTTGATTTTTGGATATTATTTCTTACTATCATTTTGCACCATTCTTGCAAGGGGCTATCCCTTTCAACTAATGTTTTTGTAATGTCAAAATTTAATTGTACATATTATTATTATTATTATTTATTTATAACCTGTCATTACAAAAAACACAAGGCAGAGTACAATAAAGATAAAAAAAAAATAAAAAAGAAAAAAAAGGGATAAATAATACTTCAACGGATACAAACGAGAAAAACACTAAACTGACAAGAAATACGAAACATTTCTACACTTGACTACTGCTTGAGTAAACTATGCCAGGGGTGGTTACCAATTTTACTGTTAAAACGGGAAATCTGATTTTCAATTATGAGAGTGGGATCTGCCAGTTTTATACCTATTAATGAGGTATGTGTTACGTGTCCAGGGGGGGAGTCTTAAAAGGTACTTAGCATATTTAAAAAATATTGCTCGAAGTTTCTGTTTAGTGGTGCATGGAAATGTTCGCCAAAAGGGCTCAGGTATAAAAAATGGGGCAATGCTAGTGCAGTATACAGCCGAGCAAGGATAAACCGGTTGAAGCTGAACTTCGTTGCAACCAATCTGCTGTATGCAAAACCGGTACGCTTTTCTAGATGTTGAATTAATAGCTGTCGTGTGTGTCTCAGTGTTTTACCAATCGGTAGTCCAAGATAAATGATGTGATCTGCTGGCTTAATACTTGTCTGTCCAAGGTCTATGGTAGGCGGGACTTGGTTTTCGGGCCAATTAAACAGTAATAACTCTGATTTTGCAGCGTTAAATTCTAGGCCTATCGCAGCATATTGCTTTTGAAAAATAGCAAAATGCATTCAATACCACCAATATTCCGGCTCATATTTAAAATATCGTCAGCATAACAAAGAAGAGAAAGGTCAATACCATCCAGAACACACGTTATTTGGTAATTTTCCTGTGCTGGAAGAACACTGTTATTAAAAGCCGGGGCAGAAGTAGGAGCACCTTGCCGGGCGCCTTTTCGTACTGGGACGATTGGGTAAATTTCACTTATATTCTTCTCGGGCTAAACAACTTTTATTTGTGCCTGGAGTTTTTCATACATGTCCTTTAATGGCATTATGACATCTCGTTGGACGCCTCTCTTTCCCATTTCTAGAATAATTTGGTCGTGGATAAGGGAATCAAACGCACGCTTGACATCATGAATACCAATAACGACCGACTCGCCTGAGCTTTCAGCGTCAATAAGGACAGAAGCCACGACGCTTAGCGCATGGCCACAACCAAGACCAGGTTGAAAGCCAAATTGGGAGGGTGGTGCGTAACATTTCTCATTTATTTCTTTAATTATAAGTAGCTCAAAAATTTTGCAAAAAGTTGTTGATATAGTAATGGGTCGAAAAGACGTACATTCTTCCAGGGGTTTCCCCTTTTTTGGCACAGGGGTAAGGGACTCTATGCAAAAATTACTGGGAACCACACCTTGCACAAAAATCATCTGAAAAAGCAGGGCAAGGTGCTGAATGAGCATGAAGATGGGTTTTTTAAATGAAGAGCAGAAATTCCATCAGCACCACGTGACTTTTTCTTTTTAATGCGACGGAGCACGTTCTGAACCTCGGATACCGACACAGTAACGTCAGAACGGTCGGTGCTTGATAGGAAATTATGCAGCTCTGCCTTGTATTTTGCGCTAAGAGTTGGACAGGGGGATTTAAATTCTTGTTCGTAATAAGTTCTCCAAGATTCAAGGGAAATTGAAGATGCAGCAAAATTCGGCTTTCTTTCGGAAAGAGTCTTCCATATAAGGTCAGGATTTCGTAGAGCATCTTCAGAAGACTTAGCAATTACATTAGACCGGTGGAGAGCCAATTCTTTTCCAAACTTTCTTTTTGTAAGGAGTCTAACGGCATTTACAACCCCAATTCTCGGCCCGTCCACACTCCTTCCAAACAGAAAGCCAAAATTTTGCCTGGTTGCATGCATTAACTAGGCCAGCATTTTGCGACCAACCTGAAACTTGCGTACCAGTCTTAATTTTCTTTATGGGAACAGCAGCTTCCTCAGCTGAGCGAAGAGCGTGTGTAATTTGGGCGGCATATATATCAAGTTCAAGTCGGGCCTCTTTCGGTTCAATTCGTCGTGACTGGATCAGAAGGTTAAATGGGATTTTAATTTTAGCTAAAATTTCATCCGAAACTTGCGTGTAAACCGACGTATTAACATTATTCCAATCCCGTATTTGTGTCCATTTTTTTGTAGTTTTTGCTGTGTTATTTTGGTGTGGATGCTCAGATTGTGTAGCGGGAGGTGTGATTTGCAGTTCTATTGAAAAATGGTCAGAAGTAAAAGTAGTGCCAGACACCCGTACTGAAGTAGGGAGTAGGTCTTTAGAGCAAATAACATGGTTATCTGAACAAATGGTTATCTCAAAAATTTGATCGGTTGACCTTGGAAAAAAAATGAGAGTGGGGGGGGGTCTAGTTGAGTGTCGGTTACTATTGAGCCGGGTCGCTACTTGCTTACAGTTCGTTACCATAAACTGTTTAACAAAGGATTTCCCTTTCACAACTTACCAAGGCTAGATAAATTCAAACATAGTCGTATATCTGCAGGTAATCGTAATTCTTATTCCAAGTTTAAGTAGTCAAAATTTTGAAGGATTTTTTTTATTCCTGCAACATGTATGAAGCATGCACTATGGCTTTGAAGCATGGGCGCTCCGAGAAGTGGATGAAGATTTGCTATATGTCTGCCGGAGAAATCTGATAATTAATAATTTTATTAATTCCTTTTCTTTGGCCTACTGCACAAAAAGATAACTCTACAAAACGATTCAAACGCTTGTTTATAGACATTTGTTATGGGACAAAAGTTGGTACCCCCCCCCCCCTGGATACGGCCTTGTGACTTACGATTTGATTAAAAATAAAAAAAAAACATTATTAAAAATTTTTTTATTTTCAAATACAAAACTTCTAATTCACACGTCTGAACCCCGAAGGGACTCTGCCTTTTATGATCCTAAAAAAAAATTACAAGATTAATTAGAGATTAGAAGACATTAAAACAAAAACATACACATACAACATAACATAAAAAAGAGCTGAATTAGATCTTAGCTCAAATTGCTGAACTGAGCTGAGACAATGAATATATTCGATTTGGAAAATGATTGGAGACTCTGTTCATCCGTGAACAATTGCTTAATTGAGAGAGGAATTCGAGACAATATTTGAAGGCGCCCACCTGCCCAGAGTCTCGGGCAAGTGACCCAAAAATTTGAAAAATTTGTGAAAAATTCAAATTTTTTTCAGAATGTTCAGCTGAGCTTAGGCAATGAATAGGTACTGTTTGAAAGATAAAGATGGCTTTAAACGATTTTTTGCCTGTTATTTCAAGCAAATCTATGGTCCTATGTCAATTCTAAATTACTTGGCAAAAAAAAAAAAAAATGAGAGAGAGAAGAAGAAAAAGACTGTAATCCTAATGCAGCAATTGAGACAAATGTGCACTTGAACGAGGTTTTGACCTTACTCATCTATCCAACTACCTAGGACCAAACAGTGTAACCGAACCATCAACCAAATAGAAATGTCCAAATCCATGCAAATTCGTCATCAATAAATGTAAGTCGTTGTAAATTTACAAACAAAAGCACCTTAAATCTAGCGAAATATTTCCAAGTAGTACGTTTCATTAGGGCTCATCAGAAGAAGTACCACCTGCCTTAACGGGTTTCGAGGCTTTACTTTCTTTACCCGCCAGTGTTTAAAATCTGTGTAATTACTGCAATTTTTGCATACTTAAATAATTGGGAATAATAAGCTGAATAAGTAATATTTGAATGCATATTACTTTCAAGGAATGGAAAATTAATTTCTTCAAAATTAAAATCATCCGTTTTATTATATATTTTAAAAACTAATTTATTATTGTCTGAAATATTAATAATTAAATGTAAGAAATGGTCAGAGTGTCCTGTCCCATAGCTAGGCTTCAGAATTAACTCTACTCTGTACAATTTATTACTAAGAGATCGTCCAGATATCTTTTATTATTTGAAAGGTTATATCTTAAAACAATTAATCGCGCCAAATATTCTTGGGGACATCTTGTAGTTTTCTTTTCGCCATTTCTTTCCTTGTGATCAGCCTTCTTTCGTTTGTTGATTGTGTTTAAAGCGGCTCGAGGGCAATTGGCATATTCCTCGGAAGTTTTTTTCTTGCCTTTAATTTCATTTTTCCTTGCTCCATCACCCTGGTCAACTTCTGTGGGAAAACTGATGCCACACATTGGTACCGAGACCACATGCACAGTGTCTGTGGTATTTTGATCTGAGTTTAAATCGTAAGTTTAACCATGTTTGAGTCTTGGCAAGCTTCCAAAGCTTGCCAAGGGTCCATGTCGAACAGATGCTTTTTCATTTCTAAAATATCATCAAGCGTGTTGTTTGCGCTCATTAGCTGCCAATCTGTTTTAAAGATTTCATAACATATACTCGATGAATGAGTATATCGATGAGGTATTGTCTCATCTCTTTAATAACTTGTTCTGTCTTGGATATCTGATTCATCGTTCTCACATTCCAAAAATCCATCTTTAGGTGTTGTTTCGCAGTCAAAAATCGGTTCCGGGGGCATGCAGGGGTCGTTATCTGGGGGGGGGGGGGGGTGATGCATCCGAAGCTGTTGTAGGCGTTTCAGTTGCAGGTGTTTTCCCCTGAGGGTTGCCCCTGGGGTCCCGGGTGTGGGTTGCAAACCCACAGCCCAACCCTTCTCATTTAACGGACTTGGGACCGTCATGTTCCCCCTACCTCATTGAGCGTAGGTTCCTTACATGGTTGAGTTAAAACTGGGAAGATGTTCTTTTTCTCTATATATATATATATATATCCAAATTTAAGGCAAAAAGATCATCTTCAAGAAAAACAAGCATAATATAAAAAACTAACTTACAAAAAATTTAAAACTAGCTTAAGGAATAAATAATTTTGACATCCAAAAAACGAAAATTTTCCAAACTGTAATCCTGTAAATTTCGTTGAAGTTGAAAAGAATATTGTTTTTTATAAGCTTATCAGCATCGAAACAGAGAATTCCTGAGCTATCCCTGTAGTTAGGCAGCTCAGGGCTATTGCCGCTTTCGAAATTTTTTTGCTAAATTCATTGGTGTGGTCTTTTTTTTCGAATACATGCGTTGCATGATTCCGTTTCTACGATCTTAGCTATTTTCGGTCTGATAAATACTGGAACCTTCTTTGTTACAATTCTTGGTCTCGTACATAGTGAGTTTGGCTTTGGGGTGTGTCTCATAGATTCTGTCTGTTTTTTCAACTGGTGTTCTTCTATAGACTGGCCTGGCTTCCGGTTCCGTTTTTCAAGTTCCATTCTTCAGTTCCATTCAAGTTCCTTTTGACCATTTCAGGTTTCTAACAGCAGTCTGATGGGTGCTTCAAAGCTGAGCCATCTAGTAGAAACCACCGATAGCAACTGTTTCACTTCAATTTTAGCGGACTTCTGGTGGTCATGAAATTCTCCAATCCTCTTTGGACTATGGGTAATTTAGTGTATTGTATCATGCACAAAAGACCCTAACCAGTCTGGCAAGGTCTTAGATGCTGGTTCAACAGCAGCTTAAAAAACTTACAATCTAATAACAGACAGATAATTTCTGAAAATTGGTTTATACAGGGAAAAAATTCAATACTATAAAAGCCTTTTCACTCCGACCTATCGTCCTTTTTTCAATTCAATTCAAAATGGTTGTTTCAAAATGGCCATGGCTGTCATTTGTGATTAATGTGATGAAGCTTTAGAGTTATGTTACATATATGTCGTCTCAAAATCACTAAAAATAATTAGAAAATGTGAGCTCTACAAAATTCAACTTGTCGCAGAATATTAGGTCATATTAGGAGCCTTTAGCACAAAAACCTGTGACTTTCTACCATTCAGCGGCAAAAACAAGAACAAAATATGTCGTCTAAAAATCACTAAAAATAATTAGAAAATGTGAGCTCTACAAAATTCAACTTTTAGCAGAAAATTAGGTCATATTAGGAGCCTTTAGCACAAAAACCTGCCACTTTCTACCGTTCAGTGGCAAAAAACCTGTGAACCTGTGACTATCAAAAGACCTGTGAAGTTTCACAGGAAACCTGTGACTGTGGCAACACAGCTCCCAAATAACCCCGACCCCCCCTCCCCCACTACCAGAAAAAATCCCCCTTGAAAACCTTCAATATGGTTCACAGCATGCTTTGACAGAAAGCGTTGCATCGAATACTTCCCCCTTGTTTACTTCCCAATAACCAAATGTAAACGTTGGGTTAAGTTCATATCTTTCAGCCGTCCCCCGAGGGACTTTGGGGGATTAAGTTATCCTAAAAGACATATTAATTATATATTCGACCATGCTGAACAAAATGGTTATCTCAAAAATTTGATCGGTTGACCTTGGAAAAAAAAATGAGAGTGGGAGGGGGTCTAGTTGAGTGTCGGTCACTATTGAGCCGGGTCGCTACTTGCTTACAGTTCGGTACCACAAACTGTTTAACAAAGGATTTCCCTTTCACAACTTACCTAGGCTAGATAAATTCAAACATAAAGTCCTATATCTGCAGGTCATCGTAATTCTTATTCCAAGTTTAAGTAGGCAAAATTTTGAAGGATTTTTTTTTTTATTCCTGCAACATGTATGAAGCATGCACTATGGCTTTGAAGCATGGGCGCTCCGAGAAGTGGATGAAGATTTGCTATATGTTTGCCGGAGAAATTTGATAATTAATAATTTTATTAATTCCTTTCTTTGGCTTACTGCACAAAAAGATAACTCTACAAAACGATTCAAACGCTTGTTTATAGACATTTGTTATGGGACAAAAGTTGGTACCCCCCCCCCCCTGGATACGGCCTTGTGACTTACGATTTGATTAAAAATAAAAAAAAAAACATTATTAAAATGTTTTTATTTTCAAAAATACAAAACTTCTAATTCACACGTCTGAACCCCGAAGGGACTCCGCCTTCTATGATCCAAAAAAAACATTACAAGATTAATTAGAGATTAGAAGACATTAAAACAAAAACATACACATACAACATAACACAAAAAAGAGCTGAATTATATCTTAGCTCAAATTGCTGAACTGAGCTGAGACAATTAATATATACGATTTGGAAAGTGATTGGAGACGCTGGGCATCCGTGAACAATTGCTTAATTGAGAGAGGAATTTGGGACAATATTTGAAGGCGCCCACCTGCCCAGAGTCTCGGGCAAGTGACCCAAAAATTTGAAAAATTTGTGAAAAATTCAAATTTTTTTTCAGAATGTTCAGCTGAGCTTAGGCAATGAATAGGTACTGTTTGAAAGATAAAGGTGGCTTTTAAACGATTTTATGCCTGGTATTTCAAGCAAATTTATGGTCCTATGTCAATTCTAAATTACTTGGCAAAAAAAAAGAGAGAGAGAAGAAGAAAAAGACTGTAATCCTAATCCAGCAATTGAGACAAATGTGCACTTGAACGAGGTTTTGACCTTACTCATCTATCCAACTACCTAGGACCAAACAGTGTAACCGAACCATCAACCAAATAGAAATGTCCAAATCCATGCAAATTCGTCATCAATAAATGTAAGTCGTTGTAAATTTACAAACAAAAGCACCTTAAATCTAGCGAAATATTTCCAAGTAGTACGTTTCATTAGGGCTCATCAGAAGAAGTACCACCTGCCTTAACGGGTTTCGAGGCTTTACTTTCTTTACCCGCCAGTGTTTAAAATCTGTGTAATTACTGCAAATTTTTGCATACTTAAATAATTGGGAATAATAAGCTGAATAAGTAATATTTGAATGCATATTACTTTCAAGGAATGGAAAATTAATTTCTTCAAAATTAAAATCATCCGTTTTATTATATATTTTAAAAACTAATTTATTATTGTCTGAAATATTAATAATTAAATCTAAGAAATGGTCAGAGTGTCCCGTCCCATAGCTAGGCTTCAGAATTAACTCTACTCTGTACAATTTTATTACTAAGAGATCGTCCAGATATCTTTTATTATTTGAAAGGTTATATCGTAAAACAATTAATCGCGCCAAACATTCTTGGGGACATCTTGTAGTTTTCTTTTCGCCATTTCTTTCCTTGTGATCAGCCTTCTTTCGTTTGTTGATTGTTTTTAAAGCGGCTCGAGGGCAATTGGCATATTCCTCGGAAGTGTTTTTCTTGCCTTTAATTTCAGTTTTCCTTGCTCCATCACCCTGGTCAACTTCTGTGGGAAAAACTGATGCCACACATTGGTACCGAGACCACAAGCACAGTGTCTGTGGTATTTTGATCTGAGTTTAAATCGTCAGTGTTAACCATGTTTGAGTCTTGGCAAGCTTCCAAAGCTTGCCAAGGGTCCATGTCGAACAGATGCTTTTCCATTTCTAAAATATCATCAAGCGTGTTGTTTGCGCTCATTAGCTGCCAATCTGTTTTAAAGATTTCATAATATATACTCGATGAACGAGTATATCGATGAGGTATTGTCTCATCTCTTTAATAACTTGTTCTGTCTTGGATATCTGGTTCATCGTTCTCACATTCCAAAAACCCATCTTTAGGTGTTGTTTCGCAGTCAAAAATCGGTTCCGGGGGCATGCAGGGGTCGTTATTCGGGGGGGGGGGGGTGATGCATCCGAGGCTGTTGTAGGCGTTTCAGTTGCTGGTGTTTTCCCCTGAGGGTTGCCCCTTGGGGTCCCAGGTGTGGGTTGCAAACCCACAGCCCAACCCTTCTCATTTAACGGACTTGGGACCGTCATGTTCCCCCGACCTCATTGAGGCCAGGTTCCTTACAAGGTTGAGTTAAAACTGGGAAGATGTTCTTTCTCTCTCTCTCTCTCTCTCTCTCTCTATATATATATATATATATATATATATATATATATATATATATATATATATATATATATATATATATATATATATATATATATATATATATATATATATATATATATATATATATATATATATATATATATATATATATATATATATATATATATATATATATATATATATATATATATATATATATATATATATATATATATATATATATATATATATATATATATATATATATATATATATATATATATATATATATATATATATATATATATATATATATATATATATATATATATATATATATATATATATATATATATATATATATATATCCAAATTTAAGGCAAAAAGATCATCTTCAAGAAAAACAAGCATAATATAAAAACTAACTTACAAAAAATATAAAACTAGCTTAAGGAATAAATAATTTTGACATCCAAAAAACGAAAATTTTCCGAACTGTAATCCTGTAAATTTTGTTGAAGTTGAAAAGAATATTGTTCTTATAAGCTTATCAGCATCGAAACAGAGAATTCCTGAGCTATCCCTGTAGTTAGGCAGCTCCGGGCTATTGCCGCTTTCGAAATACTTTTGCTAAATTCATTGGTGCGGTCTTTTTTCGAATACATGCGTTGCATGATTCCGTTTCTACGATCTTAGCTATTTTCGGTCTGATAAATACTGGAACCTTCTTTGTTACAATTCTTGGTCTCGTACATAGTGAGTTTGGCTTTGGGGTGTGTCTCATAGATTCTGTCTGTTTTTTCAACTGGTGTTCTTCTATAGACTGGCCTGGCTCCCGGTTCCGTTTTTCAAGTTCCAGCTCAATTAATAAAGGCCTTTTATTTTCCATACAAAACTGTTCCCACTCTTTAGGTACCAATGGTTGGACCTCCGTCATAGTGTATACACTTTGCCTTCTCTTTCTTGATGCCATTTCATGCAATATAGCTCTTTCTCGTGTAACCCCATAACTTCCTGTTTGTGAAAATCCATTTGCATCAATAGAAGTGAATATTTGATCGTAACTACTTATATTCATATTTGCCTTATCCCTTTTCCCTCAATCAAACAAGTATTGTTTCCTGGTATCTAATTGTCAAATGAACGCTTTATCTACAGCGCAGACAATTTATACTCCAGCTGGCGAACTCAGTTCCTCTGACAAAAAAAATAGTGCGCGAACTCAAGCTTGTATATATATGGGTTGTAAACGCTATTCATTTGATAATTAGATTTCGTCAAGGCTTCATTTAACATTGCTCCAAAAAACTTCAGGAAAAGCAGCAAAGAAAGCTTCATTTTTGAAAAAGAAAAACTTCATGGCAGCGTGGTGCCAATTGGACTCAATCACCTTTATACGGCCCTGACCCCCCCCCCCCAATAGGTAATCTAGTTTTTAATTTAAAAGTTTGTCCAAGTCTTGAGTGGAAAATTTCCTTTTAGGAGTTTGAGGGACAAAGATGACAGATATTGAGACAGTACATAATATTCTCATTAAGTTTTTTCGCGCCCTTTTGTAGGTATAACTATGGCAATGACTAAAGCCCACTTTGGTTGTTAACAAGAAAAATAGTTGCTTTAGTTAATTAAATAGCCATTGGGCCAGTGGCGGATCCAGAGTAGGGGTCCCCCCCCCCCTAACGTAGTCTAAAGTAGTTTAGTTTACTTAAATAACGCAAGTTTGCGTCAATTAAACTTTGTCCTAACGCAAGTTTATCAGATCAACCTATTTTGCGCCCCACTAAAAAATCCTGGATCCGCCCCTGCATTGGGCCCCAGAAACTAAACTTTAGACCATTCAGACATGGTATTTACGGAGTGAGAAACCCCGCTTTTATTTTTTCAGAAAGCTAAATGTGCATCCAATCCATTTAAACGTTTGCATTATAAATTAAAATATGCCATGATATTTCAAAAATAATTTGTCGATTTTGTTCTTTGATGTGGAAAAGTAATATATGCTTGCGTATTTCATCAATTTGAAATTATGAGTTGTATTTTAGATAACCCAATTTATGTTGAAAGATATAAATTAACGTTTGTATTCCATTTATGGTAAAACGAAGAAATCGTGTCACAGTTTGACGTGCAATGTTAAAAGCAGCTTACATCAAGATTATTAATACCAATAACCTCAATTGAAAAGGGAGGGGGCGGGGGGTGGGATTTTTCATCGGAGGCCTTGTTCTGTAATTTAAAATAAAAAAATAAAAGTTTTGAGCTCAGAAATTAAATAAATTTTAGGGAAAATATCAGAAAAGTTATATGTTATATTACTGCAAAAACAAATGTTTACTAAATCAAAAAAGAAACTATCTCGATTGGCCAAATATTGAAGCTTGTTTGGTCTCTTCTTATGAATAAATAAAAAAAATCAGTTTTTTTAACTGAAAGTAAGTAGCGACATTAAAACTTAACCCTTGACGGGCCACTATAGGAACGAATGTCAGGAAAAATCTCCAACGCTTCCCATGTAATCTCTAGGTCAGACTATTAACGAAAAAATTTTTTTTGCATGATTTATTCAAAATTGTCAATTTTAGATAATGTTGTAAAAATACGACATTAGCCTCTCGAGTATATAAAAATGGGGCATTTTCACTTGGTGTGGAAGGCTTTAAAACAATTGTTTTTGGCAGTAAGGCACAGTGGAAGGTCACATTTTTCGCATTCAAAAGTGGTATATCCCGATTTGCAATCTTTGCAGCGGCTCTGCTTTTCAGTCTTTTTTGGCCAGTGATCAAGTCCATCGGCTTGAGAAGATATTGCCGGTCGGATTCCATTGCGACTTCGAATGGGGCTGGGACTTGCTTCAACATCTGCGGATGGTCTAGCACGTTTACGTTGGGGCATCACACGCGCCGAGGCATACAACCCTGCAGCAACTTCAGACCTGAAGGCTCTCAAGATCAACGGTTCGTCTGTCCTTGAAGTCAGCGCTTTGACGTCTGACCTGAAAAGAAGCCAGCTATTGCAGACTGCTGTGTCAATAAGCCACCAGAAGATTCTCATATACCATTTTCGTGTCCGAAGATGAGTTCGGCACATCTCCACCAGCATGTCTGCTAAATCTACGCCACCCATATGACGGTTGTACTCATAAACAATGGCTGGCCTTGAAACTTCAACCCTGAATTTATCCTTATCGTTCCAGCGTCTGCGCGTATCCTGTGGCGTTATTCCTGCATACGTTGAAGCCAAGCAAACCATGTTGTTATCTAACCATTTCACTACAATAACGCCCGAATGAATGTCAGTCCTGTAATCTGACGTTCCTCTCTCTCGTTTCTTCATTTCATCATCTGTGAGGAGCGGGCAGCCCTTCAGTCGCGCTTTGTTCAACGTACCAATGCAAGGGAATCCTTTAATTTTGAGCAAACTCATTAGTTTCAAGCTCCAAAACCAGTTGTCAAAGTAAATCTTGTAGTTCATTTTCTCTGGCAAGGTACTCATCAGACGTAAAACTATGTTGCCACCGACTCCAAGATCTGGCTCTATGACGGCCACCTATATTTTTTGGACTTTCGATTTCTTCTTTGATTTTCCAGTACTTGCTGTTACCGGTTGCTGTTGCTGACTGGAGGGTGGAGTTTCCCCCGAGTCATCGTCACTGGGTTCAGTGTTAGCCTCCACGTCATCCTGTTCCAAGAAGAAGTGGAGATTATCCAGTAGAGGCAACAAGTCTGCACCAGGATCATCGATAAGATCTTCTGGAGACAGGAAGTCTGGATCATCGTCATCATCATCTTCAGACAAGTCAGACAACATGTCTTCTCGAATGTCAAAAATATACTTCTCCGCCTCTTCTGCGTCAATTCGGCGATTTTGAGCTCGTTTTCTTAGTCTTCCATAAGATTCCGCCATCTAAAAAGAAAACAAAAATAGTTATTCGTTTCACAATTTTGAGCCACGATCGTCCGATGTTGTATTTTTACAACAGGAGGAAGTTTATCTTGCTACTGATCCAAATTCTTGCACATTTCGTGAATTTCAACTACAGTAATTCTGAACGGTATATATTTTATACGCATATGACATGCAAGGAATCTCCCACCTTTTCGTTTTGTTTCCAGTTTCTAGCTTAGAAATTGCCTACCTTTTCATTCGTTTTTCTTATCCCTTGGTTTGGTGACTCACTGTTTAGGCCACATGTCACACAGCAGCTCCCCGAAGGTATCAATCGACTGTCATCTTTCAGCCCCATCGAAAGATGTTGATAAAAGCAGTATATTTTTACAGCAAGATGGCAGTCCAAGCTCGAAAAGTACAGTGTTGTTTTTTTTACAACAATTGCCTCTATAGGGTTAAAACGAACAGAAATTATTCCGTATATGAAAGGAGCTGTCCCCTCCTCAATACCGCGCTCTTTACGCTAAATTTTGTTTTTGTTTTAGACAATTAAGTTTAGCGACAGATTCAAAATTTAGCGTAAAGAGTGAGGTATTGAGGAGGGGACATCCCCTTTCATATTCGGAATAATTTCTGTTCGTTTTAAGTTTTAATGTCGCTCCTTACTTTCGGTTAAAAAAAACTTTTTTTGATTCAATTTCTGAACATTTTTGAATTAATGCAGCTTTGACTTTAGCTCACCGTACAGCAATAATTAAAAAAAAAATTGCATATTAATTTTACTTTTTTGGCTTAATGGCTTTCTCGAAATTTTGTTCTGACGTATCTTACGATTTAACTTACGTAACGAAGTTCTATATTCGTCTGTTTAATTACGTATATTAGGGAGTTTGCCCCCTAGTCGATACCTTGCTCTTTATGCTAAAGTTCGAATTTTGTTTAAATAAAAAAAAAAACCCTGAATCACAAAGGCCGGTTAATTAGAATAGATACCTCTTTTTTAAACTACTTAAAAAACTTTAGTGAAAAGGGCGAGGTATTGACTAGGGGGCGAACCCTCTCATATACGTAATAATTTCTGTTTGTTTTAAGTTTTATAGCTTCTCCTTACTTTCAGTTGAAAAAACTAGTTTTTTCTTTTTAATTTCTGATCGTTTTTTAAATAAAGCAGGGAGTCCGGCACCCCCTTCATAGAAATGTCCCTTCCCCCAAGGAAACATCCTCCCTGGAAGGATCCTTCCCCGTAATCACCTCCGACAACCCCCCGTCATAAAAAAATCCCTCTTGGAACGTCTTTATACTTCCCATTAACCAATACTATATTTAAACAATGGGCAAAGTTCATAACTTCCAGCCATTTTTCCTGGAAACTAAGGGGGAGTAAGTCATCCTCAAAACATATTTACTAGATTTTCGACTATGCTGAACGAAATGGCTATCTCAAAATTTTGATTGGGTGACTAGGAAAAACAATGAGCGCGGGAGGGGGCCAAGTTGCCCTCCAATTTTTCGGTCACTTAAAAATGGCACTAGAACTTTTAATTCCCGTTCAAATGATCCCTCTTACGACATTCTAGGACTACTGGATTGATACGATTACCCCTGGGAAAATAAAAAAAAACAACAAAAAAACAAACGAAAAAATAAACAAATAAACACGCATCCGTGATCTTTCTTCGGACAAAAATACAAAATTCCATATTTTTGGAGATAGAGCATGAAACTTTCTGATACGCTGAATCCGATGGTGTGGTTTTTCATTGGAGTCTTATGAATTTTTGGGGATGTTTCCCCCTTTTTTCGAAAGTAAGGCAAATTTTCTTAGGCGCGTAACTTTTGATGGGTAAAACTAAACCTATAGAAAATTCCGGTTTTTATAGTTTTGGTTACTATTGAGCCCGGTGGCTCCTTACTTACAGTTCGTTACAACGAACCGTTTGATGAAAGATAAACACTTTGCCTGTATCTGCTCTGGACGAACGACAAATTACAAAAGTTAATGCTATTATACGTCAGAGCCATATTATAGTCAAACTTGTGCGTATATACAGCGCCAAAAATTTATCTTGTTTGTAATTTGTTGAATTAAGAAATGTTAAAATGGCAAGGATAATCTTTATGATTGACCAATCAGAGTGAACATTTGAAGCCTATTTATGAAATTGGAAATATTTCTTTTCTTCCAAAATTGGAAAAAATGCTTGGAACATCATTTTCCTCTATGTATGCGGAGTCAGGCTTAAGACACAACAACGTAGCAGCAGTAAACAACGCTTTGGAACGTTATATGGTCTTTTCCAAGCAACTCCTTTCCATGTCAATTCTTCGCTTCTGTGGCACCAGCTTGATGTTAATTTCAACGTAAACGCATATCATTCAAAACTCTTGTGGCTCGTCCTTGTGTTCTTGTAAAGTGTGTCAAGTTTAATTTTAAGGTTTGTTTGGCCTGTTTCTTCTGTAGAAACCGATATCAGATTTCTTACACAAAGGTTGACGAACCAGCACCATAATGTACCACGAAGTAAAATTCGGCACTTAGCTAAACACGCTAGACACGCTAGACAAGATGCTTGGCTAGACATTGAGTTCTTGACTCTAGAACTCAATTTCTAGGATTTTCGATTGCAGCTAATCAGAATGTGTCAAGATCCACTATTTTCATCATTTTTGTTTACATTTATAAACTGAAATTTAATTTTTGTTTTCTCATTAATTGTTTTTTTTCATTTTAGGCAAATATGCAACACAAGACATAATAATGAAGCAATCTAAGGCAATTGTTTTGGCTTATCTCATCCATTAGCTTGTGCCAGTAAAAATAGGGATTAAAATTTTGAAAGTTTTGCCCACATAAGCTCTGTTGATTGGCTAGAAATGATAATTCGAAACTAAATTTGTAGTTTTAGCTAAGCGCCGAATTTTACTTGTGAACGGTCGTTGCCTAGACATTGGATTCTGGCTAGACACGTGTCTAGACATGGGATTCTAGCTAGACACGCTTGTGAACGCTGCTTAATTAAAAGATAAATGTCAACTAAAACCAAAAAGAAACTTTACCTCAATACGCCACACATGGAAGCATGATTTCCCAGCTTTGATTGCTGAGAATGCCTGATCAAC
This sequence comes from Artemia sinica, assembly GCA_027921565.1. Lineage (NCBI taxonomy): Eukaryota > Metazoa > Arthropoda > Branchiopoda > Anostraca > Artemiidae > Artemia > Artemia sinica. The sequence goes on along the minus strand of CM051270.1, from coordinate 62,440,596 downwards.
TGCAATTCTAGAAGCCTGAAAGGACAAAATATTAAAAACGTAGTAACGTATAATTTCTGATGACAAATTTAAACATTTTAGATCAGCTATCAGAAGAGATGATTTATGTACTAACATTGAACAGCAGCAGTTAAATCTAGAACGGGAAACACCCCCAAAATAGCACTTTAGCACAACCGTTAAATAACAACCGTTAAATTAAAATAACGTATAATATCTCGACAGTTCTTTGTTTTTGACACAAAAATCATATTCAGTGTACCCCCGAACGGAAAAAAAATTATTACTTCACAGCCTGTTTAGTATATATTAATATAAATAGCATAAATAAGCCAACTAATTATGTTAGCGTAATTAGCGTAAAGAGCGAGGCGTTGAGGAGGGGACAGCCCCTTTCATATACGGAATAATTTCTGTTCGTTTTAAGTTTTAATGTCGCTCATTACTTTCAGTTTAAAAAATGTTTTTATAGTTAATTTCTGTACGTTTTTGAATAAGTGCAGCTTTGATTTTGGCTCACCGTACATGAATAATTAAAACGAAATTTGCATATTAATTTTCTTGTTTGACCAAAATTCCGTTTTTTAGAGTTTCGGTTACTATTGAGCCGGGTCGCTCCTTCTTTACAGTTCGTATACCATGAACTGTTTGATAATAGATATGCAGAAGCATCCAGAACTACTCCTATAAAATAGCGAAGAGGAAAACTTTGTCATCAAAGAAAAGTTATATTTCTCCGCAAATAAATACAATTCTTTTGGAAAAAAAAAAACACACAACATGTAAACAAAGGGCAAAGTTAATAACTTGCAGCCCTTTCCCGGGGATCTGTGGGGGATTAAGTCATCCTAAAAGACATATTTTTTGATTTTCGACTATGCTGAACAAAATGACTCAAAATTTTAATTGGGTGACTTTGGGAAAAAAAATTAGCTTGGGGGGGGGGGGGGCAAGTTACCCTCCAATTCTGTTGGTCACTTAAAAAGAGTGATCTTTCTTCTGACAAAAAATACAAATTCCTCATTTTTGCCGATAAAAGCTTAAAACCTCTACAGTAGGGTTCTCTGATACGTTGAATCCGATGGTGTGACTTTTAGGGGGTGTTTCCCCCTTTTTTCGAAAATAAGTCAAATTTTTGCATAACTTTTAATGGGTGAGACTTGACGAATGAGACTAAACTTGATGAAACTTATATATTTGAAATCAGCATAAAAATCTGATTCTCCTGATATATCTCATGGTATCAAAATTCCGTTTTTTAGAGTTTCGGTTACTATTGAGCCGGGTCGTTCCTTACAGTTCGTTACCACGAACTGTTTGAAAATGAACGGACGAAATACTGCACAATAAGCCTTTTGTAAAATAAGCCAAAGAAAAGGAAAACACTAACATTGCCCCTTAGTTCTAATAAACTAATATTTTAAAAAAGTTATTAAACTTCCAACACATTAAATAATTAAATCCTTTTAAATTTAGAAATACTTTATAAACACTTTACTGCCCAATTCAGCCTAAATCATGGTTCTAAGTTCAATTACTTGGACTATCTGTTGTGGCTTGACTCTTTCTACAATTAATCATGTCTTGATGCAAATACTGCAAATACTTGATAACTTCATAAATGATAAATTCAAAATCAACGGACGGAAGCACATCCAGGATTTTTGTTGGGGGGAGGGGGGGGGGGGAAGTTGACTTAATATTTTTTTAACCTCAAAAAACGCAAACAAAATTTGTTTATGTCCATTTTTGTTACGTTTTTTACGAGTCAAACATATATTTCGTGGGGGGGGGAGTGGGGGGGGGGGGCGGGGGGGGGGGGGGGGGGGGGGGGGGGGGGGGGGGGTTCAAACTGGGTACCCCCCCTGGATACCCCCCCTGGATACGGCCTCGTCAACGGACTCGAGTCCATTTTCCAAATGCATCCAGTCAAAAAAATCGGGCCACACCCCGGCCGCTGCGGCAGCCGGAAGGCCCGCTGCGGTGGGCCGGGAAGCGCCGCAGGAGCGCCGCAGGCCGGGAAGCGGGGGCCCGCTGCGGGCGGGCCGGTGAATGTTAATAGAGAGTTTCTTCAATTTTTGTTTTCATAATTTCCTATAATAAAATTTCTGTATTGTGTATCCAAGAGATGAATAAAAGAAGGAGTTTGTTACTTACTTACCTACTTCCTACTTACTTACAATTTTTCATAATGACATAATGACATATCCAACAACGGATGTTGATAAAGAATTTATTCATTCTGATACCTAGATTTTGTCAATGTTACCTCATGTGTCTGACAATAGATGTATGCAAATTCCTTTTCTCACATCTCCGATTTTTTAATAGACATTCTAAACTTTTGATATGCTAGCTTACTCTAAAAATAATGAACACATAACAATGTAATGCATAATATATTTTTAATGAAATAATGCTATGTAGAATATTAATACAAAATTATATTATGACATATAGTCACACACACGTTCACTCTTAAACACCCAGAAACGATGGTCCCATGATATAGAATAGTTTTTACAATGTCTTGTGCATTTATCACGATCAGGTATGTCCTTAGGTATCCAGTGCGCGAAGAACCTGACCTCATCTTCAGGACGGTGATAAACCCCTTCAAATTTAGGACAGTTAAATTCTTCTAGATTGAAAAGTGGATTCCTAGGGTCACAATTTTGAATTAAAACTTTATCTGTAGGTACATTACCCTTTACATGGAGTGCTTCAACCCCGAAAAAGCTGCAAATTTCACTGACTTCCTCCTGGACATTTCTCCTGGCCACTATTATTAAGTGGTGTAATCACTCTATCGTAGAATCCCAGTCTGTTTTATACGATGTAATGTAGTACTCCACAAGCTTTTATCATGCTCAAACATGTTATAGTTCACTATTCAATGATAAACAGTCAATTTCTTTGAGTTCCATTGACAATAATAAAATGCACATTCAAATATAACACCACAAGACGATTTTTTCAAACCGATAAATTCTGTGTCATAGAGTCCTATCATCTTGGAAGCTATTAATGTAGTTTTTAAGAAGAGAAATACATCATCAAACTTTTATACCTTCGCTCAAGGTTGAATGGTGTTATGGCTAGGGGGATGACTCCTAAAACCATCTGAATTCATTGCGGGGAGGATTCATAGAACTCTCGGTATCTATTGCATGCAAATGAAGTCTGGAAATTACAATTTTTTTTTATAATTTCTGTATTGTGTATCCAAGAGGTGAATTCAAGAAAGATATTTTGTCATTTTTTTAATATACGTACAAAAAAAAAGATAAAAAATAAATAAAGTTGAATAATTTCGAAGTTTAAAAAAAAATAGTTTGTTCTGTGAAAAAAAAATATTGAATTAGAACCATCAATCCTCATCATTATGAGTATCCAAAACTGGACTTAAGTTTCACATTTGAACTAGAGAATTGTATTTTCCATAATTTTCTTACAAGAAACTAGAGTTTACGGTCAAAACCCTTATTAGCTCAGATTTTTACGGAAATAGTTTTATTTTTCGATCCTAAAATAGAGTTAAGTTTCACATTTGAACCAGAGAATTGTTTTTTTTTCCATAATTTTCTTACAAAAAACTAGTTTACGGTCAAAAACCCTTAATAGCTCAGATTTTACTGAAATAGTGTGTCTGACAATAGATGTACGCAAATTCCTTTTCTTACATCTCCAATGTTTTAATGGACATTCTAAACGCTTGATATGCTAGCTTACTCTAAAATATAATGAACACATAACAATGTAATATTTTTAATGAAATAATGCTATGTAGAATATTAATACAAAAATATATTATGATACATTCTTAATATCAATGATTAACTTTGGACATTTTGAATCTGTTCCATTAAATAGTTCACCATGTTCTCTCTTGATATTGCAGTTATTGTCTTCTCTTAGTTCGTAATCAGTAGAATAATCATTATTCCATTTTGAATCATACACAATTTTTACTGGTGTCTCATGAACAGGCTCAATATGCTTTTTCGTCTTTGGTATTATTTGATTTATCGACTGTTTGATCAATGCCAGTAACGTTTGCTGATGCTTTGTTTTTCATCGTTTCATCTTTATATTCCGTAGTGATATTTTCTGACAATGCCATTTTTTTTTTTTTGGCAATTTCACTGTCTATTAACACATTATTTTTACACAGGTAACAGTTTCGGCACGTAAACAAGATATGGTTTACGATATTAGTAGCAGAGTAGGCCTTTCTTTTATTAGCCTTCCGTTGAATGCTAATACCCGAAAGCTGATGATTGAATGTATCCGTAGGTAATGTGTTACCTGCAGCAGTAGCAAGGAGTTGTCCTCTATCATCAACAATTATTTTTATCTTAGCATTCTCTTTGAGTGCAATCATCTCTGGAGATCTCAATCCCGCATAACCACCATCATAAGAGTTGAATATTTTCGGTATTCCAAAGAAATTTAATTCCTTACTGTCATGACAATGCATGCATACATTTCCAATAGTGCTACCACTTGTACTTGTTTCATAGTTTAAATACTTCTCCTTGTCGGCATTCAATGCTACAATAACCTTGTTATGTGAACACACACTATTAAAATGTTCCATCTTCACTTTTTTTTCAAAGATATGACTTATGTGTTTATCGTTCCACTGCGTAAAAAATACTGATTTAATACATGCAATAGACTAGGTAGTGTCGATAACCGGTCATAGAATACCAGTGGGAAAGCCACATCGTGTCTCTGACCAATTATAGAGCACAATTGTTAGAAACGTAAGCATATTTTGAAATTTTAAGATATGTACAAAAAGAAAAAAATAAATAAAGTTGAAAAATTTCGAAGTTTTAAAAAAAAGTTCGTTTTTATGAAAAAAAATATTGGATTACTAGTTCAGATTTTACGAATATAGTTTAATTTTTCAATCCAAAAATAGACAAGTTACACACCTGTACCAGAGAATTGTATTTTCCATAATTTTCTTACAAAAAAAAACTAGAGTTTACGGTCAAAACCCTTATTAGCTCAGATGTTACGGAAATAGTTTATTTTTATAGGTTTCAGACAACACACGCCTATGAGAGACTAATATACCCATCTCCCCCAAAACACTTTTCAGCCAATTCTTGTTATTTTTTTATTTCAAGTCATTCACACGGGTTTTTCGCTAGCAACTCGGCCCACAGTACAGCACTATAAGTACTCTAAGACACCCCGTCCCATCCCTCCAAAATATTTTATTCAGAGATTTCTTGTTAAAATTTTTTATAATGAATCCTAAATCTTTGGAAACAGCCTCTATTTTTGCCCGTTTAAGTTTTGATGCTGCTCCTTGCTTTCAGTTGAAGAAACTTTTTTATAATTCAATTTCTGATCGCGGGGGGCGGGCCATGGTTGAAGTTGTTTTCATGTAAAAATACCCTTCCCCTCTTCCATGGAAAATTGCCCCCTCAAGACAATTCCGTTCCTGTCGACTTTTGGAGGGTGTTTCTCCATTTTTCGATAATCAGGCAATTTTTCTCAAGCTCATAGCTTTTGACTGGCAACACTAAAGTTAATGAATCCTAAATCTTTGGAAACAGCCTCTATTTCTGCCCGTTTAAGTTTTGATGCTGCTCCTTACTTTCAGTTGAAGAAACTTCTTTATAATTCAATTTCTGATCGAGGGGGGCGGGCCACGGTTGAAGTTGTTTTTATGTAAAAATACCCTTCCCCTCTTCCATTGAAAATCCCCCCTCAAGACAATCCCATTCCTGTCGACTTTTGACGGGTGTTTCTCCATTTTTCGATAATCAGGCAATTTTCTCAAGCTCATAGCGTTTGACTGGCAACACTAAAGTTAATGAATCCTAAATCTTTGGAAACAGCCTCTATTTCTGCCTGTTTAAGTTTTGATGTTGCTCCTTACTTTCAGTTGTTGAAACTTTTTTATAATTTAATTTCTGATCGCGGGGAGCTGGGCACGTTTGAAGTTGTTTTCACGTAAAAATACCCTCCCCCTCTTCCATGGAAAATTCCCCCGTTAAGACAATCCCATTCCTGTCGACTTTTGGAGGGTGTTTTTCTCCATTTTTCGATCTGGCAAATCTTCAAAGATGCTGTCACTTTCCGAATCCGATTCAGTGTCAGTCGCGGAAGCCTTTTCCTGCTTATCGGACAGAGTATTTTCCTCTGAGTCATCTTCTGAGTCACTGTCGTGAAGTACAGAAAGACAACATTCGGTACTTGATGACCGAAAGCAGAAAGTACGTCGTCGCGTATCAAGGCTTTCATTATTCGCTGGCTTTCAATACGAGCTCGCCCTAGCTTGAGCTTGATTTCATCGTCCCCCAGGCAAAGAAAAATCAGAGCTGACAGACCCAACACCAATGGATCTAACTCGCTTGGCCTTTGGCAAGGACAACTGTTCATTAGAATATTAAGCTTCAAAATCCGTTATACTTTCATATCGACGAATTTCATGTAGAAGTTGGCGGAACGAAAAGTTTATTACAGTACTGTTAGTGCTGGTTTGAGACCGCATCTTCATAAAAAAATCTTCACACGGTTGGCTATTCATGTCGGAGAGTTTGAAAAGACGTTCGAGCCCAAGCCGTTTGAATCGACGAATGAGAAGCACTAGGGAATTCATATTTATCTCTAGGCAATGATAAAGGTTTGTGGTAATAAAATTTTCGTTCAAAGCATAATGTCCACTTTTTAGGACCCAGGATCTTCAATGTCGAACGCAGTAAACAACACGACCAAGTAAAGATAACCTCTCAAGAGGAGAAAGTTTGCCGTCGTAAAAAACGCGCCGTACGCTTTCCATAAGCCAAAGATAAAACTGTGTTCCTTCGCTACCAGGAACACGCTGTGTTCAGGTGTGCCGGAGACACAGCCGGAGGCACGAAGGAAGGGACACCTGTGACGGTCAGTTATTAGCCCCTCGGATTAAGCAGCAAAGAAGAAACATTAACAAAATTAAAAACTGAAAAATTGTATTGAAAATATAGGCTGTACACTTACACACTAGGGGGAGAGATCGTTGGTAAAGTGAAGTGGTTGTATAATTGATGGAGGCAAGTAGCCTACTTTAGGGCTTGTAATGATGTTTTCATGATTTTATGGTGTTTCTTTTTAAGTGTGCCTAAGTTTTGACAGATACATCCAGTTTCATTATTTCTATAGACTTTGAGCCATATTAAGGATCTTTTTCAACAATTTAATAAATAGATATAAAAATCTTTATTAATCAGAATTTATCAAACATTTGAGACCCAAGACTTTTTACTTGTGCTGCAATTTAGTAGTAGATCTTTTTCTTAAGATTTGACTTTTATAGTATAGTGCTTGAAAAGATAAATTCCCTTTGATGGAGAAGGAGTAGATGTGTATGTAGCTACTTCCTGAGAATCATTAGTGCTCTGGATCCGTTGCTGAGTTTTATATATCCTACTTAATTGCTTTCTTAGATCAACAGAAGCCACTAATCTTTATTTTACTCATATTTTCTTGTTAGTAAAAAAATTTGCAAGATCTCCTTTTCTCAATTAATTTCCTTGACAAGACCTAATTCCTCTCTTATACTTTTGAATAACCTTTGGTAAAGTTAATCATAATTGCTTCTTGGGAAATTTCTACCCTCCAAACTAGGTTGTTTTCATAATCCCTTCCAGTTTATTACCTTAAATCATATTGGTACTTGGGCGTTATATGGGCCTTTTAAAAAAGTCAAGTTTTGTTAATGCTAAGGAAATAAAAATAAATAGGATGAATATATAATAGGTTATAAACAAATTTGGGCTATATATTGGCACATTGGGGGGGGGTGTTTGGTAAACCATAGCCTATATTAAATATGCAACCTAACCTAGGTACCTCCCCCCCCTAAACCCCCCAAAAACAACAGTTTAAATATTGTATGCACAATGAAAAAAAATTATTATACATCCCATGCCCTTTCACTATCTGGATATAGACCCCTGTTGCCCCCCCCCCCAATGCAAATCGTGGAGATTAGGCCCACCTAATCATTTAAGTTATTCCACATTTAAGTTATTCCTGCTATTATCATTACTGCTATGTCGTCACCATTCCAGGTAGTGAGTGTAACTGAAGAAATACATGAGCTTTACATTTCCTTATGAAGAGATAAAAGTACGTCGATGCTGATGCTTTTTGACGTTTTTTTAGCGTTCTTTTGAATTCCTGTAAAGAGAATTATACCCACCCCTTAGTTTGTAGTGAGAAACTTTTAGGAATCAAACTTGTGGTTTAAGTGAATCCATCCGAGTTGTAAAAAAATAATATATGTTTGCCTGAATTATTTTAAAAAGAACAAAACTGGTCACTATCCATGAATTTTTCGCATTGATGAATAGTCATCCAGGGGAATTACAGTAATTAAATAGCAGTTGTGATACGAACGACCAGATGTGTCACATACAGAGGGGAGGTGGAGCGTCCTCCAAATTGTTCGATTAATTAGTAAGATGGGGCCGACTCCATTAAAATTGTGGAGCGACGCTCTGAAACTTTATCAGAACATTAATCTTGGAAAATAAAATGACTTGAAATTCTGTAAAAGCTGTGGCCTTCTCCAAATATTTGGACTAGAGACGCCTCTAATAACAACACTTAAAAGGAAGCAAGATCAGTCTGATTAACTTAAGACGATTCCTTTGAATTTCAGCAACAAAAAATATAATTTTAAACTTAACGTTTTTTTAAAAACTGATATTTTTTAGGAAAGGCCTGTTTCTTTTTATGGGTCATTACATTTAATCCAGAATATGTAGAAGAAGTTACCAAACACGGTGGCATTCCAGTATTGTCAGATATACTGAATGATTCACAAAAAGATAAAGTTAGGCGAATTGTATTAGCTGTTTGTCGAGTAAGATATTTTTGATTTTCTGGGGGAAAAAAATAATTAAATGGACAATTTCTCATTGGAAAGCAAAAGAGAAGAATTTTAAATCCAAAATTGAATATAGTTGATATGACATAATTTCATTCATATATTTATTTTCTTTTAGATCTATGTTAGGTTCGCAGTGTGTTGGTGTCATTTCTTGCCGTGTCATGTAGTATCCGTCGTAAATAAGCTCTATGGGATAAATAGGCTCTCGTTCAAAAGTACTTTCTTCATTATCATTTAGTCCAAATGTCCAAAACCTTATGAATTTGTCTAGTTGTTCTCCAGTTAGAAAAAATATTTTTCTACCATTTAAATCATGTACATAATTTTCAAATTTTTCCTCTATGGGATAGGTAGGTATTTTGAACATTTCGGTTTCGCACAACTTAAACTTTTCAGTATTTGGCTCAGGAGAAGCTTCTTTGCATCACAACTGCCTGGTTGATGGGTGGACAAACATATCCACCTATATGGACAACGCCTAGTTGTTTACACCCCTGAGATTGATCCTCCCATTCTGCTTGATATTCCTTGAAACACCTTGACTGTTCTTAATGCACTTGGCAATCATCCCTTTGCCAAGGGTCAAGGCAAATTCTCTTCACCTCCTCTTCAGCTATTTCTTTTCCATCTATATCACGAAACTTAAACTAAAGAGGGAGATTAGGATCTCCCCTTCTAAGTATTTGAGCCGTTGGCTTATCAATGACATTAATACCACTATAGGATATTTCGTCTCATCCTTTTTGTAAAATTAGGATCAAAATAAAAGTCGCAAAACCATTCATAATTTGAGATACTTTTGGGTTCGAAAAGTGGTCTGTTTCTTTTTTTTTAGCCCTTAGAGAACCAATTCGTATTTTATACTTTTGCACATATTCTCGATACAATCAGATTTCATGCAACTCAGATATAGCTAAGATCTTGGAGAATCTTAGGATATTAAGAGACTGGAAAATCTTGCTGCAGCTGTTTTTGCTGGTGTTTTAAAATCCTTTGACAATCAGGACCACTGAGGACCACTCAATTGCCTTTGATGAAGGTAATCCGTTTTTTTTTACTTATTGACCCCTCCAAAACCATAAAACTGTTGTTTATTTTTAGTTATTGCTGCTATTATCATTACTGCTATGTCGTCACCATTCCAGGTAGTGAGTGTAACTGAAGAAATACATGAGCTTTACATTTCCTTATGAAAAGATAAAAGTACGTTGGATGCTGATGCTTTTTGACGTTTTTTTTGCGTTCTTTTGAATTCCTGTAAAGAGAATTATACCCACCCCTTAGTTTGTAGTGAGAACTTACTTCTAGGAATCAAACTTGTGGTTTAAGTGAATCCATCTGAGTTGTAAAAATAATATATGTTTGCCTGAATTATTTTAAAAAGAACAAAACTGGTCACTATCCACGAATTTTTCGCATTGATGAATAGTCATCCAGGGGAATTACATTAATTAAATAGCAGTTGTGATACGAGCGACCAGATGTGTCACATACAGAGGGGAGGTGGAACGTCCTCCAAATTGTTCGATTAATTAGTAAGATGGGGCCAACTCCATTAAAATTGTGGAGCGACGCTCTGAAACTTTACCAGAACGTTAATCTTGGAAAATAAAATGACTTGAAATTCTGTAAAAGCTGTGGCCTTCTCCAAATATTTGGACTAGAGACGCCTCTAATAACAACACTTAAAAGGAAGCAAGATTAGTCTGATTAACTTAAGACGATTCTTTGAATTTCAGCAACAAAAAATATATAATTTTAAACTTAACGTTTTTTTAAAAACTGAGATTTTTTAGGAAAGGCCTATGTATTTATGCAGCTATAAAACTTAATAAAAAGCCAGATTCTGTAAATTTTGTAGATTGTCTTTTGGCAATAAACCCGAACCCTTTAGTGTGGAATATTCTGAAATTCAACAATGTCAAAGAGTCTCATGGGTTTTACGTTTTTCCCTGACATTTTATTTTTACTGTCTTCAAATTTTTTAATAGCTACAAATTTCCCCTCAAGAGGACGGAACCCCATAAATTCAATACATACAAAGCATCATAGTTTTAAATTTGTTTTGAAAGAATGAGAAGTGTATCAAGTTTTGAACCCATGGGAGTATTTCTTAGCGTTTCACACGTACAAAGGTTTGTTTGCAGTATACCCACAAGAAATGTTCTGTTTAATAATAAAAATTTCATTTCTTTGTATGTTTAGTATGTTTTTTATTTGTTATTCCAATTATATACTCATGTCCAAGATAATATCCGTATCCAAGTCAAAAACTATGTATGCTCAAATTCTTCAAAAATGACGTTTCATCCTTCCAATGTCAATCATAAATCAAGTTTTATAATCTTTTAATTTTTAAGCTAGTCTGCCTAGATTAGTGTCAAAACTCCTACTTTATTTACTTTTGATTGGAAAAGATGGCGAAGATGGTAGTGCACCTTTCCAGAGTCCATTGGATCTTGAAATTCTCTCTTTCTTTTTTCTCTCTCTCTAACAGAGTAACGAATACGTTCAAACGTCTGGAAGATGCCTCGAGATGGTGTTACGGATCGAGGAATATAAAGCTGCGTGGATACGTATGGACGGAATTCGTACATTTGTCACCGTTCTACGTGGGAAATTGAATTTCCAGCTTCACTATCAATACTGTTTCTGTTTATGGGTCATTTACATTTAATCCAGAATATGTAGAAGAAGTTACCAAACACGGTGGCATTCCAGTATTGTCAGATATACTGAATGATTCACAAAAAGATAGTTAGGCGAATTGTATTAGCTGTATGTCGAGTAAGATATTTTTGATTTTCTGGAAAAAAAAATAAATGGACAATTTCTCATTGAAAAGCAAAAGAGAAGAATTCTAAATTCAAAATTGAATATAGTTGATATGACATAATTTCATTCATATATTTATTTTCTTTTTAGATCTATGTTAGGTTCGTAGTGTGTTGGTGTCATTTCTTGCCGTGTCATCTAGTATCCGTCGTAAATAAGCTCTATGGGATAAATAGGCTCTCGTTCAAAAGTACTTTCTTCATTATCATTTAGTCCAAATGTCCAAAACCTTATGAATTTGTCTAGTTGTTCTCCAGTTAGAAAAAATATTTTTCTACCATTTAAATCATGTACACAATTTCCAAATTTTTCCTCTATGGGATAGGTAGGTAATTTGAACATGTCGGTTTTGCACAACTTAAACTTTTCAGTATTTGGCTCAGGAGAAGCTTCTTTGCATACACAACTGCCTGGTTGATGGATGGACAAACATATCCATCTATATGGACAACGCCTAGTTGTTTACACCCCTGAGATTGATCCTCCAATTCTGCTTGATATTCCTTGAAACACCTTGACTGTTCTTAATACACTTGGCAATCATCCCTTTGCCAAGGGTCAAGGCAAATTCTCTTCACCTCCTCTTCATCTATTTCTTTTCCATCTATATCACGAAACTTAAACTAAAGAGGGAGATTAGGATTTCCCTTCTAAGTATTTGAGCCGTTGGCTTATCAATGACATTAATACCACTATAGGATTTTCCGTAGGATTTTTTTAGCCCTTAGAGAACCAATTCGTATTTTATACTTTTGCACATATTCTCGATACAATCAGATTTCATGCAACTCAGATGTAGCTAAGATCTTGGAGAATCTTAGGATATTAAGAGACTGGAAAATCTTTTGCTGCAGCTGTTTTTGCTGGTATTTTAAAATCCTTTGACAATCAGGACCACTCAATTGCCTTTGATGAAGGTAATCCGTTTTTTTTTTTTACTTATTGACCCCTCCAAAACCATAAAACTGTTGATTATTTTAAGTTATTCCTGCTATTATCATTACTGCTATGTCGTCACCATTCCAGGTAGTGAGTGTAACTGAAGAAATACATGAGCTTTACATTTCCTTATGAAGAGATAAAGTACGTCGATGCTGATGCTTTTTGACGTTTTTTTTAGCGTTCTTTTGAATTCCTGTAAAGAGAATTATACCCACCCCTTAGTTTGTAGTGAGAAACTTTTAGGAATCAAACTTGTGGTTTAAGTGTATCCATCTGAGTTGTAAAAATAATATATAGTTGCCTGAATTATTTTAAAAAGAAACAAAACTGGTCACTATCCATGAATTTTTCGCATTGATCAATAGTCATCCAGGGGAATTACAGTAATTAAATAGCAGTTGTGATACGAACGACCAGATGTGTCACATACAGAGGGGAGGTGGAGCGTCCTCCAAATTGTTCGATTAATTAGTAAGATGGGGCCGACTCCATTAAAATTGTGGAGCGACGCTCTGAAACTTTACCAGAACATTAATCTTGGAAAATAAAATGACTTGAAATTCTGTAAAAGCTGTAGCCTTCTCCAAATATTTGGACTAGAGACGCCTCTAATAACAACACTTAAAAGGAAGCAAGATTAGTCTGATCACTTAAGACGATTCCTTTGAATTTCAGCAACAAAAAATATAATTTTAAACTTAATTTTTTTTTTTTAAAAACTGAGATTTTTTAGGAAAGGCCTGTTTCTTTTTATGGGTCATTACATTTAATCCAGAATATGTAGAAGAAGTTACCAAACACGGTGGCATTCCAGTATTGTCAGATATACTGAATGACTCACAAAAAGATAAAGTTAGGCGAATTGTATTAGCTGTTTTGTCGAGTAAGATATTTTTGATTTTCTGGGGGAAAAAAATAAATAAATGGACAATTTCTCATTGGAAAGCAAAAGAGAAGAATTTTAAATCCAAAATTGAATATAGTTGATATGACATAATTTCATTCATATATTTATTTTCTTTTAGATCTATACTTTGTTAATATATGTTTGCCTGAATTATTTTAAAAAGAACAAAAACTGGTCACTATCCACGAATTTTTCGCATTGATGAATAGTCATCCAGGGGAATAACAGTAATTAAATAGCAGTTGTGATACGAACGACCAGATGTGTCACATACAGAGGGGAGGTGGAACGTCCTCCAAATTGTTCGATTAATTAGTAAGATGGGGCCAACTCCATTAAAATTGTGGAGCGACGCTCTGAAACTTTACCAGAACATTAATCTTGGAAAATAAAAATGACTTAAAATTCTGTAAAAGCTGTGGCCTTCTCCAAATATTTGGACTAGAGACGCCTCTAATAACAACACTTTGTAATGGGGGGGTTTTTATAAAAAAGTTATTTATTCTTATATTTTCGGATGTTTCCTCATATGGGAAATTTCAATTAATTAATTCAATGGGGGAAATTAGTTAAACTCTAAACGGATGGTTCGCGAGTGGCATACCTAAGTGGAGGCGGAACTTCGTGTGTAGGGAGCTTAATTTAACTGTACAAATTGGGAGCTCTCATTAACGCACATACTGAGTCGAAATCAGATTGAATGGATTCATTTTCCCTTGGAAGCGAGTGGAGCCACAAGGACAAACTATCTCGAGAAATACTAGCATAAAGAGAATAAAATAAGAAGATGATGCATTTATTACTCACAGAACTGGAACAGAGCTCGGTATATCAAAATATTTGCAGTAAATGGCACTAAGTTAAAACTGGTCACTGGTTCAATACTATTGTTCTGAGCTGACAATCGACTGACTAGATAAGACTCATTCCGAAATAAGACTGTCATAAGACTCCAAAATTAAGACTCACACAATAAGACTGCTCCAAAAGGACTGCTCCAAAAAGACTGCTTCAAAATTGCTAAGTTCTCGCTATCTACTCATTCCAATTTCGCCAGAGGTTACGTCCGGGCGTTACTAACAAGTATACTATTCCGATCCTATTGGTTTCCCTATCTGTCATACATTACTATTGGACCAATCAGCTAGTTGATTTTAATTAACTTTTGAACCGGCTTATGATTCTTCTAAAATTTCGCTTCGGAATTCTTCCCAGCATGGTACAAGTCTAACATTGTATTTAATTTATACAATTTTTGACATATTTTATGCAAATTTCAAACCTAAGATTTATAGTTACATTTCGCTTCGGAATTCCTCCCAACATGGTACAATTTTTTACTAGATACAGAGTTTAACATTGTATTTAATTTATACAATTTTTGACATATTTTATGCAAATTTCAAACCTAAGATTTATTGTTACAATTGTAATACAATGTTTCGCTACTTTTTAAATTTGACAATTACTTGTTAATTAAATTATTTGGGTTTATATTCTGGGCATTTTTACTTGGAAAATTTTTTGGGTATTGGAAATTGATTCCATTACATATCATCCTTCCCGTTCTTAACGATGTCCTCATCGTTGTGTCACCCTACTCTTTCTACTCTTTTAAATTTTGATCTCGCTTCCCCCCCTTTTTTTTGACTTGGTATTTGTTGCTTTAATTAACTTAGCCTTGGTAAGATATATATATTTTTTTCATGTTCCCGATTATTCTACTAGACTACATGTATTAAAACATCACCTTAAAGTCCACCACCTATACACTCTATTTGACGAAAGGGTCAAAGAGTTTCTATTGACTAACATATTTGATTATATGATTATGTAATAATTATTGTTCCCTCCACCTGATACTAAAATTCCTTCACCTGATATGCTAATAATTCTACATAGTTCTAACTAATTAAGCACTGCCTTTGCGACTATTTTATCACTTAAAATGGTACATATTTGCTTTTTCTCTAAGCTTAACTATACTTCCACCTGATATTATAATGATACGATACGTAATTGATTCTAATTGGTTCTACATGGTTCTAACTAATCGAGTTCTGCTTTTGCGACTATTCTATCACTTAAAATGGTACATATTTATTTTCTTTCTCTAAACTTGACTATACTTCCACCTGACACTATAATGATACGATACGTAACTGATATCAAGGCACTAATGTATATATAAGATAAATGATTGGAAATAAAAGGTTTCACAATATAATTTTTAAACTTTATGTATGATTGCAACATTGGGAAAATGTAATTTACACTTATTTTCAACTGATTATGAAAAGTTGTTCAGTATTCACTAAAGTTATAGTTAGATACATAAGATTCACACTTACTTCATCATTCTACGTGTCTATTTGGGATAGCGTTTACAATGTTCCTAAGTATGACTATTTGCACAAAATTGTCCGTGTTTGTCCGTGGTTTGTCATGTCAAATACGTTGAATTGATGTTACCGAGTCGTTGAAATGTTCACTAGGTAGATAACTCTTCGGGAATAGGTCACCTGAAATGGGTATCTTGATCGATGGGCTGGGTATCTCTTCTTGGATACTTTTATCCTCGGGAAAGTCTAATACTCGTACAGTCTGTCTTCCGTAAGTTTTTCACATACAGTCTTTCCTTTATTTGGACTATGGGTTATGTAAGACATGTAAGGGTAACTATGGATGGATTAAAACTCTATCTCAGGTTCTATATTTGATGTATTGTCTTTGATTCTTGTTATAATGATATATCATTATTGAGGGATAAAACGATAATGACGGGTTGGTTTCCTTCTTTTAAACACTTCATTTTGGGAAAAATTTAGCACGAACAGTTTATATTTCCCACAAAGTTGATTATGATTGGTTCCTCTTCTCATGGAGGATAGTTGTTTTCGTGACATCTAATTGGGTATGTTCAAAACTTGATCTTGGCCTCTTGGTTTAACATATTGTCTTTGATCTGAGGCTTAAGATATACCACTTTTGAGGAATTGGCTCCAGGGTTATTCTTGGTGTTATAAACATTAGATCTTTAGGACTTTGCCGTCTAAGGATAGTTATTTGACGGATATTTATGCAGTTTTGCGACATGACTGGTCGGGGTGGATCATTTCAAATATGAATATTTATATATGGAGTTCTTGATTCGCCGATAGTGGTTGGGGTAGTGTTCCTGATACTAGGCTTGGATGACTTGGATTTTCATTAGGTCATTGTCTTCAGGGGTTTCCTCGGTGAGTACTTTTCGGTGGTTGACAAATGATGAGAGTAGATGCTACTGGGTTGTATCTGTGTTGTTTGCTTGTGCACCAATAGTTAATCCTCACTGATTACTCTGCATCCTAGAATATAAATATCTGGGCAGAATCATATGCTCTTTATAATCACACAAGTTAAAACACGAACAGCAATAATACAATATTATACGGGGACTATTGTTTTTAATAATAGTCATAATTAGTCGTACTAATCACATCAATTTAATATGGGTATATTTGAACTCAACGATAAAATGAATAAAATCAATCATGCTCTACATGCATATTGCAGCAATACTAGGTTACTACGAGACAATTTTAGTAATCATACGAGAAATGATCATGTCTACAAAAAAAAATAACACTATGAAATTTTCAAGATTTGGTGATTATATATATATGCTTGTATAGATGTGCGTTTGACATCTGTTCAATACTTAATACATTTTTAAATGTTATTCAATACTTACCTACTTTAGCATTAACTTTTTTATTATACAACTACATGCGAGGTAGGTTACATGGTTTTATGAGAGGTCTTGATTTACTATAAATTTCCAAGTTTTTACTGTTTATGCGCGTCCATGCCGCCTAAGAAATACATCTTTGCAGTTGCATGGGTTTACACAAACGGTAAGTAGAGATTTAGGACTGGACATGGCGCGAATGAGGACCTCTACTCCCATTCGCTCGATCATGTCCTCCCTTATTTTTTGTTTAAGGATTATCAGGGAGTTCCGGGTTTAGATTTTGCATCTCACTCGGCTCGATTTGATCTGACTTTGCTCTTTTTCTACGTGTCATTCTCAAAATTCTTCCGTAATTTAGGTTCAATATGATTCTTATAGAATGCGAGATCATGAATACGAGTCCCACCGTCAGGAGGATATACCACCAAAAATTCGTTGAAAATATTCCGTATCTACTCTCTACATACGTCAATCTTTGGTTTTCATTGGTAAATAGGGGAATTTGAGAGTCTAAGGCTTCTTTTATTTTTGTTAGTGGTAAGGTTCCCTTGATATTCTCTATTTTTGACCATATCGCGGTTTTCTCTTCTTCATTCGCGATATTAGGAATTGTATATGATAAATTTATTGGTTTGAAATTGATTATTTTGGGGCTTATTATATTTGTGCTTGTGGTTATCAGTGGTGTTTGTACCGTGGCTTCTTTGGTTACCAGTCGGCATCCTTGTTTTATCGTAATCGTTCCCACGTCTTGTAAAAGTAGTTCGGTTCTGTAGCTTGGATCGATTTTTTCTGTATTTTATAACAAGTTAGTCCCTACTGTTTCTTTTGGAACTGAGAATAGCCATAGGTCATTTCTAAGATGAATAAATATTTCGCGCTTAGTACTACCTATTAGCGCTTCGCATGAATTTGGAATTTCCTCTTGTTGGGTCTCTCTTAAGAATATATCTAACATACAGGATCCAGGTTTTACATTATAAATAGGCAGGGTTAGTTGACATACTAGATTTTTGAATGCTACGCATTCCTTAAGGTCCTGTGGATTTGCTAAGGCATATTTTCTTCTATCTTGATCGACAAGTAAATATTCCGCTTCGGGGGTGATAGTCATGAACGAATTGGTTTTGCCTATATTGGCTGGAAACGTAGAAATTTTATACAAGTCATATATGGATTGTTGATTTATTAATGGAATTGTTACTACTGCAAATAGTTGTTCGCTTATTTCTGTTATATGAACTTTGAGTTTGGTGTAATAGTGGAACAGGTTTGCTACTTCTGGTTCTGTTGGTAGATGTAGACCGAACGTTAGATGTGTTTTTATTTCGTCTAAGACACTTTTTAGGTTCGAAGGATCCACTAGGTCATACGACAAGGTTCCTCCGGTAAGGGCAAATAATGCGAATTCAAACTTGCTAACGTCAGTTGCCAGGTTAAGTAATGACATTGTTACTATGTCTAGTGATACCATGATGAGGCTCGAATCGGTAATCAGACGATCTGCTTCATTTTTCAAATAATTCATTAGGCTTACTGTCTTTGATATTTTCTTCGAGATTGCCTCAATTTTGTCTCTCTGGTAATTGGCTATACTGGCTTGTATTTTTTGGACATGTAAGGTCACATTCATGGCGTTATTTAGTTTTCCTACGTTTTCCCTTAGGATATTTAGATCTTCTCAGTCGAAAGCCCAAACAAGCGTGAGGCTAATTCTCCCACGATTGGTATTAGACTAGCTGATCTTCGGTATATGCTTTTTTCGAAAAAATACTTCGAAGATTCTCGTGGTGCTTTGTTTTAACTTTTGTATTTCTGTGTTGAACAATTCAAATAGTGCTTGCAGTCTCTGTCTATATAATATTAGGAAAGATTGGTGAATCGATACTCTTAACGCGTTTTTCTCGTTTAGCTCAGGTAATGGTTCGATATGGAGCCGTTCTGGCTAAGTGGACGCGCGCTGGGCTGAGAATCCGTGAATTCGGGTTCGATCCCTGGTGTGGTCAGTTTCTTAGTTTGGGACGCGGGTCAGTGGTGTGACCCTGTAAGCTTAGCCAGAGTCAACCCAGCTCTAAATGGGTACCTGGAGAAATCTGGGGAAGGTAAACAGGAAGGGTTTGCGAAAGCATAGGTTGGCTGGCCCCCAGCCCCCCATTGCACTTCCTGGCTGAAGGGCCACGAAACGGAGATCAGCACCGCCGGTTTGGACCTTAAGGGTCTAGTGCCGCATCCTTTACCTTTAATGGTTCGATATCTTCTTTTGCCGGTTCGTCGGCCATTGCTAATCTAGCACAAATACGTTTACCGTCTATTGTCCAACATTTCTTGTGTGTGTAGTCATCTTCTTCTTCTTTCTCATATTTATTTTTTCTTTCTTCGGGTTTTACTACTTGTACCCTTATTGTTTGTGTCTCGGTATGTCTTACTGGAGTTCCTGTCTTTAGGCCTATAGTAAATATGAAATTCGGCTGGGTGTGCGTAAACGTGGGCCCTGTTGTCCAATTCCATTTTGTAATTGTCGTTGGTTTTAGATAAGTCAGCATGGTCAAATTTTCAGGTGATTGTTTACTAAGTGTGCTAATTTCTGGGATTCTGTTCCTCGTAGTTTCCGTCATTGAAGATTGTATGTCTTTTACTGTGGTCTCGTATGTAGGCGTGGTTGTCTTGGTGTTTTTTTCTTTTTCTTTCAGTAGGCTTTTTATTCTTATCATCTTGCTGTGTATTTGAGAATGTTAATTCCTTCAGGTTAATAATTTGTCTGTAGTCCTTTTCCTTTGTGAGTTTTGATAATATTTGCTTTGTAACGTTTTGTTCAGCATAATTTTGCCATAATTCTTTGAGAAAAGTCCATAGGCTCGGTAGTTCATTTAGCATTGCGTAATTTCCGTCATAGAGTTTATTTCTCTTGGAAGTTGCTAAGAAGGAACCTGTGGTATATTTTGCTGTAGTATACTCGCTTATAGATCCGTCCACATTACTTAATTCTCTTTTCCTTCTGCTTTCTCTGTTGTTGGTTCCTAGAGCTTTGTCGATTTCTGCCATTTTCTTTTCGAAGTCGTCTATTATGAATTTCGACTTTAGTTTGGGAAGTATGGGGGGTAGATTTCCTTTATTTTCCTTATGGTGCATGTCTTTCGTGGTCTGCAAGCTTTTATCCGATTTTAAGAATTGGAATATGGAATCCTTTAATTCATCGGTGTTTTTCTCCAGTCTCATTACCTGTTGAAATAGGGTTTCAAACGGTTTGGGATCCAGTTTCATAAATATTTTCCAAGCATTGTGGCTTGCAAGTAACGAGTTCTCATGTTTAAAGATTATTCCATTTTTTATGATATCTTGGGCTATGGTTTGGGAAATGAGGATTGTTATGACTTTTGTTATCCACATCCTTTTTGCTGTTTCTGGAATTAATATTTCATTAGACATTATACAGGAAAACTTCTTATGATTGATAATTGAACAAGAGCTTAGATTCTTATTATTTGTTTCCCTTTTTTTATTATTAGGGAGGGAAACAAGGTACTAATTATGGTATTATATTTATGTTTTTCTTTTGATAATTTTCGTTGCCCAAAGGAAACAATATGAGATTAAGATTCGTGGTCGTATAATATGTTACTACAAATTGTATGGTTATCGTACTGTTGATTCTTAGGCTGGGGGGGGGATAGATATTTTAATTACTTTCACATAAGAATTTGATTGTTTTAACATAAGAGTGATTGGGTTAACTTTAATTATTTTGATTGTTTCAGCTTTTTTGTTTTCTTGATTACTTTTGATTTTGATTGATAAGTTTTAATTCTTTTAAACACAATTTCATTTCTTCTCGCTCTATATAGTACACTCTTTGGATTATACAGGTACTGTTTGTAATATTTTATTTCTTGGAGGGGGTCATGTTTCCCTTGATATTTTACACAGTTTGGATTTCCTTCAATTTTGTAAACTAATTTTTACTTTTTACATTTGTCGAGGAGTAGTAAATCTGTCTGGCAAGGACCTTTAACATACCAGTACCGGATTTTATATTGTTTTTGTAATTTCCTAATTTCATGTTGAATAAAATGGAGGTATTTTCCCTTTCTACCGTTATATTTGATTCCTAATTTGCCTCTCGCTGGCCGATATTTTGGGGTGTTTGCGAAATCTAGACCGAACTCTTAAGATTTTACGTCAAATTTCCTTAAATCATACTTAACGTCCCATTTTTTCGTGAAGACTTCCTCCCCTGACTTATTCACGACGATCATTGCAGCCGAGTATATGACGTTTTCTTTTGCATGTCTGATACATATGTACTCCGTATCAATAATTGCTTTGGCCATTCCTTTATTTGGTCCTTTCAGAACATTTCAGAACAATGGCCAAAAGGAGGTAGTTTCTATTGACTTTTGTCTAGTTAACTTTTTCAAGATTGGTTATAGTCATGGTACACTCTAGGTCGAGGTCAAACTACCTTTTCACCGGCATTTCTTCAATACATCGGGTACTTATTCATTCGACCGTAATTCGAGTCATCTGAGCTCCATATTAACCAATTTTTGAGTGAAAAACAAGGTAACTTCAGGTTGAGATTGAACTACTTTTTCACCGGTGCCTCCTTGCACCTGGCTATTTGTGTGTTCGAACATAGTTGCTACCCTAAAGTTCCGTACTCTAGTTTAACGACTTTGCGGTCGCATTTTAACGAATTTCATAAGGGCTTGAAATTATAGAGACTTTCAAGGAACTACCATTTCTTTTCAATACACAAACTATGTATTTAGATTTTGTGACATTTGCTCTACTTCACAGTTTTATAAATACACTACTGGTTTATCCATATAACGCACTGTTTTTCTTTGTTAACGATAATAATCGATTATCATAGCCATAACACTTCAGGTAATATCAGAGGGTTCTTTTATTATTCATTTCAACGAGATTATTTATATATATACAATTTCTCCCACTAATATTAGGTTTTAATTTCAATATGGGTGAATCGTCCGGCAGCGCCGCCCTTGAGATTGGGGATGTAAGCATGTCAAGAAGTTGATAATCTTCCCATGACGAAACATTTGAGCTGAGAAACTTGAGTTCGAATTTTATATTATCTTTTCCGCCTTCAGGTGAGTTTAGGTACATTAAATACACCAATAATTGGTTTGGGAGGTGCAGGCCCTCCAAAGTGGCAGCTATGTCATTCTTCCGCATATTCTGTCGAATGACTTTCCGGCACAACTGCGATAAGGACAATTGGTCATTTATTATTTTTACTACGGAGAAACTTAAGTTTATGTGTGATTGGCAACAGCATAGTTGCTCACGCACGATTATGTCTAAACCAGGGAACGTTTTTCTTCCAAAGTCTTCGTCTTCTTGGAAGAAATTCAGGGTTATTTTCTTTATGTCTTTATATTCTCATGGGGTAACTTGAAAAATGGCGTATCTCCTTGACGGATTTATTGGATTAAGATACGTATTATTTACACAGTTGGCGTATAAGGCCTTAAGGAAGCTTTCACCTTTTAGCAGGTGTCCTTGGTCTATTAGTATGGAGAGAAATTTTATGGGCCAAATTGTAGTTATGTTGTTGTCGTCCTGATCGTACCAAATATTGTTGGCGATATAATCAGACAAGGAGCTATACTTAGTTTTTTGGAATCTGTTGTATTAAAACTCGGAAGGCTAGATTGGCACTTAGTCTAGTGTGCTCTAGTGTTTTTGTCATTGCTTGTGCACTAAAGTTATAAAGCACTAAACTTGCCGTTAATCTTAGGATCATTCTTGGTTCCAACATTGTCTTTTGAGATTTTAGAAGATTACATAGTTTTGGACAGTCTAAATTTTCCACCGTTCTGATAAGTTCCTCTTCTTTTAATGCATTATCAACAATTCCCCATTCTCTTAATGAAACATTAGTGTTGCTTACACTGTGTCTTTTCTTAAGAGTTCGCGAGGTTACATTCTCTAGTTCACGATTATTTAATTGTTGATGGCTTGGGTATTTCATCATGGTTACTTCTTTTTTCCTTCTTACTTTATTCTACTAGGTTTTGGGTTAATATAAGCAACGTACCGTATGGTTGCTTCTTTCCGGCGTTTTCCTTAACCAATGGTTGAAGATTATCACGTACCGTATCTGCAAATGTGTTTTTATATACAATTTATCAGTGATTATAAAATAATTGTTTACTTAATAGTAATATATTTTCAAAATGGTTATAGTGGTTTATGGTATAATATTATTTTTTTTTGCTGATGTTTGTCATTGCCTATAGCTCTTTACTTGGCCCTTTTAATTTATGGTGTTTAACTTTTACTGGTATTGGTCTTTATTAGTCTTTTTGGCATCCTTCTTCCTGTTCTAGTTGTATTTTGAAAAAAAATACTTCTCCAATGTGTCTGCCCACAAAATAATCAACCGTGTGCATACACATTGAATAAGCATTCTCCACGCATCGGATCTTTTTTCATCTTCATGCCTGACTCCCGTATGACCGTGTTGATTATATTACTACGCATCTTTCCCGAAATAATCAACAGTTAAAACACAGAGTCGGAGTATTCTCTACGTCTCGGAATGTGTCCACGTACCCGTAACTTTTTTTGTCACAGTGATTCTTTATAAAGGAAGAGGTATCGTAGGTTAATTCTTACGGATTACTTTCATAGGGGGATGAGTTGATTTTTTCACGAGGGTACCACGGACAACCGATCATGACGAATGGGAATATAAGGTACCACCTGTTACGACCGTTGACCAACGAGTTCCCCTGTTGTGGGGTCATTTAATTTGACTATAATTTATAGCTATTTTTATTCATCATTCACTTCCTAGTTGGGTAGTAGTTTCTCATAGGTAGAGTGGGACCAGTTGGGAGGCAGAGGGATAGTATACACGACTTCCACCCGTCTGCTCAAGGTCCCCTATGACTGAGGGTCCATTCATTTGTCAGTTATTTTCTTCATTAAAATCTCAACACAGAATTTCGACACATTAATGATCCAAGTCTCGTCCAAAGGGGATTCTGCAAGAAGGAGTCTCTAGGTTTTACAGGGAGTTGCAAGATCCGATCAGACGTTACAAAACCAAGTCAGCAACAGACCTTACAACGCCCGTATCTCCCCCACTCAGTAACTTGCGATATTTTTTTTTGTTACAGAAGGTAAGAGTCGAGTACCTGCACGGTGGGACAATATACACCATGCATGTCCCCGGCACTATCCTCCTATACTTGTGGATTTATCTGTTTTCACTATCGCGTATCGCTTGGATACTTGAATTATTCCTCCTATACCACTTTTAAGGTATTCTACGGCGTTGTTCACTGATTATTATTTTATTTTGCTTTTATGAATTAGAGTAGCCATGTATACTGAGTTTTTATTAATTATTAATATAAAAAAAAAAATTTTGTTACCGTTTGAAGTGTGCGGGGTACTACTACTATTTTTTTTTTTAAAGTAAGCTTCACTTTGTTTAAGTGTTTTTTTTTTCTTTTAAATAAATTAAAAAAATTTTCATCACCGTGCGAAGCGCATGAGGTGCTACTACTGTTTTTTTGCCAAAATTATCTTTTACATGGTCTGAATGGGTTTTTCGAGTTTAAATCGTTAAGGAAATGGTTGTATTATATTATAGACTAACATATTTCAATTAATGCGATCTCTGTCGATCGGTTTGAGGGGACTCTAAAGTTTCTATTAGAATTTGATGTGGCATTCGATTTCTATACTTGTTGAATCCTTATTTACAACGAAAAAAAAATTTTCTTAAGTAACCTATAGTTAACGAGGCAAATTTATCTTTTTGAATAATCCTTTAAAGCGTTCATAGTTTCAACAAATTTCATTAAGGCCCTTTTTTGAAAATATGGACTTATTCCTTAAGGCTTTCAAAAGTTCAGCTATCGAACTGCAATGCTTTTTCATTTATCCTTACATTCCATTTAGCTGTGACGTGACTATTCATTTTTCTGTCGTGGCAGAGTTATCGCCACATGGCAGCGGTATTTATCATCAAGCGCGATATTACCTAAAAATTTTGCTAAGTATATCGCAAGGCATAAAAAATTATTTTCTCTATATTATTTTTTAGCGTCGGCTATTAGTGCCTATGCAAAGCGTAAAACAGACACAATTGTTTTACTTGTTTTCCATTTTCTCGGCTTCGCAACTAATTAAAGTTTTTTAATTTGGGTCCTTGGCTTGTTCGTTGCCAAAGGGAATTTGTTGGAACAGAATACTCTTTGCGGCAGAAGAAGGGTGACGCGTCGTGGGCATGTGTATTTAAATGCAATATTGTCCCTCTTTTTACATTTTTGGAGTTTTTGATTATTCTCCTTTTTCTTTGTGTGACATTTGAATAGTTTGAAGATAAATTTAGTTCATATTTCGAATTGATTTTGTTCCTTAATACTCTGGATGTGACCGTATTTTGTTTTAAAGGAGGCTATTATTACAGAATTGATGACTTTCTTTCTGTATCATGTTCCAAATTTGGGCGGTTTTACCTAAAAGAAATTTTTTGGGTATAGTAGCTGTTACGTGATATTTGCTTAGTCATTTATTGATTTGGGGCTCTATATAACTATAATCTGTTGATCCCGCGTTTCTTGATTATGCTATAAACTACTTTTAGGGTCGACTTTATTTCGTATATATGTCCTTCGCATTTATTTTATCTTTAGTTCAGTCTCAGATATGTTACGACTATTAAGTTACCTTTAGAACTTATTAGAGACTACGCGGAATTAACTTTTTATGGATAGCCTATGTTCTGTTATAATGTTAATTCTCCGCTTGATGAAGCACTCAGCTATGGCCAAGTTGTTATATTAGTTGAAAGGTTCGTAAATTTAACACTTTGTGATTTGTCAAATCAATCGTAACAATTTTTTTTTTATTTGAATTTCATTCTTTTATTCATGTTTTAGGAAAAGAGGCTGATCTGTATTTTATCCCAGTAAAATTGAATTGTCTTTCAGCTGTTGTTTTTTGCATCACCAAGGGGGTATATTCCGCGGCCAGAAAATAAGAATAATCTCTCCCCTTTTTTTTATCTACTTATTATGACAGAGCCTGTCTCTAGCTGACTGTGTATTCCTTGCAAAAATATGATTGTTTCATACACATTGCTACATCACGGTCATTTGCAAACTAGGTTAACGTTGCAGTATTATTCTACAATCCTAGAAGTATGGTTTTAGTTTTATAATTTTCTTTGTTAACTAATTGGGGTTTTACCTCCTACTCTGAGGAACTTAGTTCATTGACGGGCTTGCAGTTTGTTTAGGTTTTGATTTATTTGGTATTTTCTTAGGTTTTCCTAGATTTTGCTTATCTCTACGGCCTATTTTTCTAGGTTAGGATTTATATCGCGCTTGAAGTTTTCCCAATTAAACAGTTTTATCTTAATAGGTTAAGGCTTATATCGTAGGTTCAAGCTTGTATCGACTTGTGTCTTAAATGCCATATTTATCAACTTATTCTTATTTCTAAATATTATCATAGGCCATGTCCCTTTTCTGTATCAGATTGCTTGGTAAGGGTTCGTTTTAAAACCGATCATTATTCTTGAGTCTTTTTTAGGACTTTTAATCCAAGATATATTTCTCTGTTTATCTGGATTCCAACATAGCGTAATATCTGCCTATTGTTAAGGCCAAGAGATATCAACTTATTCATTTTTTTTTGATCACCTTCTCATGTATCGCAATAGCGAGCTATAGTTTGCTAAAACTAAGGGTCGTTTTCATGCAACACCCTATTTAACTGCGCCGCAAACGTCGAATATACTTGATTTGACTAGTTTCCTTTCACGTATATGGCCTGCACATTTTCTTTAATATCAGTTCAATTACGGTTTTGTTGAAACGAATATATTCTGATCTGTTTGTGAATACAAGTTACAATATTGTGTGACTTTAATAAGGGATTTTGTACATTTCCGGAATTGCAAAAAAAAATCCATTTTTGTGAGATTAGTCATACTTCGTGGACCGCTAATGACTAGAATGATATTGCAAATACTGTTTGATGAGTTAGGTCTTAATTAAGGAGAGTACCACACCCTGCGCACTCTAAAGGTCCGCAAATTTTAATTGTTGTAGCGCACTTTTGCAAATTAAAATTTGCGAAACAAAAATGATACTTCTGTTTGTTTTACTTTGTTAATCTAGGTTAGTATAGTTAATTAGCTTGTTTCTAGATTTCTAGAAAGCAGATGCCCATTGGCTGTCACTTAGTGCGAAGGAGTTGTGTTTCTTCCCGCCTAGCCAATAGGCTTTATGGGTTAGCAGTGTACTATTTTCATTTCTCAACAAGCAAGATGTATTTTTGTAGAGAAAACAGAAATGGTTAATTTCTTGTTCACATGTTATTTTCACCGTCCATTTGCGAATGTTCAAAAACTTGGCTAAGCTACAGTTTATCTTCAGTCGTGAGACAGTTTATCTTCAGTTGTACAAGTTACTGCTATGGTTTTGATTTTAGCATTAATTCTTTAGCGACATTCCCTTCCCTATAAGGTATCCTTCTTTCTTTATCTAGGTCGTGAAGCAGAAGAATATTTTTATTGTTAGGCTCATGAGACGTAAATTCATTTGGATTTACTTGTACTCTTTCTTATGTCGCCGCATTGAAGTTATGATGGGTAATCCAAGGATCATTACGCTATTTGATGACACGATATAGGGTACGCTTTTCTGGGCCTTTTTTTAACTTTAAGCATTATGCTGCCCTTAAGGTACTTTTTTTTGTATCTACGGGCATGTCTCCTGGTAAGGTTTATATCGCATTTCTCTAGGTTGAAATTTATTGGCCGAAATTGTATTTTTTTTGACCATTTTGGCACGGGCTATCTACAACTGATTTCTAGAATCCAAGGTTTAGCTATCGAAACATTTTATTTAAGGTGTGTGTTGCTTTTTACAAGGGGTATGTGAATTAGTTTTGGATTGCACCACAAACATTATAATGAAAGGGCGAAATCTTTTATTCGTGGCTCTTTTTTTTTGCCTTGTGAATACCGCCGGTTTCACACTAGATAAGTTTTTTTGATGAATATGTTTTAAAATTTTAAAGCTTGGTCCAGCCTACCGGTTGTTTTGGGTTATTTTTCCTTTTACCGCTTAGGTATGCGTTCTAGCTATGTCTTCTCTTTCTTTTGAAAGAGTACAAAATAATATTATCTCTTCTAGTAAGGCTAGGCCAGTCGGTTACTTATCAATAGGAATATTTTTAGAATATAACACAGTACACGAGTCAATTAATCTAATTGATAACATTGTAAATGAAAATGGGTAGTGTTTTAACGTTAAGAAAGAAAATAATGCGTGAATAAATTGGGTAGTTTGCCATTAGTTTTCCTGGATATTGAAAAATTTCTTTTTCTCAGACTAATACTTTACGTGGTCCAGTAGAACTACATATCTTACTTACAACACTAAAAAGGTAAAGGATATTACCCTTGTAAAAGGCAAGGATATTGTTTGGCCGTATAATTGGGGTGTTCAAAACAATTAATAGGGGCTTTCCATTTAGCTGACTCCATTATTTTTTTCTGTCAGAAGCGGTTATTTATCAATTAGGTAATTGAGCGTCACGTGTCTTAGGAGTGGCTATTATGATAATACTAATAATAATAACAACATATTGCTTGAATAAGGTTTTACACTTGCACAATTGTCTAAGTGGTTGGTTGAGAATTCCAATGTTGTGATAATACAAAACATTGAATACATTTTATGCTGAAGGTGAAAGAGATAGGATTAGGATACTTTGCCATTCAATGTTTGACAATTTTGTTCGCGTGCGGTTTTTTGGTTTGTTCATTGACAGATAATTAAGTTTAGTAAATGAAAGGTCCTAGTGATCCTCATGTTTACCTACTCCAGAGGCTACCTGGGACAGACGAAACTAGGACGGCTGTTCCAACTACACTTTATCTTCTACGGCTGAATCCAAAATAAAACATTTCGTCCAAAATTCAGGAAATACTATATTCTGCTCAGCAGAAATACAAGTCCTCTAGTTTAACGTGGATCGCGCACGTGGTATTAGATTATTGCTATACCCTTGCTTACACAATTTACTATAATAAACTTGTAAAAAAAATATTTCTTTTTTTTTTGTATTTAATCAAGAAAAGAATTTTTACCTCCTTTTTGAGTTTAATTAATAGTCATGATTGATATTTTATTAGTTTTCTGTATCATCTGGTGACGGAAGCGTTTCGGGCGTTCCTTGTGATGCAGATACTTCTGGGGAACTTTGGGGAGATGTTACAACGGGCCTAATATTTGTTCTGGGCGTTGGGGTACTGGGTCCTCATAATTGCGTTACTGTTCGTCGGAGGATTCTGTTGAATAGCTTCTACTTGGAGTTTGGTGTATTGACACGGGGCCTGGTTGGGAATTTCAAAATACGCGGTTTGTGAATGCGTCGAACGTGGCCCTCCGTTGTTAGCAAGAATACTTCCAAAATGGGGGTCGTGGGGTAGATTAATTTCAACCGTAAAATACGTTGCTACCATCATCTCTAGGTTTGAGCAAAATTCTT
Source organism: Artemia sinica (assembly GCA_027921565.1). NCBI lineage: Eukaryota > Metazoa > Arthropoda > Branchiopoda > Anostraca > Artemiidae > Artemia > Artemia sinica. Next base: position 62,410,731 of record CM051270.1, on the reverse strand, counting down.
TTTGTCTGTGTAATTCTCTGGCAATCTCGACTCGGTTTTCTTTCAGTTGCTTCTCTAGATTGTCTTGTTGGAGGTTAATTATTTCTTTTTGAGCTTTTAAGTTGTCGTATGTATGTCGTAATCCTAAAATCTTTACTCGTTCAGGAGCTAAGTGTTCTTGCATGGATATTGTTGCAGATAGCACAGTATTTTTTCTATACTCTTGCATGTTTTTGCCAATTTCTTGCATTTTGTCGTATAAAACTTGTAATTTGATGGCCTTGTCGGGACAGTATCCCTTAACGAGCGTGGCGTCGCTTATTGATTCTATTTCAGTATGAATTTCTGCGATCTTCTCTTTAATTTCCCTAAATTGGGCTTTCAAGTGGTTTATTCATTTGTTTGGATACTAAGACTTCGTTTAATTTTTTATTCATTTCTTCCTGAGAAGCCTTAATTTCTCTAAGGGACTAAAGCGTAGCCTCCATCATGTTTTCGATTCTCAGTTTCTCTGTTGTTAGTTGTGCTGAGGTGTTTAGATATTTAGATCGTACTTGTAATAGCTGGTCCATATTCGTTCTGTCTGTAATGGGATGGCACTAGGTGTTTTATTTTGCCTTTTGGAGGATGGGTTGTACAATATTCGTTCTTCTATCTTCAAGGATTTTTTATCGAATCGAATCCCGGCTCGATACAATTCATCTGGAAAAATTAATTAATAACTTCTTTTGACCTTTTACGGGTAGCTTTTGTTGAAGTGTTTTATTTATATACTTTTGTTAAGGTTTTATTTTTTCAAGTTTCTCATTTCGATTTTATGTTACCGTATGGGTTTTTGGGTTAGATGACGGATACCCTAATACCTGATTTCTAGACGTATTTCCATTTGTCTGGTTTTTTACTTATTCTTCCAGATTTCGTGGTAACTTCCTGTTCGCCTTCTTGTGTTTTATTCTTTTTTGATTTTCCCATAGAGATCAGATCAAATTTCTTATACTGTTTTAGTAGGAATTTTTGACCTTTTAATTTTGAGGCTTTCGCATGGGCCGCGGCAGAAGCCGGTTTTTGTTTTGGTGCATCCTGGGGGTAGTCAGGATCTGATTCATCATCGTCGGACTCATTAGAGCTAGTATCTGAAGATTCATTATTTGGGCTTTCGGGGGCGGTCCTTTGCGATTTAGGGGTATCTCCTACCCTTGCTTCATATATTTCGTCTCCTCTGGAGGTAGAGGGCTTATTTTCCATTTCCTCATGCTGACGTCCTGTTTCGGGGGAGTTAAAAGATTCTTGGGAGCTCTGGGAGGAGTCAAATACCTTTGGAGAATGTCTCCACTGCTTGAATGCCATATCTTCCGGGGGGTGAGGTGTATTTCGTAGCAGGGTCTGTTTCCAGTAGTAAGATTCCTTGGGTTTTACTTTTGACACCGTTATGTGATGATATTGTCCCAAGTTTTCATTTTCAGGGTGTTCCTGTGTCCAAGGCAAGGTACTTTGCCTTGTTTTTATAGGATAACCTATAATGTCCATGGCCTCTCTCAAGTTTTTTGTATTTGTATCCCTAGGGGGAGTCTTCCTCCTTTTTGCACCTGGGGTTTCCACAGCTCTGTTTAATTCCTCCTGTAGCGATAGGGGTCTTTCTATCGGGGTCGCTGGGGATACCATGTCGTCAGGAAATCTTTTGGGGGGACATGGGGTTGAAATTCTATCGGGGAAAAATTGGGTTTTTGGCGACAGCGTATAATCCAATTCTTGCTCCGAGCTTTCTGTGGATGAACTCTCTGGGCTTTTTGGGGTTCTTGCAGGCATGGGTATTAGGGGTTTTCTTTTAGGGATGACTAGGTTTTTCATGGCCAAAAATTCTTCAAAATCTTCCTCTTCGCTATTGTTTTCAAAATAGTTTTGTTTGAAATTAAAGGGTTTTAGTTCGGATAGCCTGGACTTAGTAAATTCATTTTCCACGTTTGATGAATCTGAAGATGAGGGTTCGGGTGCCCACTTAACGGGGTATTTGGCACCTTTCATACGGCTAACATGTGCTTTGTATGTTCTCCCGTTTTCTGGATTTATCATTTTAAAAGTAAAATCATTGTCGTATTTTTTGATTATTCTGTAGGGTCCTGAATATTTATTGGAAAGTTTTTTCCTTCCAGCTTAGCTTCTTTTTTAGATAGACACAGTCGCCTACCTTAAAATTTATATTCCCTTTGATTTTGGACTCGTTTCTCAACTCTTGGTTCATCTTACATTTTTCTAACTCTTGTCTAACTATTTAATAGGTTTTTCTCATCCTATTTATATAATCTTGCTTGTAGTCCTCGGTATTATTGTAATATTCTCTGGACTCTATAATTTCCTGATAAGGTATTTTAAAATCGCGTCCGAATAAAAGAAAAAATGGACTATCTTTAGTCGTCTCTGAATAAGCGGTATTAATTACATTGGTTAGGTAGGGTAGATACAGATCCCAATCGTTTCGATTGTCTTTTGAATAAATACTCAAAACATTGGAAAATACTTTGTGCCTATTTTCAATTTTTCCATTAGCTTGGGGATGGTAAGGAGATGTTACTAATTTTTCGATTCTAAGGAAACTCATTAAGTCTTTCGTTACCTTAGAAACGAAGTTAGTTCCGTTGTCACTAATGACCTGTTTAGGAACGCCAAACCCTAAAAATATTTTTGCTAACGCTTTACTTGTGGCATATGCGCCTTGATTTTTCAATGCTTTGGCAAAAGTGAAGCCGGTAAAATGATCTATTACTGAGAGAACGCAAGTATGACCTCTATTAGAAACAGGTAGTGCTCCACTTGTACCATATAGGTCAAATGAAACAATATCGAAAGGGAACCTTGCTACTGGCACTCTTCCTAAGGGGGGATTAGGGTACGTCTGGGGATTTTTTCTTAAGTTACAAGCTTCACATGTACTTATAAAAATTTTTGAGTTTTGTTAACGCCGACGGAACATAAAAATATTGTTTTAGCTTGTGAAATGTTTTGGTTATTCCTAAGTGTCCGCCTATCTCCGAATGGAAGTACTCAAAGGCAGGTATTACTAAGCTTTGGGGAAGTACTGGGATTATTAGTGTTTGATTTCTATTTGTTTCGCCTGCTACTATCCTGCAAAGGATTTCTTCGTCCAAGTCAAAATAAAAATTGTCTATTTCCCGTCTCAGGGCTTTGAACTTATCAGGGAGATTATCAGAATTCACAAAATAATTAATGAGAGTCAAACACATTTCATCCTTAACTTGGTTTCTTTTAATGTTAGCTAGGGATAAGGGGCTACGAGTAATTTCGTTTTCTTCTGTAAGGATTTTAGGTTTGTTCTTCTTGTGTTTTCGTTTACTGGGATTAATGGCATTTATTTGTTTAGTTTCATTATCTGAAGGGTTATTCTCAGGGTATCTACTCAGGTAATCGCAAGGGGCATTCTGTTTACCTGTTTCATGTTCAAATTCGTAATCCAGATCTTGGATTTTCATTATCAATCTCGCTAAAATTCCAGTTGGATTTTTGAATGTGCTTAGGTACTGTAAGCTTTTATGGTCCGAGCGCAACTTAAATTTTCGTCCTACTAAATAATGTCTGAATTTATCTAAATGGTAAATTATAGATAGTAACTCTAATTGCGTTGCTGAATAACTACTTTCGCCTTTGGTTAGAGTTCTGCTTGAATAGCATATGACTTTCTCTATATACCGAGGAGGTTCTTGCAGGGTTTCGAGGTGGTTTTCCACAGGGATTAATTGGGAAAGGATTGCACCGATGCCTAGACCTGAAGCATCAGTGGTAACCACAAATATTCCTTTTTCAAAGTCTGGTAACGCTAATATTGGTTCAGAAGTAAGAGCTTTCTTGAGAGTGTCTAAGGAAGTTTGAGCTTCCTGTGACCAGGTAATATTCTGGGAAGTCCTTTTAGTTAGATCTGTTAGGGGTTTTGCGATTTGGGCGTCGTTGCGTATAAATTTTCTAAAATAACTGGTTAAGCCAATAATACCTCTTAGTTGTTTCATAGTTTTTGGCGGCTTGAGGTTTTCTACACATTTTATTTTCTCAGGGTCCGGTGATATTTGACCTTGGGTCACTATCATTCCTAAGAATTTTATTTTGGATTGAAATAAATTTACTTTTTCAGGTCTACATTTTAAATTACCCTCCCTGAATTTTTCTAAAACATTGGCTAATGTGTTTATATGGTCTTCTGGTGTTTCTCCCACACAAATTACATCATCCACAAAATGGATAATATTTTCTATACCTCGTAATAAATGTAACAGAGGTCTACATAATGCACTTGAACTAGTTTTGAGTCCGAAGGGTACTCTCAAATATTCATAAGAGCCACATTCCGTCGTTGAAAAGGCCGTTTTATAGACGTCATCATCTGCTATCTTAACCTGATGATAACTTTGCGTGAGGTCAAGAGACGTAAAAATTTTATTTTTTGGTTGAAATGGAATCTAGGATTTCATCAATTCGGGGCAGGGGAAATTTGTCACTTACTACTTGCTTATTTAAGGCTCTATAATCTACTACAAGTCTAAGGTCCTGGTTCTTTTTGGCACGAGTATAACGGGGGCTGAATACGGGCTTATACTTGGCCGTATAATATTGTTTCTTTCTAATTCGCGGATTTTATTTTTTAACCAATCCTTATAAGGATAAGGGATGCGATAGGGCTGTTTAGCTACAGGCAAACCTGTAGTTTGGATAGTATGTTCATAAAAAGGTATCAATCCAATATCTTCTTCGCATGTAGAAAATATATCTCTAAAATCCCAGAGCAATTCACATAATTTTTCTTTTAATTGCGTATCTTTGATATGATCTAATTTAAATTTTTCCAAAAATTGGGGTTTTGTTAGGGGGTATCTATTCTTTGGGTTGCTAACACCGATACTATTAACTAAGCTTTCCTTGGAGTTTTTCCATTTGTTTAGCTCGTGTTCAGAAATCACTTGTATTTCAACGAGACATGTTCCTTTTTTAATGTAAATCATATCGTTTTCATGTGTGTTAGTTAACCAAATAAAACCTTCGCCTTTTTCGTATGAAATGATATGTTCTTCACAAAACAGATTTTCTGGAATTTCTTTCCACGGGGATGCGAATCAAATTTCGGAATTGTCATTTACAGGGGTGACCATTTGAGAGATTTGTACTCTTTGCATAGTATTTGGGGGGATTTTTGTCTTACGCACCGCGAATCCATAATATTTTTCTTCCGAGCTATTTTCTATTAAATTAAGATTGGCGCTTGATTGCGTCAAGTCTTCCGCTTTTGGGGTTGATTTTAAGGGTGATTTCAAGTCCTGTCCCCTTACAACAGTACTTGGATTTATTATTTCATTCCATAATTCAGCTATTTTCTTTATTTCTGTTTGTCTATACTCCTGCATTTTTCCTATTTTTGCTTTTACTGACTCGATCCATTTGCTGCTTGATTTTCTCCCACCAGACGAGAGATGGTGCACAAAAGACTTTATTCTATTCACTGTTGCTACCCCTCTCTCCACGCGTTGGAGATTAGGATCGTATGGATACACGAGTCGGTTATTTGCTATATCTAATAAAACTTTATTAGATTTTAGAAAATTAGGGCCAATTATAGCCTCATATGGGAAATTTTTGCAGATCATGAAGTTTGTAGGAAAGATTCTATTATCTTTTGTCACATCTAAACATATGGAGCCTATAGCTTCCAGCCTATGACCTATGACACTAGTTAAACTGGGAATATTGAAGTTTTTCCGTCGCTTAATATATACTGGTAGTCTATTAAATACATTCGAATTTATTATGTTAACTGATGCACCGGAGTCTATTAACGCTTTAAAACTAATACTTGCAACACCAAAAATATTTAATATTGGTAATATGTCATTATTATCACTTAAGGAAGGTACAATTACTGGAAGGGACCTACGAACAATACTGGCCTCCAGGGTCCCGGTTAATTTTCTTGGGGCCTAATTCGTTTCCCTGTGCATTTATTTGATAAGTGGGTGTTTGACATTGGGGTTCGGAGGGAGATTGACATTTGATTGTCTTGGTTGCCACGTATTATTGCGTGGGTTAAAGTTTCTTGTGCCGACGGCTCGCGGCATTTGTTCATTTTGTATTGACGAAAAGTTTCTTTCGTTTCCCGAAAGATTTCTTTCATTTCCCGTTGGAAAAAAATATCTTCTGTCATCGCTCGTATTCCTGTTAAATCTAGTCGGATACACTGTCTGTGAATTATATTGGTACATGTTTTGTCGCGTATTTGGATTGGGGAACCGAAAATTATTTTGCCGGTTGAGGGAAGGATTTGAGTATGCAAATCCTTGTTGGTAGGGGTTGCGGAATTGTGGGAGGGGGGGGGGGCTATTTCTATAACTTCCTGACCCATTAGCATTTATGTTTGTTCTCCCGAACAAACGGTTGTTAAAACTGGGGGTTGCTGGTGTATAGTTGTTTCTTGTACGGCATTCCCTGGCGATATGTCCTTGTTTATTACATGCATAGCATATAATTGGGGAGTTGTTTACGTAGTTTGTCATATTTGTGGGTACAAAACGCACCGTTTTTTGCCTGGTAGGGGTTGGAGATCTATTTCGGTTTGGTCTTGGTGAATTATCTCTCGAAAAGAATCCTGGGGACGTTCCTTGTGATTGTCCCGGATTTGAATTTTCTATATTGTTTATTTTTGACTTATTGTGGTTTGCCACAATCGAATCAATTTCGACCATTCTCTCTACTTCCTGAACCGCTAGCTCTAATGTTTGAAAATTCTTTGATATTAAAATTCGGTATAGTTTGGGGCTCAATCCTTGCATGAAAGCATTTAGTACGATTTTATTATATAAAGGACCAGATTCTTTCCCGTATTTAGCTTCAATAGATATTATTACTCTGTGCAGATATTCTCTAACATTTTGGGTTTCGTCGAAACATACGGTTCCGTGCTTTAGTTTGTGTCTTGAACTAGTTTCCACGAATCTTTCTTGGAAAGATTTTAGCAGTTTTTCTATTGAGTTTACTGGAAGGTTGTTATCTTCCCCTATTGTATTTTCTATCTGTTTCAAGAATGTTAGTGCTTGCCCCTTAAGTCTCATTAACAACATGCCAACTAATGATTTTAAGTCTGTTTGAGTTACCTCCACAAATTGATTTAATTGGATAATAAATTCATCTACATCCGAATCTCCGTTATATGGGGGTAGTGACTTTGAAATTTCCACTGTTTTGGCAATAATTTTTTGCTTTAATAATTGTGCGTTTTGATCTAACGACATATTGATTTGTTTTTTTTTGTTGGGTTAAAATTCAGTACTGGTTTTATTTGTTTCGATACTATTTAAATTTGATACTTCTTAATTATATGTTTTTTTTTCTACTATTTTCGGGCGATTTAGGTTTAACAAAATATTGCACTTCAAAACATGCACAAATTATGACACTTCAAAGCATGCAAAAAATATGACACTTCAAAGCAAGCGGAAAAAATGGTACTTTAATGCATGCACACTTTCCCTATATGTAATATTTCTCAACAATTTTTTTTTCAATGTTGTCCTTGTGTTTTTGCTCCTTTAAAAAGGCCGCGCCAATTGTAATGGGGGGGTTTGTAAAAAAAAGTTATTTATTCTTATATTTTCGGATGTTTCCTCATATGGGAAATTTCAATTAATTAATTCAATGGGGGAAATTAGTTAAACTCTAAACTGATGGTTCGCGAGTGGCATACCTAAGTGGAGGCGGAACTTCGTGTGTAGGGAGCTTAATTTAACTGTACAAATGGGGAGCTCTCATTAACGCACATACTGAGTCGAAATCAGATTGAATGGATTCATTTTCCCTTGGAAGCGAGTGGAGCCACAAGGACAAACTATCTCGAGAAATACTAGCATAAAGAGAATAAAATAAGAAGATGATGCATTTATTACTCACAGAACTGGAACAGAGCTCGGTATATCAAACTATTTGCAGTAAATGGCACTAAGTTAAAACTGGTCACTGGTTCAATACTATTGTTCTGAACTGACAATCGACTGACTAGATAAGACTCATTCCGAAATAAGACTGTCATAAGACTCCAAAATTAAAACTCACACAATAAGACTGCTCCAAAAGGACTGCTCCAAAAAGACTGCTTCAAAATTGCTAAGTTCTCGCTATCTACTCATTCCAATTTCGCCAGAGGTTACGTCCGGGTGTTACTAACAAGTATACTATTCCGATCCTATTGGTTTCCCTATCTGTCATACATTACTATTGGACCAATCAGCTAGTTGATTTTAATTAACTTTTGAACCGGCTTATGATTCTTCTAAAATTTCGCTTCAGAATTCTTCCCAGCATGGTACAATTTTTTACTAGATACAGAGTCTAACATTGTATTTAATTTATACAATTTTTGACATATTTTATGCAAATTTCAAACCTAAGATTTATAGTTACATTTCGCTTCGGAATTCCTCCCAACATGGTACAATTTTTTACTAGATACAGAGTTTAACATTGTATTTAATTTATACAATTTTTGACATATTTTATGCAAATTTCAAACCTAAGATTTATTGTTACAATTGTAATGCAATGTTTCGCTACTTTTTAAATTTGACAATTACTTGTTACTTAAATTATTGGGTTTATATTTTGGGCATTTTTACTTGGAAAATTTTTGGGGTATTGGAAATTGATTCCATTACAACTTTAAAGGAAGCAAGATTAGTCTGATTAACTTAAGACGATTTCTTTGAATTTCAGCAACAAAAAATATAATTTTAAACTTAACGTTTTTTTTAAAAACTGAGATTTTTTAGGAAAGGCCTATGTATTTATGCAGCTATAAAACTTAATAAAAAGCCAGATTCTGTAAATTTTGTAGATTGTCTTTTGGCAATAAACCCGAACCCTTTAGTCTGAAATATTCTGAAATTCAACAATGTCAAAGAGTCTCATGTGTTTTACGTTTTTCTCTGACATTTTATTTTTACTGTCTTCAAAATTTTTTAATTGCTACAAATTTCCCCTCAAGAGGACGGAACCCCATAAATTCAATACATACAAAGCATCATAGTTTTAAATTTGTTTTGAAAGAATGAGAAGTGTATCAAGTTTTGAACCCATGGGAGTATTTCTTAGCGTTTCACACGTACAAGGGTTTGTTTGCTGTATACCCACAAGAAATGTTCTGTTTAATAATAAAAAATTTCATTTCTTTGTATGTTTAGTTTGTTTTTATTTGTTATTCCAATTATATACTCATGTCCAAGATAATATCCGTATCCAAGTCAAAAACTATGTATGCTCAAATTCTTCAAAAATGACGTTTCATCCTTCCAATGTCAATCATAAATCAAGTTTTATAATCTTTTAATTTTTAAGCTAGTCTGCCTAGATTAGTGTCAAAACTCCTACTTTATTTACTTTTGATTGGAAAAGATGGTAGTGCGCCTTTCCAGAGTCCATTGGACCTTGAAATTCTCTCTTTCTTTTTTCTCTCTCTTTCTCTCTCTAACAGAGTAACGAATACGTTCAAACGTCTGGAAGATGCCTCGAGATGGTGTTACGGATCGAGGAATATAAAGCTGCGTGGATACGTATGGACGGAATCCGTACATTTGTCACCGTTCTATGTGGGAAATTGAATTTCCAGCTTCACTATCAATACTGTTTCTGTTTATGGGTCATTACATTTAATCCAGAATATGTAGAAGAAGTTACCAAACACGGTGGCATTCCAGTATTGTCAGATACTTTTGCTGCAGCTGTTTTTGCTTGTATTTTAAAATCCTTTGACAATTAGGACCACTCAATTGCCTTTGATGAAGGTAATCCGTTTTTTTTACTTATTGACCCCTCCAAAAACTAAAACTGTTGATTATTTTAAGTTATTCCTGCTATTACATTACTGCTATGTCGTCACCATTCCAGGTAGTGAGTGTAACTGAAGAAATACATGAGCTTTACATTTCCTTATGAAGAGATCAAAGCACGTCGATGCTGATGCTTTTTGACGTTTTTTTAGCGTTCTTTTGAATTCCTGTAAAGAGAATTATACCCACCCCTTAGTTTGTAGTGAGAAACTTTTAGGAATCAAACTTGTGGTTTAGGTGAATCCATCTGAGTTGTAAAAATAATATATGTTTGCCTGAATTATTTTAAAAAGAACAAAACTGGTCACTATCCATGAATTTTTCGCATTGATGAATAGTCATCCAGGGGAATTACAGTAATTAAATAGCAGATGTGATACGAACGACCAGATGTGTCACATAAAGAGGGGAGGTGGAGCGTCCTCCAAATTGTTTGATTAATTAGTAAGATGGGGCCGACTCCATTAAAATTGTGGAGCGACGCTCTGAAACTTTACCAGAACATTAATCTTGGAAAATAAAATGACTTGAAATTCTGTAAAAGCTGTGGCCTTCTCCAAATATTTGGACTAGAGACGCCTCTAATAACAACACTTAAAAGGAAGCAAGATTAGTCTGATTAACTTAAGACAATTCCTTTGAATTTCAGCAACAAAAAAATATAATTTTAAACTTAACGTTTTTTTAAAAAGTGAGATTTTTTAGGAAAGGCCTGTTTTCTTTTTATGGGTCATTACATTTAATCCAGAATATGTAGAAGAAGTTACCAAACACGGTGGCATTCCAGTATTGTCAGATATACTGAATGATTCACAAAAAGATAAAGTTAGGCGAATTGTATTAGCTGTTTGTCGAGTAAGATATTTTTGATTTTCTGTGGGAAAAAAATAAATAAATGGACAATTTCTCATTGGAAAGCAAAAGAGAAGAATTTTAAATCCAAAATTGAATATAGTTGATATGACATAATTTCATTCATATATTTATTTTCTTTTAGATCTATGTTAGGTTCGCAATGTGTTGGTGTCATTTCTTGCCGTGTCATGTAGTATCCGTCGTAAATAAGCTCTATGGGATAAATAGGCTCTCGTTCAAAAGTACTTTCTTCATTATCATTTAGTCCAAATGTCCAAAACCTTATGAATTTGTCTAGTTGTTCTCCAGTTAGAAAAAATATTTTTCTACCATTTAAATCATGTACATAATTTCCAAATTTTTCCTCTATGGGATAGGTAGGTATTTTGAACATTTCGGTTTCGCACAACTTAAACTTTTCAGTATTTGGCTCAGGAGAAGCTTCTTTGCATACACAACTGCCTGGTTGATGGGTGGACAAACATATCCACCTATATGGACAACGCCTAGTTGTTCACACCCCTGAGATTGATCCTCCAATTCTGCTTGATATTCCTTGAAACACCTTGACTGTTCTTAATGCACTTGGCAATCATCCCTTTGCCAAGGGTCAAGGCAAATTCTCTTCACCTCCTCTTCAGCTTTTCTTTTCCATCTATATCACGAAACTTAAACTAAAGAGGGAGATTAGGATCTCCCCTTCTAAGTATTTGAGCCGTTGGCTTATCAATGACATTAATACCACTATAGGATATTCCGTCTCATCCTTTTTGTAAAATTAGGATCAAAATAAAAGTCGCAAAACCATTCATAATTTGAGATACTTTTGGGTTCGAAAAGTGGTCTGTTTCCTTTTTTTTAGCCCTTAGAGAACCAATTCGTATTTTATACTTTTGCACATATTCTCGATACAATCAGATTTCATGCAACTCAGATATAGCTAAGATCTTGGAGAATCTTAGGATATTAAGAGACTGAAAAATCTTGCTGCAGCTGTGTTTTTGCTGGTGTTTTAAAATCCTTTGACAATCAGGACCACTCAATTGCCTTTGATGAAGGTAATCCGTTTTTTTTTTTTACTTATTGACCCCTCTAAAACCATAAAACTGTTGTTTATTTTTAGTTATTGCTGCTATTATCATTACTGCTATGTCGTCACCATTCCAGGTAGTGAGTGTAACTGAAGAAATACATGAGCTTTACATTTCCTTATGAAGAGATAAAAGTACGTTGGATGCTGATGCTTTTTGACGTTTTTTTTTTTTGCGTTCTTTTGAATTCCTGTAAAGAGAATTATACCCACCCCTTAGTTTGTAGTGAGAACTTACTTCTAGGAATCAAACTTGTGGTTTAAGTGAATCCATCTGAGTTGTAAAAATAATATATGTTTGCCTGAATTATTTTAAAAAGAACAAAACTGGTCACTATCCACGAATTTTTCGCATTGATGAATAGTCATCCAGGGGAATTACAGTAATTAAATAGCAGTTGTGATACGAACGACCAGATGTGTCACATACAGAGGGGAGGTGGAACGTCCTCCAAATTGTTCGATTAATTAGTGAGATGGGGCCAACTCCATTAAAATTGTGGAGCGACGCTCTGAAACTTTACCAGAACATTAATCTTGGAAAATAAAAATGACTTGAAATTCTGTAAAAGCTGTGGCCTTCTCCAAATATTTGGACTAGAGACGCCTCTAATAACAAAACTTAAAAGGAAGCAAGATTAGTCTGATTAACTTAAGACGATTTCTTTGAATTTCAGCAACAACAAATATAATTTTAAACTTAACGTTTTTTTAAAAACTGAGATTTTTTAGGAAAGGCCTATGTATTTATGCAGCTATAAAACTTAATAAAAAGCCAGATTCTGTAAATTTTGTAGATTGTCTTTTGGCAATAAACCCGAACCCTTTAGTCTGGAATATTCTGAAATTCAACAATGTCAAAGAGTCTCATGTGTTTTACGTTTTTCCCTGACATTTTATTTTTACTGTCTTCAAATTTTTTAATAGCTACAAATTTCCCCTCAAGAGGACGGAACCCCATAAATTCAATACATACAAAGCATCATAGTTTTAAATTTGTTTTGAAAGAATGAGAAGTGTATCAAGTTTTGAACCCATGGGAGTATTTCTTAGCGTTTCACACGTACAAGGGTTTGTTTGCAGTATACCCACAAGAAATGTTCTGTTTAATAATAAAAATTTCATTTCTTTGTATGTTTAGTTTGTTTTTATTTGTTATTCCAATTATATACTCATGTCCAAGATAATATCCGTATTCAAGTCAAAAACTATGCATGCTCAAATTCTTCAAAAATGACGTTTCATCCTTGCAATGTCAATCATAAATCAAGTTTTATAATCTTTTAATTTTTAAGCTAGTCTGCCTAGATTAGTGTCAAAACTCCTACTTTATTTACTATTGATTGGAAAAGATGGTAGTGCGCCTTTCCAGAGTCCATTGGATCTTGAAATTCTCTCTTTCTTTTTTCTCTCTCTTTCTCTCGCTAACAGAGTAACGAATACGTTCAAACGTCTGGAAGATGCCTCGAGATGGTGTTACGGATCGAGGAATATAAAGCTGCGTAGATACGTATGGACAGAATCCGTACATTTGTACCGTTCTACGTGGGAAATTGAATTTCCAGCTTCACTATCAATACTGTTTCTGTTTATGGGTCATTACATTTAATCCAGAATATGTAGAAGAAGTAACCAAACACGGTGGCATTCCAGTATTGTCAGATATACTGAATGATTCACAAAAAGATAAAGTTAGGCGAATTGTATTAGCTGTTTGTCGAGTAAGATATTTTTGATTTTCTGGAAAAAAAATAAATGGACAATTTCTCATTGAAAAGCAAAAGAGAAGAATTCTAAATTCAAAATTGAATATAGTTGATATGACATAATTTCATTCATATATTTATTTTCTTTTTAGATCTATGTTAGGTTCGCAGTGTGTTGGTTTCATTTCTTGCCGTGTCATCTAGTATCCGTCGTAAATAAGCTCTATGGGATAAATAGGCTCTCGTTCAAAAGTACTTTCTTCATTATCATTTAGTCCAAATGTCCAAAACCTTATGAATTTGTCTAGTTGTTCTCCAGTTAGAAAAAATATTTTTCTACCATTTAAATCATGTACACAATTTCCAAATTTTTCCTCTATGGGATAGGTAGGTATTTTGAACATTTCGGTTTTGCACAACTTAAACTTTTCAGTATTTGGCTCAGGAGAAGCTTCTTTGCATACACAACTGCCTGGTTGATGGATGGACAAACATATCCACCTATATGGACAACGCCTATTTGTTAACACCCCTGAAATTGATCCTCCAATTCTGCTTGATATTCCTTGAAACACCTTGACTATTCTTAATACACTTGGCAATCATCCCTTTGCCAAGGGTCAAGGCAAATTCTTTTCACCTCCTCTTCATCTATTTCTTTTCTATCTATATCACGAAACTTAAACTAAAGAGGGAGATTAGGATTTCCCTTCTAAGTATTTGAGCCGTTGGCTTATCAATGACATTAATACCACTATAGGATTTTCCGTCTCATCCTTTTTGTAAAATTAGGATCAAAATAAAAGTCGCAAAACCATTCATAATTTGAGATACTTTTGGGTTCGAAAAGTGGTCTGTTTCTTTTTTTTACTAGCCCTTAGAGAACCAATTCGTATTTTATACTTTTGCACATATTCTCGATACAATCAGATTTCATGCAACTCAGATGTAGCTAAGATCTTGGAGAATCTTAGGATATTAAGAGACTGGAAAATCTTTTGCTTCAGCTGTTTTTGCTGGTATTTTAAAATCCTTTGACAATCAGGACCACTCAATTGCCTTTGATGAAGGTAATCCGTTTTTTTTTACTTATTGACCCCTCCAAAACCATAAAACTGTTGATTATTTTAAGTTATTCCTGCTATTATCATTACTGCTATGTCGTCACCATTCCAGGTAGTGAGTGTAACTGAAGAAATACATGAGCTTTACATTTCCTTATGAAGAGATAAAAGTACGTCGATGCTGATGCTTTTTGACGTTTTTTTAGCGTTCTTTTGAATCCCTGTAAAGAGAATTATACCCACCCCTTAGTTTGTAGTGAGAAACTTTTAGGAATCAAACTTGTGGTTTAAGTGAATCCATCTGAGTTGTAAAAATAATATATGTTTGCCTGAATTATTTTAAAAAGAACAAAACTGGTCACTATCCATGAATTTTTCGCATTGATGAATAGTCATCCAGGGGAATTACAGTAATTAAATAGCTGTTGTGATACGAACGACCAGATGTGTCACATACAGAGGGGAGGTGGAGCGTCCTCCAAATTGTTCGATTAATTAGTAAGATGGGGCCGACTCCATTAAAATTGTGGAGCGACACTCTGAAACTTTACCAGAACATTAATCTTGGAAAATAAAATGACTTGAAATTCTGTAAAAGCTGTGGCCTTCTCCAAATATTTGGACTAGAGACGCCTCTAATAACAACACTTAAAAGGAAGCAAGATTAGTCTGATTAACTTAAGACGATTCCTTTGAATTTCAGCAACAAAAAATATAATTTTAAACTTAACGTTTTTTTTAAAAACTGAGATTTTTTTTAGGAAAGGCCTGTTTCTTTTTATGGGTCATTACATTTAATCCAGAATATGTAGAAGAAGTTACCAAACACGGTGGCATTCCAGTATTGTCAGATATACTGAATGATTCACAAAAGATAAAGTTAGGCAAATTGTATTAGCTGTTTGTCGAGTAAGATATTTTTGATTTTCTGGGGAAAAAATAAATAAATGGACAATTTCTCATTGGAAAGCAAAAGAGAAGAATTTTAAATCCAAAATTGAATATAGTTGATATGACATAATTTCATTCATATATTTATTTTCTTTTAGATCTATGTTAGGTTCGCAGTGTGTTGGTGTCATTTCTTGCCGTGTCATGTAGTATCCGTCGTAAATAAGCTCTATGGGATAAATAGGCTCTCGTTCAAAAGTACTTTCTTCATTATCATTTAGTCCAAATGTCCAAAACCTTCCAAATTTTTCCTCTATGGGATAGGTAGGTATTTTGAACATTTCGGTTTTGCACAACTTAAACTTTTCAGTATTTGGCTCAGGAGAAGCTTCTTTGCATACACAACTGCCTGGTTGATGGATGGACAAACATATCCACCTATATGGACAACGCCTATTTGTTAAACCCCTGAAATTGATCCTCCAATTCTGCTTGATATTCCTTGAAACACCTTGACTATTCTTAATACACTTGGCAATCATCCCTTTGCCAAGGGTCAAGGCAAATTCTTTTCACCTCCTCTTCATCTATTTCTTTTCCATCTATATCACGAAACTTAAACTAAAGAGGGAGATTAGGATTTCCCTTCTAAGTATTTGAGCCGTTGGCTTATCAATGACATTAATACCACTATAGGATTTTCCGTCTCATCCTTTTTGTAAAATTAGGATCAAAATAAAAGTCGCAAAAAAACCATTCATAATTTGAGATACTTTTGGGTTCGAAAAGTGGTCTATTTTTTTTTTTTATTAGCCCTTAGAGAACCAATTCGTATTTTATACTTTTGCACATATTCTCGATACAATCAGATTTCATGCAACTCAGATGTAGCTAAGATCTTGGAGAATTTTAGGATATTAAGAGACTGGAAAATCTTTTGCTTCAGCTGTTTTTGCTGGTATTTTAAAATCCTTTGACAATCAGGACCACTCAATTGCCTTTGATGAAGGTAATCCGTTTTTTTTACTTATTGACCCCTCCAAAACCATACAACTGTTGATTATTTTAAGTTATTCCTGCTATTATCATTACTGCTATGTCGTCACCATTCCAGGTAGTGAGTGTAACTGAAGAAATACATGAGCTTTACATTTCCTTATGAAGAGATAAAAGTACGTCGATGCTGATGCTTTTTGACGTTTTTTTAGCGTTCTTTTGAATCCCTATAAAGAGAATTATACCCACCCCTTAGTTTGTAGTGAGAAACTTTTAGGAATCAAACTTGTGGTTTAAGTGAATCCATCTGAGTTGTAAAAATAATATATGTTTGCCTGAATTATTTTAAAAAGAACAAAACTGGTCACTATCCATGAATTTTTCGCATTGATGAATAGTCATCCAGGGGAATTACAGTAATTAAATAGCAGTTGTGATACGAACGACCAGATGTGTCACATACAGAGGGGAGGTGGAGCGTCCTCCAAATTGTTCGAT
This sequence comes from Artemia sinica, assembly GCA_027921565.1. Lineage (NCBI taxonomy): Eukaryota > Metazoa > Arthropoda > Branchiopoda > Anostraca > Artemiidae > Artemia > Artemia sinica. Next base: position 62,393,786 of record CM051270.1, on the reverse strand, counting down.
TAATTAGTAAGATGGGGCCGACTCCATTAAAATTGTGGAGCGACACTCTGAAACTTTACCAGAACATTAATCTTGGAAAATAAAATGACTTGAATTCTGTAAAAGCTGTGGCCTTCTCCAAATATTTGGACTAGAGACGCCTCTAATAACAACACTTAAAAGGAAGCAAGATTAGTCTGATTAACTTAAGACGATTCCTTTGAATTTCAGCAACAAAAAATATAATTTTAAACTTAACGTTTTTTTAAAAACTGAGATTTTTTAGGAAAGGCCTGTTTCTTTTTATGGGTCATTACATTTAATCCAGAATATGTAGAAGAAGTTACCAAACACGGTGGCATTCCAGTATTGTCAGATATACTGAATGATTCACAAAAAGATAAAGTTAGGCAAATTGTATTAGCTGTTTGTCGAGTAAGATATTTTTGATTTTCTGGGGAAAAAATAAATAAATGGACAATTTCTCATTGGAAAGCAAAAGAGAAGAATTTTAAATCCAAAATTGAATATAGTTGATATGACATAATTTCATTCATATATTTATTTTCTTTTAGATCTATGTTAGGTTCGCAGTGTGTTGGTGTCATTTCTTGCCGTGTCATGTAGTATCCGTCGTAAATAAGCTCTATGGGATAAATAGGCTCTCGTTCAAAAGTACTTTCTTCATTATCATTTAGTCCAAATGTCCAAAACCTTATGAATTTGTCTAGTTGTTCTCCAGTTAGAAAAAATATTTTTCTACCATTTAAATCATGTACATAATTTCCAAATTTTTCCTCTATGGGATAGGTAGGTATTTTGAACATTTCAGTTTCGCACAACTTAAACTTTTCAGTATTGGCTCAGGAGAAGCTTCTTTGCATACACAACTGCCTGGTTGATGGGTGGACAAACATATCCACCTATATGGACAACGCCTAGTTGTTTACACCCCTGAGATTGATCCTCCAATTCTGCTTGATATTCCTTGAAACACCTTGACTGTTCTTAATGCACTTGGCAATCATCCCTTTCCAAGGGTCAAGGCAAATTCTCTTCACCTCCTCTTCAGGTATTTCTTTTCCATCTATATCACGAAACTTAAACTAAACAGGGAGATTAGGATCTCCCCTTCTAAGTATTTGAGCCGTTGGCTTATCAATGACATTAATACCACAATAGGATATTCCGTCTCATCCTTTTTGTAAAATTAGGATCAAAATAAAAGTTGCAAAACCATTCATAATTTGAGATACTTTTGGGTTCGAAAAGTGGTCTGTTTCTTTTTTTTTAGCCCTTAGAGAACCAATTCGTATTTTATACTTTTGCACATATTCTCGATACAATCAGATTTCATGCAACTCAGATATAGCTAAGATCTTGGAGAATCTTAGGATATTAAGAGACTGGAAAATCTTGCTGCAGCTGTTTTTGCTGGTATTTTAAAATCCTTTGACAATCAGGACCACTCAATTGCCTTTGATGAAGATAATCCGTTTTTTTTTTACTTATTGACCCCTCCAAAACCATAAAAACTGTTGTTTATTTTTAGTTATTGCTGCTATTATCATTACTGCTATGTCGTCACCATTCCAGGTAGTGAGTTTAACTGAAGAAATACATGAGCTTTACATTTCCTTATGAAGAGATAAAAGTACGTTGGATGCTGATGCTTTTTGACGTTTTTTTTTGCGTTCTTTTGAATTCCTGTAAAGACAATTATACCCACCCCTTAGTTTGTAGTGAGAACTTACTTCTAGGAATCAAACTTGTGGTTTAAGTGAATCCATCTGAGTTGTAAAATTGTGGAGCGACGCTCTGAAACTTTACCAGAACATTAATCTTGGAAAATAAAAATGACTTGAAATTCTGTAAAAGCTGTGGCCTTCTCCAAATATTTGGACTAGAGACGCCTCTAGTAACAACACTTAAAGGAAGCAAGATTAATCTGATTAACTTAAGACGATTTGTTTGAATTTCAGCAACAAAAAATATAATTTTAAACTTTTCGTTTTTTTAAAAACTGAGATTTTTTAGGAAAGGCCTATGTATTTATGCAGCTATAAAACTTAATAAAAAGCCAGATTCTGTAAATTTTGTAGATTGTCTTTTGGCAATAAACCCGAACCCTTTAGTCTGGAATATTCTGAAATTCAACAATGTCAAAGAGTCTCATGTGTTTTACGTTTTTCCCTGACATATTATTTTAACTGTCTTCAAAATTTTTTAATAGCTACAAATTTCCCCTCAAGAGGACGGAACCTCATAAATTCAATACATACAAAGCATCATAGTTTTAAATTTGTTTTGAAAGAATGAGAAGTATATCAAGTTTTGAACCCATGGGAGTATTTCTTAGCGTTTCACACGTACAAGGGTTTGTTTGCAGTATACCCACAAGAAATGTTCTGTTTAATAATAAAAATTTCATTTCTTTGTATATTTAGTTTATTTTTATTTGTTATTCCAATTATATACTCATGTCCAAGATAATATCCGTATCCAAGTCAAAAAACTATGTATGCTCAAATTCTTCAAAAATGACGTTTCATCCTTCCAATGTCAATCATAAATCAAGTTTTATAATCTTTTAATTTTTAAGCTAGTCTGCCTAGATTAGTGTCAAAACTCCTACTTTATTTACTTTTGATTGGAAAAGAAGGTAGTGCGCCTTTCCAGAGTCCATTGGATCTTGAAATTCTCTCTTTCTTTTTTCTCTCTCTTTCTCTCTCTAACAGAGTAACGAATACGTTCAAACGTCTGGAAGATGCCTCGAGATGGTGTTACGGATCGAGGAATATAAAGCTGCGTGGATACGTATGGACGGAATCCGTACATTTGTCACCGTTCTACGTGGGAAATTGAATTTCCAGCTTCACTATCAATACTGTTTCTGTTTATGGGTCATTACATTTAATCCAGAATATGTAGAAGAAGTTACCAAACACGGTGGCATTCCAGTATTGTCAGATATACTGAATGATTCACAAAAAGATAAAGTTAGGCGAATTGTATTAGCTGTTTGTCGAGTAAGATATTTTTGATTTTCTGGAAAAAAAAAATGAATGGACAATTTCTCATTGAAAAGCAAAAGAGAAGAATTCTAAATTCAAAATTGAATATAGTTGATATGACATAATTTCTTTCATATATTTATTTTCTTTTTAGATCTATGTTAGGTTCGCAGTGTGTTGGTGTCATTTCTTGCCGTGTCATCTAGTATCCGTCGTAAATAAGCTCTATGGGATAAATAGGCTCTCGTTCAAAAGTACTTTCTTAATTATCATTTAGTCCAAATGTCCAAAACCTTATGAATTTGTCTAGTTGTTCTCCAGTTAGAAAAAAAATTTTCTACCATTTAAATCATGTACACAATTTCCAAATTTTTCCTCTATGGGATAGGTAGGTATTTTGAACATTTCGGTTTTGCACAACTTAAACTTTTCAGTATTTGGCTCAGGAGAAGCTTCTTTGCATACACAACTGCCTGGTTGATGGATGGACAAACATATCCACCTATATGGACAACGCCTAGTTGTTTACACCCCTGAGATTGATCCTCCAATTCTGCTTGATATTCCTTGAAACACCTTGACTGTTCTTAATACACTTGGCAATCATCCCTTTGCCAAGGGTCAAGGCAAATTCTCTTCACCTCCTCTTCATCTATTTCTTTTCCATCTATATCACGAAACTTAAACTAAAGAGGGATATTAGGGTTTCCCTTCTAAGTATTTGAGCCGTTGGCTTATCAATGACATTAATACCACTATAGGATTTTCCGTCTCATCCTTTTTGTAAAATTAGGATCAAAATAAAAGTCGCAAAACCATTCATAATTTGAGATAGTTTTGGGTTTGAAAAGTGGTCTGTTTCTTTTTTTTTATTAGCCCTTAGAGAACCAATTCCTATTTTATACTTTTCCACATATTCTCGATACAATCAGATTTCATGCAACTCAGATGTAGCTAAGATCTTGGAGAATCTTAGGATATTAAGAGACTGGAAAATCTTTTGCTGCAGCTGTTTTTGCTGGTATTTTAAAATCCTTTGACAATCAGGACCACTCAATTGCCTTTGATGAAGGTAATCTGTTTTTTTTTTACTTATTGACCCCTCAAAAACCATAAAACTGTTGATTATTTTAAGTTATTCCTGCTATTATCATTACTGCTATGTCGTCACCATTCCAGGTAGTGAGTGTAACTGAAGAAATTCATGAGCTTTACATTTCCTTATGAAGAGATAAAAGTACGTCGATGCTGATGCTTTTTGACGTTTTTTTAGCGTTCTTTTGAATTCCTGTAAAGAGAATTATACCCACCCCTTAGTTTGTAGTGAGAAACTTTTAGGAATCAAACTGTGGTTTAAGTGAATCCATCTGAGTTGTAAAAATAATATATGTTTGCCTGAATTATTTTAAAAAGAACAAAACTGGTCACTATCCATGAATTTTTCGCATTGATGAATAGTCATCCAGGGGAATTACAGTAATTAAATAGCAGTTGTGATACGAACGACCAGATGTGTCACATACAGAGGGGAGGTGGAGCGTCCTCCAAATTGTTCGATTAATTAGTAAGATGGGGCCGACTCCATTAAAATTGTGGAGCGACGCTCTGAAACTTTACCAGAACATTAATCTTGGAAAATAAAATGACTTGAAATTCTGTAAAAGCTGTGGCCTTCTCCAAATATTTGGACTAGAGACGCCTCTAATAACAACACTTAAAAGGAAGCAAGATTAGTCTGATTAACTTAAGACGATTCCTTTGAATTTCAGCAACAAAAAATATAATTTTAAACTTAACGTTTTTTTAAAAACTGAGATTTTTTAGGAAAGGCCTGTTTCTTTTTATGGGTCATTACATTTAATCCAGAATATGTAGAAGAAGTTACCAAACACGGTGGCATTCCAGTATTGTCAGATATACTGAATGATTCACAAAAAGATAAAGTTAGGCGAATTGTATTAGCTGTTTGTCGAGTAAGATATTTTTGATTTTCAGGGGGAAAAAAAATAAATAAATGGACAATTTCTCATTGGAAAGCAAAATAGAAGAATTTTAAATCCAAAATTGAATATAGTTGATATTACATAATTTCATTCATATATTTATTTTCTTTTAGATCTATGTTAGGTTCGCAGTGTGTTGGTGTCATTTCTTGCCGTGTCATGTAGTATCCGTCGTAAATAAGCTCTATGGGATAAATAGGCTCTCGTTCAAAAGTACTTTCTTCATTATCATTTAGTCCAAATGTCCAAAACCTTATGAATTTGTCTAGTTGTTCTCCAGTTAGAAAAAAATATTTTTCTACCATTTAAATCATGTACATAATTTACAAATTTTTCCTCTATGGGATAGGTAGGTATTTTGAACATTTCGGTTTCGCACAACTTAAACTTTTCAGTATTTGGCTCAGGAGAAGCTTCTTTACATACACAACTGCCTGGTTGATGGGTGGACAAACATATCCACCTATATGGACAACGCCTAGTTGTTTACACCCCTGAGATTGATCCTCCAATTCTGCTTGATATTCCTTGAAACACCTTGACTGTTCTTAATGCACTTGGCAATCATCCCTTTGCCAAGGGTCAAGGCAAATTCTCTTCACCTCCTCTTCAGCTATTTCTTTTCCATCTATATCACGAAACTTAAACTAAAGAGGGAGATTAGGATCTCCCCTTCTAAGTATTTGAGCCGTTGGCTTATCAATGACATTAATACCACTATAGGATATTCCGTCTCATTAAGTCTACCATTTAAATCATGTACACAATTTCCAAATTTTTCCTCTATGGGATAGGTAGGTATTTTGAACATTTCGGTTTTGCACAACTTAAACTTTTCAGTATTTGGCTCAGGAGAAGCTTCTTTGCATACACAACTGCCTGGTTGATGGATGGACAAACATATCCACCTATATGGACAACGCCTAGTTGTTTACACCCCTGAGATTGATCCTCCAATTCTGCTTGATATTCCTTGAAACACCTTGACTGTTCTTAATACACTTGGCAATCATCCCTTTGCCAAGGGTCAAGGCAAATTCTCTTCACCTCCTCTTCATCTATTTCTTTTCCATCTATATTACGAAACTTAAACTAAAGAGGGAGATTAGGGTTTCCCTTCTAAGTATTTGAGCCGTTGGCTTATCAATGACATTAATACCACTAAAGGATTTTCCGTCTCATCCTTTTTGTAAAATTAGGATCAAAATAAAAGTCGCAAAACCATTCATAATTTGAGATACTTTTGGGTTCGAAAAGTGGTCTGTTTCTTTTTTTTTTATTAGCCCTGAGAGAACCAATTCGTATTTTTTATACTTTTGCACATATTCTCGATACAATCAGATTTCATGCAACTCAGATATAGCTAAGATCTTGGAGAATCTTAGGATATTAAGAGACTGGAAAATCTTGCTGCAGCTGTTTTTGCTGGTATTTTAAAATCCTTTGACAATCAGGACCACTCAATTGCCTTTGATGAAGGTAATCCGTTTTTTTACTTATTGACCCCTCCAAAACCATAAAACTGTTGATTATTTTAAGTTATTCCTGCTATTATCATTACTGCTATGTCGTCACCATTCCAGGTAGTGAGTGTAACTGAAGAAATACATGAGCTTTACATTTCCTTATGAAGAGATAAAAGTACGTTGGATGCTGATGCTTTTTGACGTTTTTTTTTGTGTTCTTTTGAATTCCTGTAAAGAGAATTATACCCACCCCTTAGTTTGTAGTGAGAACTTACTTCTAGGAATCAAACTTGTGGTTTAAGTGAATCCATCTGAGTTGTAAAAATAATATATGTTTGCCTTAATTATTTTAAAAAGAACAAAACTGGTCACTATCCACGCATTTTTCGCATTGATGAATAGTCATCCAGGGGAATTACAGTAATTAAATAGCAGTTGTGATACGAACGACCAGATGTGTCACATACAGAGGGGAGGTGGAACGTCCTCCAAATTGTTCGATTAATTAGTAAGATGGGGCCAACTCCATTAAAATTGTGGAGTGACGCTCTGAAACTTTACCAGAACATTAATCTTGGAAAATAAAAATGACTTGAAATTCTGTAAAAGCTGTGGCCTTCTCCAAATATTTGGACTAGAGACGCCTCTAATAACAACACTTAAAAGGAAGCAAGATTAGTCTGATTAACTTAAGACGATTTCTTTGAATTTCAGCAACAAAAAATATAATTTTAAACTTAACGTTTTTTTAAAAACTGAGATTTTTTAGGAAAGGCCTATGTATTTATGCAGCTATAAAACTTAATAAAAAGCCAGATTCTGTAAATTTTGTAGATTGTCTTTTGGCAATAAACCCGAACCCTTTAGCCTGGAATATTCTGAAATTCAACAATGTCAAAGAGTCTCATGTGTTTTACGTTTTTCCCTGACATTTTATTTTTACTGTCTTCAAAATTTTTTAATAGCTACAAATTTCCCCTCAAGAGGACGGAACCCCATAAATTCAATACATACAAAGCATCATAGTTTTAAATTTGTTTTGAAAGAATGAGAAGTGTATCAAGTTTTGAACCCATGGGAGTATTTCTTAGCGTTTCACACGTACAAGGGTTTGTTTGCAGTATACCCCACAAGAAATGTTCTGTTTAATAATAAAAATTTCATCTCTTTGTATGTTTAGTTTGTTTTTATTTGTTATTCCAATTATATACTCATGTCCAAGATAATATCCGTATCCAAGTCAAAAACTATGTATGCTCAAATTCTTCAAAAATGACGTTTCATCCTTCCAATGTCAATCATAAATCAAGTTTTATAATCTTTTAATTTTTAAGCTAGTCTGCCTAGATTAGTGTCAAAACTCCTACTTTATTTACTTTTGATTGAAAAAGATGGTAGTGCGCCTTTCCAGAGTCCATTGGATCTTGAAATTCTTTCTTTCTTTTTTCTCTCTCTTTCTCTCTCTAACAGAGTAACGAATACGTTCAAACGGCTGGAAGATGCCTCGAGATGGTGTTACGGATCGAGGAATATAAAGCTGCGTGGATACGTATGGACGGAATCCGTACATTTGTCACCGTTCTACGTGGGAAATTGAATTTCCAGCTTCACTATCAATACTGTTTCTGTTTATGGGTCATTACATTTAATCCAGAATATGTAGAAGAAGTTACCAAACACGGTGGCATTCCAGTATTGTCAGATATACTGAATGATTCACAAAAAGATAAAGTTAGGCGAATTGTATTAGCTGTTTGTCGAGAAAGATATTTTTGATTTTCTGGAAAAAAAAAAAAATAAATGGACAATTTCTCATTGAAAAGCAAAAGAGAAGAATTCTAAATTCAAAATTGAATATAGTTGATATGACATAATTTCATTCATATATTTATTTTCTTTTTAGATCTATGTTAGGTTCGCAGTGTGTTGGTGTCATTTCTTGCCGTGTCATCTAGTATCCGTCGTAAATAAGCTCTATGGGATAAATAGGCTCTCGTTGAAAAGTACTTTCTTCATTATCATTTAGTCCAAATGTCCAAAACCTTATGAATTTGTCTAGTTGTTCTCCAGTTAGAAAAAATATTTTTCTACCATTTAAATCATGTACACAATTTCCAAATTTTTTCCTTATGGGATAGGTAGGTATTTTGAACATTTCGGTTTCGCACAACTTAAACTTTTCAGTATTTGGCTCAGGAGAAGCTTCTTTGCATACACAACTGCCTGGTTGATGGATGGACAAACATATCCACCTATATGGACAACGCCTAGTTGTTTACACCCCTGAGATTGATCCTCCAATTCTGCTTGATATTCCTTGAAACACCTTGACTGTTCTTAATACACTTGGCAATCATCCCTTTGCCAAGGGTCAAGGCAAATTCTCTTCACCTCCTCTTCCTCTATTTCTTTTCCATCTATACCACGAAACTTAAACTAAAGAGGGAGATTAGGATTTCCCTTCTAAGTATTTGAGCCGTTGGCTTATCAATGACATTAATACCACTATAGGATTTTCCGTCTCATCCTTTTTGTAAAATTAGGATCAAAATAAAAGTCGCAAAACCATTCATATTTTGAGATACTTTTGGGTTCGAAAAGTGGTCTGTTTCTTTTTTTATTAGCCCTTAGAGAACCAATTCGTATTTTATACTTTTGCACATATTCTCGATACAATCAGATTTCATGCAACTCAGATGTAGCTAAGATCTTGGAGAATCTTAGGATATTAAGAGACTGGAAAATCTTTTGCTGCAGCTGTTTTTGCTGGTATTTTAAAATCTTTTGACAATCAGGACCACTCAATTGCCTTTGATGAAGGTAATCCGTTTTTTTTTTACTTATTGACCCCTCCAAAACCATAAAACTGTTGATTATTTTAAGTTATTCCTGCTATTATCATTACTGCTTTGTCGTCACCATTCCAGGTAGTGAGTGTAACTGAAGGAATACATGAGCTTTACATTTCCTTATGAAGAGATAAAAGTACGTTGGATGCTGATGCTTTTTGACGTTTTTTTTGCGTTCTTTTGAATTCCTGTAAAGAGAATTATACCCACCCCTTAGTTTGTAGTGAGAACTTACTTCTAGGAATCAAACTTGTGGTTTAAGTGAATCCATCTGAGTTGTAAAAATAATATATGTTTGCCTGAATTATTTTAAAAAGAACAAAACTGGTCACTATCCATGAATTTTTTGCATTGATGAATAGTCATCCAGGGGAATTACAGTAATTAAATAGCAGTTGTGATACGAACGACCAGATGTGTCACATACAGAGGGGAGGTGGAACGTCCTCCAAATTGTTCGATTAATTAGTAAGATGGGGCCGACTCCATTAAAATTGTGGAGCGACGCTCTGAAACTTTACCAGAATATTAATCTTGGAAAATAAAATGACTTGAAATTCTGTAAAAGCTGTGGCCTTCTCCAAATATTTGGACTAGAGACGCCTCTAATAACAACACTTAAAAGGAAGCAAGATTAGTCTGATTAACTTAAGACGATTCCTTTGAATTTCAGCAACAAAAAATATAATTTTAAACTACACGTTTTTTTTAAAAACTGAGATTTTTTAGGAAAGGCCTGTTTCTTTTTATGGGTCATTACATTTAATCCAGAATATGTAGAAGAAGTTACCAAACATGGTGGCATTCCAGTATTGTCAGATATACTGAATGATTCACAAAAAGATAAAGTTAGGCGAATTGTATTAGCTGTTTGTCGAGTAAGATATTTTTGATTTTCTGGGGGAAAAAAATAAATAAATGGACAATTTCTCATTGGAAAGCAAAAGAGAAGAATTTTAAATCCAAAATTGAATATAGTTGATATTACATAATTTCATTCATATATTTATTTTCTTTTAGATCTATGTTAGGTTCGCAGTGTGTTGGTGTCATTTCTTGCCGTGTCATGTAGTATCCGTCGTAAATAAGCTCTATGGGATAAATAGGCTCTCGTTCAAAAGTACTTTCTTCATTATCATTTAGTCCAAATGTCCAAAACCTTATGAATTTGTCTAGTTGTTCTCCAGTTAGAAAAAATATTTTTCTACCATTTAAATCATGTACATAATTTCCAAATTTTTCCTCTATGGGATAGGTAGGTATTTTGAACATTTCGGTTTCGCACAACTTAAACTTTTTCAGTATTTGGCTCAAGAGAAGCTTTTTTGCATACACAACTGCCTGGTTGATGGGTGGACAAACATATCCACCTATATGGACAACGCCTAGTTGTTTACACCCCTGAGATTGATCCTCCAATTCTGCTTGATATTCCTTGAAACACCTTGACTGTTCTTAATGCACTTGGCAATCATCCCTTTGCCATGGGTCAAGGCAAATTCTCTTCACCTCCTCTTCAGCTATTTCTTTTCCATCTATATCACGAAACTTAAACTAAAGAGGGAGATTAGGATCCCCTTCTAAGTATTTGAGCCGTTGGCTTATCAATGACATTAATACCACTATAGGATATTCCGTCTCATCCTTTTTGTAAAATTAGGATCAAAATAAAAGTCGCAAAAACCATTCATAATTTGAGATACTTTTGGATTCGAAAAGTGGTCTGTTTTTTTTTTTTTAGCCCTTAGAGAACCAATTCGTATTTTATACTTTTGCACATTCTCGATACAATCAGATTTCATGCAACTCAGATATAGCTAAGATATTGGAGAATCTTAGGATATTAAGAGACTGGAAAATCTTGCTGCAGCTGTTTTTTGCTGGTGTTTTAAAATCCTTTGACAATCAGGACCACTCAATTGCCTTTGATGAAGGTAATCCGTTTTTTTTATTTATTGACCCCTCCAAAACCATAAAACTGTTGTTTATTTTTAGTTATTGCTGCTATTATCATTACTGCTATGTCGTCACCATTCCAGGTAGTGAGTGTAACTGAAGAAATACATGAGCTTTACATTTCCTTATGAAGAGATAAAAGTACGTTGGATGCTGATGCTTTTTGACGTTTTTTTTGCGTTCTTTTGAATTCCTGTAAAGAGAATTATACCCACCCCTTAGTTTGTAGTGAGAACTTACTTCTAGGAATCAAACTTGTGGTTTAAGTGAATCCATCTGAGTTGTAAAAATAATATATGTTTGCCTGAATTATTTTAAAAAGAACAAAACTGGTCACTATCCACGCATTTTTCGCATTGATGAATAGTCATCCAGGGGAATTACAGTAATTAAATAGCAGTTGTGATACGAACGACCAGATGTGTCACATACAGAGGGGAGGTGGAACGTCCTCCAAATTGTTCGATTAATTAGTAAGATGGGGCCAACTCCATTAAAATTGTGGAGCGACGCTCTGAAACTTTACCAGAACATTAATCTTGGAAAATAAAAATGACTTGAAATTCTGTAAAAAGCTGTGGCCTTCTCCAAATATTCGGACTAGAGACGCCTCTAATAACAACACTTAAAAGGAAGCAAGATTAGTCTGATTAACTTAAGACGATTTCTTTGAATTTCAGCAACAAAAAATATAATTTTAAACTTAACGTTTTTTTAAAAACTGAGATTTTTTAGGAAAGGCCTATGTATTTATGCAGCTATAAAACTTAATAAAAAGCCAGATTCTGTAAATTTTGTAGATTGTCTTTTGGCAATAAACCCGAACCCTTTAGTCTGGAATATTCTGAAATTCAACAATGTCAAAGAGTCTCATGTGTTTTACGTTTTTCCCTGACATTTTATTTTTACTGTCTTCAAAATTTTTTAATAGCTACAAATTTCCCCTCAAGAGGACGGAACCCCATAAATTCAATACATACAAAGCATCATAGTTTTAAATTTGTTTTGAAAGAATGAGAAGTGTATCAAGTTTTGAACCCATGGGAGTATTTCTTAGCGTTTCACACGTACAAGGGTTTGTTTGCAGTATACCCACAAGAAATGTTCTGTTTAATAATAAAAATGTCATCTCTTTGTATATTTAGTTTGTTTTTATTTGTTATTACAATTATATACTCATGTCCAAGATAATATCCGTATCCAAGTCAAAAACTATGTATGCTCAAATTCTTCAAAAATGACGTTTCATCCTTCCAATGTCAATCATAAATCAAGTTTTATAATCTTTTAATTTTTAAGCTAGTCTCCCTAGATTAGTGTCAAAACTCCTACTTTATTTACTTTTGATTGGAAAAGATGGTAGTGCGCGTTTCCAGAGTCCATTGGATCTTGAAATTCTCTCTTTCTTTTTTCTCTCTCTTTCTCTCTCTAACAGAGTAACGAATACGTTCAAACGGCTGGAAGATGCCTCGAGATGGTGTTACGGATCGAGGAATATAAAGTTGCGTGGATACGTATGGACGGAATCCGTACATTTGTCACCGTTCTACGTGGGAAATTGAATTTCCAGCTTCACTATCAATACTGTTTCTGTTTATGGGTCATTACATTTAATCCAGAATATGTAGAAGAAGTTACCAAACACGGTGGCATTCCAGTATTGTCAGATATACTGAATGATTCACAAAAAGATAAAGTTAGGCGAATTGTATTAGCTGTTTGTCGAGAAAGATATTTTTGATTTTCTGGAAAAAAAAATAAATGGACAATTTCTCATTGAAAAGCAAAAGAGAAGAATTCTAAATTCAAAATTGAACATAGTTGATATGACATAATTTCATTCATATATTTATTTTCTTTTTAGATCTATGTTAGGTTCGCAGTGTGTTGGTGTCATTTCTTGCCGTGTCATCTAGTATCCGTCGTAAATAAGCTCTATGGGATAAATAGGCTCTCGTTCAAAAGTACTTTCTTCATTATCATTTAGTCCAAATGTCCAAAACCTTATGAATTTGTCTAGTTGTTCTCCAGTTAGAAAAAATATTTTTCTACCATTTAAATCATGTACACAATTTCCAAATTTTTCCTCTATGGGATAGGTAGGTATTTTGAACATTTCGGTTTCGCACAACTTAAACTTTTCAGTATTTGACTCAGGAGAAGCTTTTTTGCATACACAACTGCCTGGTTGATGGATGGACAAACATATCCACCTATATGGACAACGCCTAGTTGTTTACACCCCTGAGATTGGTCCTCCAATTCTGCTTGATATTCCTTGAAACACCTTGACTGTTCTTAATACACTTGGCAATCATCCCTTTGCCAAGGGTCAAGGCAAATTCTCTTCACCTCCTCTTCCTCTATTTCTTTTCCATCTATACCACGAAACTTAAACTAAAGAGGGAGATTAGGATTTCCCTTCTAAGCATTTGAGCCGTTGGCTTATCAATGACATTAATACCACTATAGGATTTTCCGTCTCATCCTTTTTGTAAAATTAGGATCAAAATAAAAGTCGCAAAACCATTCATATTTTGAGATACTTTTGGGTTCGAAAAGTGGTCTGTTTCTTTTTTTTATTAGCCCTTAGAGAACCAATTCGTATTTTATACTTATGCACATATTCTCGATACAATCAGATTTCATGCAACTCAGATGTAGCTAAGATCTTGGAGAATCTTAGGATATTAAGAGACTGGAAAATCTTTTGCTGCAGCTGTTTTTGCTGGTATTTTAAAATCCTTTGACAATCAGGACCATTCAATTGCCTTTGATGAAGGTAATCCGTTTTTTTTTACTTATTGACCCCTCCAAAACCATAAAACTGTTGATTATTTTAAGTTATTCCTGCTATTATCATTACTGCTTTGTCGTCACCATTCCAGGTAGTGAGAGTAACTGAAGAAATACATGAGCTTTACATTTCCTTATGAAGAGATAAAAGTACGTCGATGATGATGCTTTTTGACGTTTTTTTAGCGTTCTTTTGAATTCCTGTAAAGAGAATTATACCCACCCCTTAGTTTGTAGTGAGAACTTTTAGGAATCAAACTTGTGGTTTAAGTGAATCCATCTGAGTTGGAAAAATAATATATGTTTGCCTGAATTATTTTAAAAAGAACAAAACTGGTCACTATCCATGAATTTTTCGCATTGATGAATAGTCATCCAGGGGAATTACAGTAATTAAATAGCAGTTGTGATACGAACGACCAGATGTGTCACATACAGAGGGGAGGTGGAGCATCCTCCAAATTGTTCGATTAATTAGTAAGATGGGGCCGACTCCATTAAAATTGTGGAGCGACGCTCTGAAACTTTACCAGAACATTAATCTTGGAAAATAAAATGACTTGAAATTCTGTAAAAGCTGTGGCCTTCTCCAAATATTTGGACTAGAGACCCCTCTAATAACAACACTTAAAAGGAAGCAAGATTAGTCTGATTAACTTAAGACGATTCCTTTGAATTTCAGCAACAAAAAATATAATTTTAAACTTAATGTTTTTTTTAAAAACTGAGATTTTTTAGGAAAGGCCTGTTTCTTTTTATGGGTCATTACATTTAATCCAGAATATGTAGAAGAAGTTACCAAACACGGTGGCATTCCAGTATTGTCAGATATACTGAATGATTCACAAAAAGATAAAGTTAGGCGAATTGTACTAGCTGTTTGTCGAGTAAGATATTTTTGATTTTCTGGGGGAAAAAAATAAATAAATGGACAATTTCTCATTGGAAAGCAAAAGAGAAGAATTTTAAATCCAAAATTGAATATAGTTGATATGACATAATTTCATTCATATATTTATTTTCTTTTAGATCTATGTGAGGTTCGCAGTGTGTTGGTGTCATTTCTTTCCGTGTCATGTAGTATCCGTCGTAAATAAGCTCTATGGGATAAATAGGCTCTCGTTCAAAAGTACTTTCTTCATTATCATTTAGTCCAAATGTCCAAAACCTTATGAATTTGTCTAGTTGTTCTCCAGTTAGAAAAAATATTTTTCTACCATATAAATCATGTACATAATTTCCAAATTTTTCCTCTATGGGATAGGTAGGTATTTTGAACATTTCGGTTTCGCACAACTTAAACTTTTCAGTATTTGGCTCAGGAGAAGCTTCTTTGCATACACAACTGCCTGGTTGATGGGTGGACAAACATATCCACCTATATGGACAACGCCTAGTTGTTTACACCCCTGAGATTGATCCTCCAATTCTGCTTGATATTCCTTGAAACACCTTGACTGTCTTAATGCACTTGGCAATCATCCCTTTGCCAAGGGTCAAGGCAAATTCTCTCCACCTCCTTTTCAGCTATTTCTTTTCCATCTATATTACGAAACTTAAACTAAAGAGGGAGATTAGGATCTCCCCTTCTAAGTATTTGAGCCGTTGGCTTATCAATGACATTAATACCACTATAGGATATTCCGTCTCATCCTTTTTGTAAAATTAGGATCAAAATAAAAGTCGCAAAACCATTCATAATTTGAGATACTTTTGGGTTCGAAAAGTGGTCTGTTTCTTTTTTTTAGCCCTTAGAGAACCAATTCGTAGTTTATACTTTTGCACATATTCTCGATACAATCAGATTTCATGCAACTCAGATATAGCTAAGATCTTGGAGAATCTTAGGATATTAAGAGACTGGAAAATCTTGCTGCAGCTGTTTTTTGCTGGTGTTTTTAAAGTCCTTTGACAATCAGGACCACTCAATTGCCTTTGATGAAGGTAATCCGTTTTTTTTTTACTTATTGACCCCTCCAAAACCATAAAACTGTTGTTTATTTTTAGTTATTGCTGCTATTATCATTACTGCTATGTCGTCACCGTTCCAGGTAGTGAGTGTAACTGAAGAAATACATGAGCTTTACATTTCCTTATGAAGAGATAAAAGTACGTTGGATGCTGATGCTTTTTGACGTTTTTTTTTTTTGCGTTCTTTTGAATTCCTGTAAAGAGAATTATACCCACCCCTTAGTTTGTAGTGAGAACTTACTTCTAGGAATCAAACTTGTGGTTTAAGTGAATCCATCTGAGTTGTAAAAATAATATATGTTTGCCTGAATTATTTAAAAAAGAAACAAAACTGGTCACTATCCACGAATTTTTCGCATTGATGAATAGTCATCCAGGGGAATTACAGTAATTAAATAGCAGTTGTGATACGAACGACCAGATGTGTCACATACAGAGGGGAAGTGGAACGTCCTCCAAACTGTTCGATTAATTAGTAAGATGGGGCCAACTCCATTAAAATTGTGGAGCGACGCTCTGAAACTTTACCAGAACATTAATCTTGGAAAATAAAAATGACTTGAAATTCTGTAAAAGCTGTGGTCTTCTCCAAATATTTGGACTAGAGACGCCTCTAATAACAACCCTTAAAAGGAAGCAAGATTAGTCTGATTAACTTAAGACGATTTCTTTGAATTTCAGCAACAAAAAATATAATTTTAAACTTAACGTTTTTTTAAAAACTGAGATTTTTTAGGAAAGGCCTATGTATTTATGCAGCTATAAAACTTAATAAAAAGCCAGATTCTGTAAATTTTGTAGATTGTCTTTTGGCAATAAACCCGAACCCTTTAGTCTGGAATATTCTGAAATTCAACAATGTCAAAGAGTCTCATGTGTTTTACGTTTTTCCCTGACATTTTATTTTTACTGTCTTCAAAATTTTTTAATAGCTACAAATTTCCCCTCAAGAGGACGGAACCCCATAAATTCAATACATACAAAGCATCATAGTTTTAAATTTGTTTTGAAAGAATGAGAAGTGTATCAAGTTTTGAACCCATGGGAGTATTTCTTAGCGTTTCACACGTACAAGGGTTTGTTTGCAGTATACCCACAAAATGTTCTGTTTAATAATAAAATTTCATTTCTTTGTATGTTTAGTTTGTTTTTATTTGTTATTCCAATTATATACTCATATCCAAGATAATATCCGTATCCAAGTCAAAAACTATGTATGCTCAAATTCTTCAAAAATGACGTTTCATCCTTCCAATGTCAATCATAAATCAAGTTTTATAATCTTTTAATTCTTAAGCTAGTCTGCCTAGATTAGTATCAAAACTCATACTTTATTTACTTTTGATTGGAAAAGATGGTAGTGCGCCTTTCCAGAGTCCATTGGATCTTGAAATTCTCTCTTTCTTTTTTCTCTCTCTTTCTCTCTCTAACAGAGTAACGAATACGTTCAAACGTCTGGAAGATGCCTCGAGATGGTGTTACGGATCGAGGAATATAAAGCTGCGTGGATACGTATTGACGGAATCCGTACATTTGTCACCGTTCTACGTGGGAAATTGAATTTCCAGCTTCACTATCAATACTGTTTCTGTTTATGGGTCATTACATTTAATCCAGAATATGTAGAAGAAGTTACCAAACACGGTGGCATTCCAGTATTGTCAGATATACTGAATGATTCACAAAAAGATAAAGTTAGGCGAATTGTATTAGCTGTTTGTCGAGTAAGATATTTTTTGATTTTCTGAAAAAAAAAATAAATGGACAATTTCTCATTGAAAAGCAAAAGAGAAAAATTCTAAATTCAAAATTGAATATAGTTGATATGACATAATTTCATTCATATATTTATTTTCTTTTTAGATCTATGTTAGGTTCGCAGTGTGTTGGTGTCATTTCTTGCCGTGTCATCTAGTATCCGTCGTAAATAAGCTCTATGGGATAAATAGGCTCTCGTTCAAAAGTACTTTCTTCATTATCATTTAGTCCAAATGTCCAAAACCTTATGAATTTGTCTAGTTGTTCTCCAGTTAGAAAAAAAATATTTTTCTACCATTTAAATCATGTACACAATTTCCAAATTTTTCCTCTATGGGATAGGTAGGTATTTTGAACATTTTTGTAGATCATGGACTTTAATATAATATAGTCATGGAGCCTAATGAAATGGTCGTTTATTGGTTCCCCTGATGGTAGTGCCCAAAGGTGATCGTCCTCAATTCTTTGGAAGAAGATTTGAACCGTATTACGAATCATAAAGTTATCCTACTGCCTGATAAAATGGTTCAAATCCCTCTGCCATAAGTACACGCCCTGTTTCATTAATATCTGAATCAGGTCGAAGTGCCAGAAGTGAAATATCCGAATGGGGTTAGGTTGTTCTGTTACGTACGGTACAAATTTATGAATTATTTCGTAAACCTTGAATTTGAAGATTAACTGCTGGTAAGATGAATTCCTTGGTACTGACTTGCTGAGAATTCTGAATGTCCTAATGGCCTTTTTCACTTTGATGATTTTGGGTAGGTGTATAATGTCGTCATGTACCTTTAGCTTTATGATGATGTCCATGAAATCGGATAGATTCTTCCGAAACCATCTCATGTTGTTTAATAAATAAGATTTTGTTTCCTGGTGAAGTAAGATCATGCTTAAAACCGTATGATCTAATCTTGTAATCAGATATCGTGTATTTTCGGTTAAATGGGTAGTTGTTCGGGCTCCGTTGTATAGTAAGGCTCTTATTGCGTGGGGGGTGTTTGCTTGGATGGCCAGATCCAAAGGATAGATTTTGGGAGGTGTTTCTGTGATGTTTGGTAAAACTTCCCCACTAATAAAAAATGTTGCTTCATTTGTAATGTCATATGTGTTCGTGTCGCACATATCTCCAATAGCATCCAAAAATTTTTATATTTTACCCATTCGGGAGTCCATTTTTTTAAATCTATTTCTTCTTCCTGTGGAAGCATTTTCTGTTACCAATTCATGTAATTCCATTTTGCCTGGCGAGATAAATTCGCCAAACATAATTGCTTGATTTTTAACTCCGTATCCGGCCATCATTTGGTATTGGGATGAATGAAACAATTTTTTTTTTGAGTAACTGGGTCTACAGGCTAAGGTATGGGTACTTATGTAATATCTGGAATACACGCGAAAAATGAAATTTGTTTGATACTAATGAAGTAAAACAAAATAGGATTTAAAAAAAATATAATAGTTTAGATAGCTAAGAGCAATCTATTTTCAAAGTATTTTTGGGTACAGATGTCAAAACAGAGCTTTTAATAATTCCAGAGGCACAAACATCCATCAAGGCAGAAAATATATTTTTTTTCGGAAAATGAATGTTCAGTTTTCAAAAAGGAGGTGGAGGCAATACACTTACCGAGTTTCTTGGACAAAACTAAATAGAAATAGCCAAGTTTTATGAACAAAAACCAAATGAATTTCTTTTTTTCCAAAACAAATTTGTAGGGGCTAATCCAATTGAAACAAATTTAACTTCTTCCAGTAAAACTTCAAGTGTTCAAAGTGTAAATTGTAATTCTATCGACTTGAATAAAGTAAAAATAGAGTGCCTTCTATCTATTCGTCCAAAGTCACACAGAATAGAATCATCCGGCTATTCCCAAAGAGATGCGATAGTTATTGAAGATTCTGACGATGAACAATCTAGTTGCAGTGAACGTGATGATAGACAAAGTTCAAATGTTCAAAGTATAGATTGTAATTCTATCTAGTTGAATAAAGTATAAACAGAGTCCTTCCCATGTATTCGTCCAAAGTCACACAGAATAGCATCATCAGGCTATTCCCAAAGAGATGCGATAGTGATTGAAGATTCTGACGATGAACAATCTAGTTGTAGTGAACGTGATGATAATTTTTTTTTTCACTGTTAATATTACACAGTAAGGGGTTAGTTACTAATTGTTAGTTTAGCAAACTGTCACTTTATTTTTGTTAGTGTGTTAATTGTTTAAATGAGAATCTTACTCACACTATCCTTGGAGCAACTTGCCAGATTTTTAATAATCCGATTGGGTTCAAGTGATTTAATATGCACCTGAAAGTGATGTGTAATATAATGGGTGGGTATTACATGCTGACATAACATAGGGATTAGTACATTTAGATTTATTTATATATCTAATTTTTCTGGTTTTTTAACTGCTCTACCGGATTTGGTTGTAATTTCCTTGGTTGTTTGGGGCTTATCATTTTTGGTTTGGCTAACGAGATTCTTATATTGTTTTATATCAAATTTTTTATATTGTTTCTTTAGGAATTTTTACCTATTAGTTTTGCCTCCTTTCCGTGCGATTCCGCCGAAATTGGTTTTAAACTTTTTGGATCTCTGAATTTCTCCTGGTCTGATTCGCTTTCCGACTCTGATGTACTTAATGATTCAGGGTCTGTATTTGTAATGGGGGGACTTTTGGGACTTGGGGGTAGAGCCGGCCTTGCTTTCAAAAATTTCTTCACCTCTTGAAGTTGTAGACTTATCAATTGCTTGTTTAGGATGGACTCCTACCTCCGACAGATTAAACAATTCTTGTGAACTTTCTAATGAATAGAATGTTTTGTCGGATTGCGCCATTGCTTGAAAGCAAAGTCTTCTGGGGATGTGGCATCTGTTGTATCATAGTCTCCTTCCAAGATGTCCAATCCTTGGTTTGGCCTTTGATACCGTTATATCATGATCATGCGATTTTTAGTGTCCTTAGGCGTTTCAGGATTTACCTTGTGTGTCCTTTGTCTTGTTTTGATAGGGTAATTTATTATGTCCATTGCTTCGCGTAAAGTTTTTCCTCGGGGTTCGCTGGGGTACTCCAATCTTTGGTCACTAGGGCTATCAATAGTTTTATTTAACTCGTCATAGAGTGATACAGGTCGCTCTATGGGCGTTGTTGGTGAAATTAAATCGTTTGGGAATGGTTTGGCAGGATGTGTGGTTGAGATTCTATTGGGGAAAAAATTTAGATTTTGGGGAAATCGTATAATCTTGTTCCTCTGAACTCTCTGTGGAGGATGAATTATTTTTTTTCCGTGCTTTAGGTTATTTGGGATTTTGTTCTTTGGGGTAACCATATTTGTCATTGTTAAGAATTCATGAAAATCCTCTTCTTCGCTTTCGTTTTCGAAGTATCCTTGTTTGAAATTAAAGGGTTTTAATTCATTTAATCTTGATCGAGGTGGTTTATTTTCGGCATCTGAAGAATCAGACGTCGTGGGTTGTGGGGCCCATGCTTCCGGAAATTTTGCCCTTTTTATACGACTGATGTGAGTTTTATAAGTTTTTCCTGTATTTGGGCTAAAGATCTTCAATGTTATTTTGTTATCATATTTCCTTATAATTCTGTAAGGGCGGAGTATCGATCCGAGAGTTTCTTATCCTCTCATTTCATTTCATTTTTTACATAAACAAAATCTCCTACATTGAAATTCAAATCTCCCTTAATGTTTGGTATATTTTTATTTTCCTGGTTTATTTTGGATTTTTTATTTCTTTCTTAAATATTTTATAAGTCTTTCTCATTCTATTAATAAATTCCTGCTTGTAATCTTCGGAATCATTATAGTATTGTCTCGATTCGATAATTTCATCATAGGGAATTCGAAAATCACGTCCGAAAAGTATATAGAAAGGGTTGTCTTTCACTACTGGTGAGAATGCCGTGTTGATCACGTTAGTTAGGTAAGGTAAGGTCTCATGCCAGTTTCTTCTACTATCTTTTGTATAAATTCCTAAAATATTTGAAAATAATGTATGTTTATTTTTGATTTTCCCATTGGCTTGAGGGTGATATGGGGTTGTTACTAATTTATTAATGTGGAGAAAGCTCATTAAATCTTTAGTTACTTTTGAGACAAAATTACTCCCGTTATCACTCAGCACCGTATTTGGTATCCGAAATTTACTAACAACTTAGCGAGTGCTTTACTGGTGATATAGGCACTTTAATTTTTTAACGCTTTAGCAAAAGTAAAACCGGAAAAATGGTCGATGACCGACAAGATGCAAGTGTGACCTTTGCTAGATGTGGGCAAGCCGCCACTAGTGCGACACAGGTCAAATGAAATTATGTCAAATGGAAACCTTGCTATGGGGGTCCTTCCCATGGGTGGATTAGGGTATACAATAGGATTTTTTCTCGGATTACACGTATTACAGTTGTTTATGAACTCCTTAAGTTTAGTTAGAGCTGATGGGACATAAAAGTACTGCTTCAATTTGTGAAAAGTCTGATTAATTCTTAGGTGTCCGCCTACCTCTGAATGGAAATATTTAATGCAGGAATTTCTAGATTTTGGGGTAAAACTGGAATTATGGAAGTTTGGTTTCGGTTGGTCTCATTGGTTATTATTCTACATAATATTTTTTCCATCCAAATCATAATAATAATTATCTATCTCCTTTTTGAGTGTTTTTAAGTGATCGGGTAGTTCTTTATCATATAGGAAATATTTTATCAGGGCAGTACATGTTTCATCTGTATTTTGGCTTTCTCTTATATTAATTAAAGATAGTGGACCATGCTCATTTTTTGACTTATTGGCTATGTTTGTTTTTAAGTTTTTACTTTTGGGGCTTTTTTTTAGTTTATTGCATTAACTTCGTTAATTTTATTTTCTTAGGGGTTATCCTCTGGAAATCTACTTAGGTAGTCACAAGGAGTGTTTTCCTTTCCCTTGAGGTGTTCAAATTCATAGTCGAAAACTTGTATTTTGAGTATCCATCGAGCAAGGATACCCGTTGGTTTTTTAAAAGTTTGTAAATATTACAAGCTCTTATGATCACAGCGTAGTTTAAATTTCCTACCCACCAAATAATGTCTGAATTTATCTAGGTGATGAATTATTGATAATAGCTCAAGCATGGTGGCTGAGTAATTTTTTTTCTCCTGGGGTGAGGGTAGGACTAGCATATGCTATTACCTTTTCTTCCTTTATGATTTTGCCATTTTTCTTCCCTTTCAAATGCTTGTGAGAGAATGGCCCCTATTCCCTTGGTTGATGCGTCTGTAGTAATTACGAATTGTCCCGTTTGGAAGTTCGGTAATGATAAGATGGGCTCTGATATGAGTGCCTTTTTTAGATAATCTAAGGATTCTTGTGCTTCTTTTGACCAAATAATCTTTTTTGGTTTTCCTTGAGTAAGGTCATGTATAATATAATGGACATGAAGGATATGTCGGTCAATTCCTTGCTGGCTTGATGGGAGATATCCCATCAAGTCAATATTGAAGTCCCCAAGGATCAAAAATGGCATTCGAAGATTTGATATTACACTTAACATATTTTCAAATTTATCAATAAAGTCTGCCATGCTAGACGAGGGAGGGCGATAAATTACACCAATTAAAAATTTATCATTATTTGGTAAAAAATATTCAACAATACAGCTTTCAAAAATCATCTCAGCATTTAGATATAGAAATTCTTCTTTCATCCGTGCCGGAATATAATTTTTAACCAGTATTGCTAAACCACCTTGCTTTTTTTTTCGATTCCTGCGTACATGAAAAGATTGGAAATCGCTAATGTTAGTTTTATTTGCCGAACTTTCATCTAAAAATATTTCGCAAACTCCAAGAATATCCGTACCGGATTCAAATAAAAATTTTCAATTGCACCTTGCCCGCTCCTCCATCCACGACAGTTCCAAAAAGATATTCTCCTCATATTTGGTTTTTTATGAACTATTTCACGAGACAACAAGTATTTATTAGAGGGAACTAAAAAAGGAGTTTAAAATTTCATTATTATCATGGGCTAGGGGCGTTTGGAATACATTACTAAAAAGACCTGAATTTCTTTCAAATTCTTCCAGCCTAGATGCAGGGATCACATTAACGACTAACCATTATCGTGTATTGACCTCCCGCCAAGGAGCACCCCCCTCATGCCTCTCCCACAAAAAACTAAAAGCACTAAAACTCACACTAAATGGGTTTATTCTCCTGGAAGATATCATGTCATTCAGCTACGAGCCCCTGTACTGTTAAATCACACCATATCGAAAAAAAATATATATCACAAAGAAAATATTTACTTATCAGCTAAGTGATGTTAATTGACCACACAAAGAAAAAGTCAATTTGGTTTTACTTGGAACCAATCCATCTTTTTCTTCTCTCCAACTTGGTCGATATAGCATAGGATTATAGCTATAGTTATAGTTATATATAGCTATAGCAAGCCTGAAATCCCTTCTGTTTAAGTTCACTTTTCCTCTTCAGGAGGGATGAGCGAATTTCTGGGACAGCCTTGCTCACGTCTTCGGATAAATACCCTTTAGGGATTACCGTACAATTATCCATGCCGGCTTTTTCCCTAAAAGCTTGATCGCGAAGTAGTTTCTTTGCTTGCAA
Organism: Artemia sinica; assembly: GCA_027921565.1. Lineage (NCBI taxonomy): Eukaryota > Metazoa > Arthropoda > Branchiopoda > Anostraca > Artemiidae > Artemia > Artemia sinica. The sequence goes on along the minus strand of CM051270.1, from coordinate 62,369,374 downwards.
AATCGGAAACTTATCCTTAAAGTTGTGGAGTTGGATTTTCGTGAATTTTTCATTTAATTCAGTGACCCGGAATTCACATTGAATATGTAATTTCCGCAATAAATTCACCAATTTTTTTCCACACCCTCTTCTTTCGTCAAACACTTTAGGCTCCAGGCTATGACGTCACTTCGTCGGTCAGCATTTTCTAAGATTAGTACCTGATTTTTTAAGGGTCCAAGGCTGGGGTTATCATAGGACTGGTTCGCTGATAGCCGGAGGTCCTTAACCTCCTTCTGTAGATTAGCGATTGCGGCATCGTGAACTTTTTTGAAACTTTCCAAATTTTGGGTCCTCGATGATAGATCACTTATCTCACCTCTGATTTCTAACATTTCACTTCTCAGTCCTTGTATTTCTGCTTGAATGTTTGTCACAGTTAATAATATTGGTTGAATATTTGTTGCGAGGCTTTGAATTGATTCGTGTATCGTTGCACTATCAGTGGATTCACGAGTGGATTCTAGATCAATATGTCGTTTTCTTAGTTTTCCCCATTTAAATTGTTAGAGCAATTTAGCAAAAAAAACAGCCGAGGACACACAATCACACTAATTGCAATTAGTTTATAACGTCACAACAGACGTATAATTCAATTATATATAAGTTGTTATATCCATAATCAATTAGTTCTTAATCCATTATCAATTATGTCCCATTTAAGTTGTAAGACCAAATTAGCACCATCCAAGGAGATAATCACATTAATCGCATCTAATTTAATGCGTCACAACAATTCACTTATATTTTAACGGACTTGCATGAAACGATGTTATTTGGCTGAGAGCATTGAATGAAACTGAGAGTATTGTATGAACTTACCCTCAGAATAATCCGTTAGTGCTTGCTTGATATTTATTTCATTATAACTTACCTCTGACTTACCTCCACGTTTGTATCCCTTCTTGTGATTGGTCCTACGGCCTGGTCCTGCTGTTCCACCATTGGTAATATCCCTTGGGTCCAAAATGTCTTCTCTTTCAATGGCTTCAATTACTTCGGTCGTAGGCCTATCGAAAGCATTATCGATAAAAAAGAAAAGATTTTAAAATTCTAAATAATAATTTTATGCCAAACCAGGGCCGGCCCTAGACGTTTTTTGGGGTAAGCGGACTATTCTTCGGCATCGTCACACCCCCTGGAAGACCGAAGTATTCAAAATTGGTCGAGAGAAAGACCAAATTAAATTCGAATCATTTCGGTTTTTTCAATGCATGGCTATTTAGCCTACCAATGCTGCAAATGCAAAAGATGGTAGGCTATCAAGGCCAAAGGCCTACCCAGAGGGAGGGTCTGGGGGCTTGCCCCCCCCACCCGAAATGTCTGCCTGACTCATAAAAACGTAACAAAAATGTATATAAACAAATTTTGTATGCGTTTTGTTATTTTTATTTTTGTATAAAACGGTCCCAGTTTTTTTTTTACAGTAAAATCACCTCTGAAAAATGGGGTGGGGGTAAAGCATAGCATATATTATTGCATAACCTAACTTAATCTAACATAGGTAACTTCCCCCCGAAACCCCAAAAAAACAACAGTTTAAATATCGTATAGGCCTATGCAATGAAAACCACGCCATAGCCTAAATTGTATTACTCTATAGAGGTGTCTTAAATTAACCTGTCAAAAACAGGTTTTTGATGACCTAGCCTAAGTTTTTCAAAGAAAAGTGAAGAACTCCATTAAACCAACAATAAGCAGGAATAAAATCGAATAGGCCTAGCCTAATCTGCCAAGCACACATGAAACCAAATGGGGCAAATCCTTTGCCCGATTTGCCCATTTCCTTATTTTTTTATAGTTTTTTTTACCCGTTTAAGTTCAGTTAACCCGTTTAAGTTAAGGTCTTATTTTTGTTAGTTCTGAGCGTATTTGGTTTTGATTAGGCTATGTGAAGTTCGTAACATACAATTCCCGAAAGAAAGTGGCAGATAGGCCTATCTTCTGAAGTTGACAATTGGAACCCTCCCCCTCCCCGAAATGTTTGCTTGACTCGTAAAAACGTAACAAAAATGGATATAAACAAATTTTTTATGAGTTTCGTAAGTTTTTTTTTTTGTGTGTAACCCCCCCCCCCCCCCCATCGAAAAAAAATCTGAGTAAAACCCTCTCCGAAAAAAAATTCCTGGGTGCGGCCTTGTATGTTAGTAAATTTTATTTATGATTGCCTAGCCCAGGGGCGTCGTTTGGGGGTGGCAGTTGCCTCCCCCCCAATAATGTGAAGAAAACAATTAGGCCTAGCCTATACACCCCATGCGCTTTGACTATCCCGATATAGACCCCTCTTGCCCCCCCCCCCCCCCCCCAATAAAAATGCTGGAGATTTGCCCCTGGCCCAGCCTAATGTTAAAAAACCCGATAGCCTAGGGCCGAGGACCTAGCCTAACTTACTGTGAAACGTAGCACTGGGAAGATCCCTCCTCATTTGTTCTGCTGCTATGGTTGAGAGTCGCCATGTCTTCTGATTCCATCAAAATAGCATAGCCTAGGCTAATTGCAAAAGATTTGTTTGGTATAACTATGAACAAGATTATAATAAACGCAATATATTATAGGTGTCCAAAAATTTTTAATCCAGATCAATATTGTTTTTTATTCTGTGACTATCAATTTTGAACATAGTGAGTTCAAAATTTCTATCCCCAATCCTCTCCAGAAAAAACCGTTGACATAATTATAAATTCATATATCCTACTTCAGTAAGGGAATTTTCTTGGCACGTGAAAACAATTCTTATCATTTTAGCGTTTGAAGTCCTGAGTTTTGGCTTCTCGATAGATAAATGACGGTTGACCAAATTATAAATTCACCTAGGCTATCCAACGGTTAAATAAGCGATTTTACTCAGATAACAACTGAAAACAATTTTTTATAATTTCAGCATGAATGGACTAGGAATAAATTAAGGGGAAAAGGTGAGGTTCGCCAATAATAACCCTTTCCCAGTGTTCTAGGAATATTGGTTTGATGCGATTTGAGGAAGCGGGGTGACGAAAGAATTTTTTTTTTTGGGGGGGGGGGTACAAAAAGATTTAATAAATTCTGTTGTTTTGTCCAAGTAATTTGAAATTTTGGGCCTTTCTTTAATTATTGCAATAAGTTTCACAAATTAGTTGTTATTTGGCCTATTAATTCACAAACGTTTACACAAAACAAGTTTTTGTGACATTAAAGCTTAAACAAACAAAAATTATGCTAGGCTAAAGTTTGTATCTTTATGCAAAAGTTATAATCTGTCATAACTATTAAAGAAAAATATTTATTCACCACAAAATTTGTTTAGATCCATTTTTGTTAAATTTGTACGAGTCAGACAAACATTTAGTGGGGGGGGGGGGGGTTCGAACCCTCGTAAACCCCCTTCCTCTGTGGGTACGACCTTGCAAAACGATGAACTCATTGTTGCAGTTTGAAGGAACACAATTTTTTTTTTCGCTGGTGAAGATTGAAAATGGCAAAAAATAGGTGAAATAAATTAAAAATTTTGAAAGTATTATTAAAGATTTTGAGGATTCTATGGAGAGGGGCATACTCTTGTCGGTTCCATTGTAACTTAACCCCCGTGTAACTGAATCCCCATGTAACTGAACCCCCATGGAACTGAACCCCCGTGCAACTGAACCCCATTTAACTAAACCCCCGTGTAACTGAACCCCATTTAACTAAACCCCCGTGTAACTGAACCCCATTTAACTAAACCCCCGTGTAACTGAACCCCCATGTAACTGTAACTGTGTGTAACCATGTAACTGTGTTAACAGAACACAACTGATGAGCGAAAAGTGATGAAAGAGAGGGTTAATACTGAACTCTCAGCTACCATTCTTGGGAGGCATCTGACAGTTTATAAGTGACCATGGAATTCCTGTGTTGTTTTTAAAGTCACTTTTCTGTGAATAGGCAGCGTGGCGGCAGAGTACACCTGGCGACGATAAATCACATCAGCCCAGTTTTTTTTTTCTGGAAAAAAATACTCACTGATAATTAATTGCTCCCACTAGCATTATGCGCTTCTAGGTCCGGGCCTAGGGACCTAGTGGTAAATCCAGGCCTGAGCGTGCACATATTTGCTTTTGGTGAATTGACTAACCCTTTAAGTTTCAACTTAATTCACAAATCCCTTTTTGAGATATGCCATTTTGAAAATATGCATGCACATAGTGTCTTTTGACTTAGTTCAAGTTCCACCTCAAATACCTCATTCTGTCAAATTTTCAACTTGATATGCGTAGCCTTAATAGTGCTAGTTTAATAGCAGCAGAGGTCGTAGTAGGAGCAGTAGAAGTAATAATAGTGTTGAATTAGTAGTAGTAGTAGCAGTATTAATAGCAGTAGCAGAAGGTAGATGCCCCAGAAGTTTCATCTTGATACGCTAAGCTGTTCCAAAAAAATTGCTGATACACCTATATCAGTGATCTCTATGTTATTGTATGTTACCAATTGTTAAATTTGAGGTTTTTTCAAACAGTTCGTGGTAACGAACTGTAAGTAAGGAGCGACCCGGCTCAATAGTAACCGAAACTCTAAAAACCGGAATTTTGATACCCATAGATACATCAATAGAATCAGATTTTTCTGCTGATTTCAAATATATAAGTTTCATTAAGTTTAGTTTTAACCATCAAAAGTTACGCGCCTGAGAAAATTTGCCTTATTTTCGAAAAAAGGGGGAAACACCCCCAAAAAGTCATAGAACTTTAATGAAAATCACACCATCGGATTCAGCGTATCAGAAAAAACCTGCTGCGGAAGTTTCAAGCTCCTATCTGCAAAAATGTGGAATTTTGTATTTTTTGTCAGAAGAAAGATCACGGAAGCGTGTTTAATTTTTTTTTTTTGTTTCCCCAGGGGTGATCGTACCGATCCAGTAGTCCTAGGATATCGTAAGAGGACTCATTTGAACGGAAATTAAAAGTTCCAGTGCCCTTTTTAAGTGGCCACAAAAATTAGAGGGCAACTTGGCCCCCTTCCACGCTAATTTTTTTTCCCAAAGTAACCCAATCAAAATTTTGAGATATCCATTTTGTTCAGCATAGTCGAAAATCTAAGAAATATGTATTTGAGGATGACTTAATCTCCCACAGTTCTCGAGAGAAGGGCTGGAAGTTATGAACTTTGCCCATTGTTTACATTTAGTATTGGTTAATGGGAAGTATAAAGACGTTTCAGGAGGGATTCTTTTCTGATGGGTGGAAGGCTGGGAGGAGGGGGTTACGGGGGAGGATCCTTCCATGGAGGATGTTTCCTTGGGAGAAGGCACATTTCTATGAAGGGAGTGCCGGATTTCCCAGCAAAATTTAAAAAAATGATCAGAAATTAAAAAAAAAACTAGTTTTTTCAACTGAAAGTAAGGAGCATCATTAAAACATTAAAACAAACAGAAATGATTACGTATATGAGGGAGTTCGCCCCCTAGACAATACCTCGCCCTCTTCGCTAAAGTTTTTTTAGTAGTTTCAAAAGAGCTATCTATTCTAATTAACTGGCCTTTGTGATTCAGGGGTTTGTGATTCGAACAAAACTCGAATTTTAGCGTAATATATAATCTTATGATCTTTAAAAGATTATATACTCGTATTATAAGATTAATCCATAACAAAACTATATTTTTAGCGTAAAGATATAGTAACCAAGATTATAAAAGTAAAAAAAAAAATTCACTAGACCGCTCTACCGCGTGCCTTTAGCGGGCGGTAGGTGGATTTTTCCAGCCAATCCAAATGCTTACCAGTTACTACATTACTCCAAATGAATTGGCTTTATGCCCCTTATTTCATTCCCCGACAATTCGGACCAGAATTGTTATCTGAAAGTAACTTTTAGCTATGGTGAATCATCCCTAACTGCGCAATTAAAACCTCATGATCTTAAACAACCTACGCAGTTACAGAAAGAAAAATGGCGCAGCCAAAATTAGGAGAAAATTAATAATTACTACCAAGGGGAAAAGGGAATAATAAAGGAACCCAAAAGAAAAGAATCTGGGAAGGGCATTTATCTGAAACAAAACAGGACCAACGGTTCCAACACCTCCCTCCTAAGATAAATGGCCACTTCCCCGGTGGATTGGCTGGAAACTCGGGCATAAATCAAATAAAATTAACACAATTTCCCTTTCTTATTTCTTCGTCTTTCTCTTCTTCTTGTTTGACTATCTCTTCATTAGTGCTCCTGCTGTGCAGGGGTTTCTGCCTCTCCGAGTAGTATGAAATACGATGAAATTTTCTTCGTCTTTCAATAGCCTCTTCCTCCTTCGTTGGGAACTATTCCAGGATGTCCTCGGGACTCTCCTGACGGTCAATAAACATGTCGAGAAGAGTCGTATCTGTTAATTTTTTCACTTATCCATTAAAAATAACACTTACCCATTGTCACCTATCCATTAAAAAATGTCACTTAGTTTCGTTCCTCTTCAAACGCGGTTAATAAGTAATTAGAGTAATTAATCGATACATGCAAATTCATATTTATTCCGCCATTCTACGTGACTCTTATTGTGCTCACATATTTTGTCGTTTGATCAATGTCTTTCACTAGTTTTGTGTCTGATGGGTTAATTGTTAATAGGTTTTTCTTTTGGGCACTTTATCTTCAGAAAAATTTAAAACAGTTAAAGGTCGCGCCTCCCGTGCAAAATTGTTATCTCGTAACTCTGTACATCACGGGCGATGGGTTGGTTTCCAGTTTATTACAAGGGAATTGATACTTCTATTTACAGATGAATTGAAACTTGATCTTAAATTTTGTTTCCATATATTGCCCTTGATCTGTTCTTAGGGTACATAGTTGCTGAGTGGTTAATCACTGCTATTATATTGTTAACAATTTGGTTTGGTTTCCTTTTGCGCACTTTATTCCTGGGAAGTTTTTAAAACACCTTTAGTCTGTGTTTCCTGTATAAGATTGTTCGAACGTTGTTTTGTTCATCATGGATGACGGTTGGTTTCTAACTTATCATTATGGAATTGTCATTTATATTTATAGATGTGTCGAAACTAAATCTTATTTATTGTTTCAACATACTGTCTTTTGATCCATGGGTGAGGTGCACAATCGTCAAGGGGTTAATCACTGGGTTACTTTGGGTTTCCAGGATTTAAAAGTTGGTTTCCAGGATCGTTATTCAGGAAAGATCTTGTAATTTCACAAGATTGCAGTGGCAGGGGTTTGTCAATTAATGTCTCTTTGGGAATCATTTCGAAATTCTACGACATGCCGATCGATGGGGTTTATCGAAAATCTTGATTACGCAGTTATATGACATTAGGTTTAATAGGGTTTATCAAAGATGATTATTGTGTGTTTTCACCAAATTCTTGTCGATGGGGTTCTCAAGAAGTCATTTTTAGAAACGTTCGCAATTTTATGACTCGCAGACTGTGGTGGGGTTCTCGAGATGGTTATTCGACGGATGTTACGCAGTTTCACGACATACTGGTCGATATGGTTTTCAGGATAGTCATTTTTACATGGTTATGCGATATCTTGGTCAATGATATTTACTAGGTATCGTTACCTGATTGTCAAGGTAAGTGATAGGTGGTGGTAACAGGGATTATCGTTACAGCGTCGTCGCCTGGATTTCTTGTTAGTACTCTTCGATGGTTGACGAATAATGAAGATAGATGCTTCTACGATGTATCGTTACTGGTTTGTATATTCACAATGATTGATTCCAATAAGTCATTCCAATTCCTAGAATAGAAATATCTAAGCAGAATCCTTACCTTACCTTAGCTCCTCCTGTACCTCCAGAGGCACACAGGGCGTCCGTTAACAGCCTCCAATCATCCCGCAAATGAGCTGCGGCGTAAATGTCCTCCCACTCTGGGATTAAGGATGCGTGAAGGGCTCTCCTGTCCCGCTCATGTGTCCTATGAAGCCTGTTTTTGGCCTTCCTCGCAGACGCGTGCCGTCTGGTTGCCACTGGAGGATCATATTCGGTAGCCTCGATCTTGGCATACGGATAACATGGCCAAGATAGCGCCTTCTTCGTTGCCTGACTACATCAGCGACATCTGGCTGGTTTGTGTAGTGGCAAATTTCCATGTTTGTTATCCTATCCTTCCAGTTAATGTTTAGGATACGTCGAAGACCGTTGTTTTCATATGCAGTGAGTCGTTTTTCCTGCTCAGCTGTGAGTTTTAAACATTCCATCGCGTATGTCAAGATCGAAAGGACGTTGCTTCTGAAAAGGCGAAGTTTAGCTGAAGTGAGTACTTCGCTGATCTCCAGACTGGTCGAAGTCGTTGAAATGCCGAGCTTGCAAGGACTATTCGTGTTCGCAGTTCTTTTTCGGAGTCGCCACTAAACGAGACGGTGCTGCCAAGATATCGTAAGTCAGTGACTTGCTCTATGCTTTCAGTCCCCAGCTGGATATTCATCGGTGAGTTAGTGGTTGACATCGCTTTGGTTTTGGGGGCGTTGATATGTAACCCAAACTGCTCCGCTCTTTCGGCTAACTTGCATAAAAAGTCTTGAAGTTTGCTTTTGTCTTTCTCCATCAATCCAACATCGTCTGCAAAGTCGAGATCTTGGACTAGTCTGCCTGCAATTTTGATCCCGTATCCATCAATTTGCCTGAATATGTAGTCCACTATGAGAACAAAGAGGAATGGAGACAGTACGCATCCTTGTTTGACACCTGTCATCACTTTGAAATATCTTGTATTTCCTTTGGAGGTTCTCACGCAGCATTCCGTGTCTTCATACATTGCTATGATAAGGCGAACCAGCTTTTCAGGAATACCTTAGAAGATCAGGATCCTCCATAGTATTGGGCGGTCTATTGAGTCGAACGCTTTTTCAAAATCGACGAACAATAGATATAGACGTTGTTTCCATTCATTTGATTCTTCAAGCATGGTCCGCAGTGTGAATATCTGATTGGCGCAAGATCTTTTTGGTCGGAAACCATGTTGCTCCTCGCGTAAATGCGGGTCTAAGGCAGCTTGAAGTCTTGTCAGGATGATTATGCAGAAGAGTTTTCCGGGTATCGAGAGGAGGTTGATGCCTCTGTAATTGCCACAGACTGTCGCGTCTACTTTTTTGAACAGTTTAATAATGGTTCCTGCTCTCCAGTCCTTTGGGACTTTTTTCTTTTTGCCAGAGGAGGGAAAAGAAGACTAGCCACACTGAAAGGGACCTGCGGATCGATGACTTGACCATTTCTCCAGATATACGGTCACTACCCGGAGATTTTCCATTCTTCAGCTTTTTCGACGCTGAAAGGATCTCGTCTGCCGTTGGCTCGTTTTCATTAATGATAAGATCCAAAAATGGGCTGTCCGGAATATCTGGTGGAACAGAAGGGGACGGGCGATTGAGAAGGTTTTCGAAGTAATCGGCCCATCTATTTTTTTTTCGGTCATCTGGATCGGTTAGCAGTCTTCCGTTTTCCCCTTTTACTGGTCCTTCTTGTACGTTGGTCTTCCCAACGATTTCTTTAGTTAGGCGGTACACAGCTCTCGTGTCACCACGTCGGGCTGCTTCTTCTGCCATTCTTGCTTTCTCATTGAGGTGCTTTCGTTTGTCTGACCTAGCACTTTTCTTCACTTCTCTGTCCGCTTCTTTATAAGCTATGTCTTTCATGACATCAGCAGAGGGATCATTACTGAGCGTGCTCTGTTTTATTTTCTTGCGGTCTTCGATCAAGTCCTATGTCTTCTGGGATATCCACTGTTCCTTTATTGACTTTTTAAAGCCAAGAACTTCTTCAGCAGTTTCTGCGTAGTTCTGTTGTATAGTCGTCCAAGCTTCTTCCACATCTTGTGGTATATCTGCAAGTGCCTCGAATCTGTTCGAGAGTTTGATGTTAAATTGTCTCCTAACATTCTTGTCTCTGAGCTTCTCCACGTCAAAATTGCTTGGTAGTTTTGTTGGTTGTCGGGATCTGTTGGAGCGGAGTTTCAACTTGAGTGTCGCTACAAGAAGTTCATGATCCGACCCAACGTCCGCATTTCTGTAACTCCTCACGTCTTTCAGACTAGTTCTCCACCGTCGTCGGATTAGAAAGTGGTTAATCTGGTTTTTGACAGTTTTGTCTGGGGATGTCCATGTATACTTATGTATATCTTTGTGCTCGAATAATGTACCTCCTATCAACAGGTCATTCGACATGGCAAAGCTGACTAGCCCTGCACCATTTTCGTTGATAGTTCCAAGCCCGTGATGTCCCAACACCTCGGGGCAGTATGATCTGTCCTGACCAACTTTCGCATTTAGGTCACCTGCCAAGCAAGCGACGTCATGGAGAGGGATGGAGTCTAGGACGGACTGGAGGGTTTCATAAAAACCGTCTTTCGAGGTTTCATCGGCATCATTTGTTGGTGCATAGCATATGACTAGCGACAGCTATGCATGTTTAGATGCAAATCGTGTATACAGGATTCTCTCGTTAATCGGTTTCCACGAGCAGAGAGACTTTGCTGCATTTGGGTTCAATATAGCTGCGACTCCGGCTGCATGTCTGTCCGTTTTTCCGCTGTACAGAACTGTATAAGTCATGTTGCTGTTTACTGTTTTGAGTTTCTTTTCTCCACAGCCTTTCCATCGTGCTTCGGCCACTGCGAGGATATCTAGCCGAAAGTTTTCGCACTCTTGTAGAACTTGTTCAGTTTTTGAAAGGGCCGACATGGTCCTTGCGTTCCAAAATCCGATTCGTACTGGTTTATTCGCGTCCAGAAATCTGGTCGAGGGGCATGCATGGGTCGTCATCATATTGGGATTTGATCCGAGGCTTTTCACTGACGTTTGTTTAGCACATTCTTTTTCTACGGGAGCGACTTGCTAGGCCACTGCCCAACCGGTTTCTTCGGCTCGACTAGGGGCAGGGTCGCCAATCCCTGACCGTGGGTCGGAACCCCCCGAACCTACCCCAATGGTGGCTAAATGAGTGGTGGCGGCAAGCCACTCCTCTCCACCACCTACCGGGAGACTTGCGCATAATAGTATATATATATAAAAAAAAATCACTTCAGCAAGATGGGCCAAGGAACTGGCTTCCAAAGCCCACCACCTTCTTGGCTCCAGCCTGAGCAGCAAATATAGACATTATTCCGATGCCAGCACCAACATCCAGAATTACTTTATCCTTGAAGTCTAGAAAGTTTGTTAGAACAGCGTCTTGAATTTTGGCAGTTGTTAGGTCGTTTTCCATCTTGTCTTGCTGCATCTTAACCTCTCCAAAGGTGGCACCTGGAGATTTGCTTCCTTTGTCTGGTAATGACAAATTTATGCGATTTTCAATATCTTTAAATATCTTGTTTCCTTGTTTTCCTTGTTTTCCATTGTTTCCTTGGTTTAAATATCTTGCAGCAAGTGATGGTTTATAAAACTCATCTTCAGGGAGATACTTTGGGATATTCATCCGTTCGGCAGATTTGATGATCCATGGTGCCTCTTCTATATAAGATAAAATAGGCCCATTAAAATGGATCATAGCATTGTTCAAATCTGCAGTTGATTTTGAATTTCTTAGGCCGTACGTCTCATACATTATATTGTTTATTTCTCTTTCCGCTCCATGGACAAAATATTCTTTGTAAAAGCGCATTTGCGCTTTAGTAAACATAATTTTTGTCCTCACTAGACAATATGGCCCGCCGGAGAGCAGCAACTTTCGGTGCTTAGATTTCTTCGCTTGGTTTGTTATCAAATCTTCAAGGCCCATACTTATTTCAGAATTCCAAAACTGCTCGATCTGATTTTAAAAGATTTAAAAGAATCACATATTCTTTATAACGGGTATATAACACAAATATAACCACAATTTACGGGCCTTAATCTTACCATGTTCGTTGTCAGAACCGATAGCAGCTGCAAGTTCAGATGTCAAGAACCGAACACGAGATAACATTTGGGGGGTCAAGATTGATTGATTCCAATAAGTCATTCCAATTCCTAGAATAGAAATATCTAAGCAGAATCACGTATTCTTTATAACGGGTAGCTTATATTACATAAAAGTGATAGTAAATAACATGATTAGGCACACTTAACGGTGATTATTATGCTACAAATCAGAGACAAGCTATTACACTGATACTATTACACTGATAATAATAGATATATATAATATTGATTTCAACATTTCGACTTTATGCTATTCTTGTTTCAAATGCATAGAATTTCCGTCGGAAGATAGCAGTTAAGAAAAATGATGATGTTAAAGGATTAATATACTTTTAGCTTTGAGTGAGGTATTTTAATAAATCACTTAAGCATGTATTATTGCACATTTTTTATTTTTAATGTGCTTCAACGCTTGTTTAATTCTACATAAGGTTCAAACTGTTCATTTAAACATGAGTTAGACTACATATTTAAATATGAGGTCTTAATTTACTATACATTTTCGTTCCTTTATTGTTCACGTACGTCCATGTGTTTAAGAAACGCATATTGCAGCGTCCATAGCTGCACGGTTGTACGTTAACGATATTTAGAGTTGGGGACTGGTCATAGCATGAGCGTGTGAGGACCTCTATACCCACTCGTTTTATAATGTTCTCCTTTTTTGTTGGCTTAGATGCTTTTCAAGAGGTTCCTGATTTAACTTCTGCATTTCAGTCGTCTCTATATGGTCTTCCTTTGGGTTCCATCCGGAAGTTTCCACCAGAAGTTTGTTGAGAATAATCCATATCTACTCTCCACGTACGTTAATCTTTGGTCTTCATTGTAAATGGGGGAATCTGGGAATCCAATGCTTCTCTTATTTCTGTAAACGGTTATGTTCCTTTAGTCCGTTCTACTATAGACCATATTGTGGTTTCTAGTTCCTCATTATCTATATTGGGAATGGTGTACAATAAGTTGATTGCCTTAAAATTGGTTACTTTAGGACTTATTATATTTGTGCTTGTAGTTATTAATGGTGTTTGTACTGTGGTTTCCTTGGTCACTAGTCAACATCCCTGTTTTATGGTCATTGTTCCTACACCTCGCAATAGTAATTGGTTCTATAACTTGGGTCATTTCTTTCAGTATTATTGTAACAAGATAAAGTTTCCGACAGTTTTTTTTTGGAACAGAAAATAGCCAAAGATCATTTCTAAGATGTATGAATATTTCTCGTTTAGTACTTCCTATTAAAGCCTCACAATAACTAGGAATTTTTTTTGTTGGGTATCTTTAAGAATATATCTAACATACAAGATCCAGATTTGACATTGTAAATAGGTAATGTTGTTTGACATACTAGGTTTTTGAATGATACGCATTCTTTTAGGTCTTGTGGATTAGCCAAGTATATTTTCTTATGTCCTGATCAACAAGTAAATACTCTGCTTCGGGTGTAATAGTTACAAATGAATTCGTCTTTTTTAAAATTAGCTGGAAAGGTAGAAATTCTGTACAAATCATATATAAATTGGTGATTTATCAAGGGAATCGTTTACTACTGCGAATAATTGTTCATTTATCTCCGTGATGTGGACCTTTAGTTTCGTGTAATAAGGGAATAAGTTTTTGCTTCCTCTGGCTCTGTGGGTAGATGCAAACCAAACGTTAGGTGGGTTTTTATTTCATCTAGAATACTTTTTAGATTGGTAGGATCTACTAGGTCATCATAAAGTTCCTCCAGTGAGGGCGAACAATGCGAACTCGAATGTACTAACATTTGTCGCTAGGTTTAGTAATGACATAGCAATTATGTCAAGTGATACCATAGCGAGACTTGAATCTGTTATTACACGATTTACTTCGTTTTTCAGGTAATTCATTACGTTTACCGTTTTGAGATTTTTTTAGATATCGTTTCGATTTTGTTTCTGATAGTTTGCTATACTTGCTTGTATTATTTGGACATGTAAGGTTATGTTCATGGCTTTATTCAGTTTTTTTATTGTTTTCCCTTAGGATGTTGATGTCTTCCTCCGTTGGTAACTTAAAATAGGCGGGAGGTGAGGTGTTCAATGATTGGAATTAGGCTAGTGGATCTTCGGTATTTGCTTCTTCGAAAGAATACTTCGAAAAATCTTGTGGTACTTTGTTTTAATTTTTCTATTTCCATATTGAATAATTCGAATAAGGTTTGTAATCTCTGCCTGTATAATATTAAGCAAGCTTGGTGAGTTGATACTTTCAAGGCATTTTTTCTCGTCTAGATCAGGTAAGGGTTCGATATTGTCTTTTATTGGCTTGTCGGCCATGGCCACTCTGGCGCACATATATTTGCCGTTTATTGTCCAACATTTCTTGGGCTACGTATGCATCTTCTTTCTTGTTGTCAGAACTTTCCTTCTGGTTATCAGAACTGTACACTTGAACTGATATAGTTTTTGTATCTCAGTATGCATTATTGGGATCCTTGCTTTTTGTTTTATGCGGACTTTGCCAAAAGAATAGGTATCAGTAAATGTGGCTCCTGTTGTCCATACCCATCTTGTAAATGACACTGGTTTTCTATAAGTTAAGGTAACTAAATTTCTTGGTGATTCTTCATTGAGTTCGATTAAGTCCGGGACTGTATTTGTTGTGGTTTCCGATATCGAAGACTGTATTTCTTCGGCTAGTGCCTCAGATGTAAGTGTGGTTGTCGAGGTATCTGTTTTACTTTCCTCGGTGGGATTTATATTTTCATAATCTAGTTGGGGGGTTTGATACTTTTTTTTTTGTTTACTTTTCTAACCTTTGTAGGTTAGTGATGGGGATAGGTTGGGACACCATACGGGGGTGGCAATTTTTGTCCTTTTGCCTTTGAAGATTAAAACTTGATACAATGAAGGGTAACTTTAAATTCCTTCTGTTTAATTACAGAAGTTTATACTTCAAGCTCCACAGAATTGTTATGTATTCTTACACCCTCCTTTTGATTTGTAGATATTTTTATCTTGTTGCTTTCAAATATACAAAATAGCACTCGAAAAAAGGTCATTGTGGATAAGAATACATGGAGGACAAAACGTGGAAATGAGTTTATATCAAATATCGGCAATATAAGTTATAGGCCATAATATGGTCGTGCTCAAAGATTATTGACAAAATTCTGAGACAATCGGTTTTCTGTGCATTTCCAAAATATTTTTCAATAATAGTCCAGAAACACACTGCGTTTCTACAGGGTTTTTTCCCCAACTTTTTTTTGCCGCTGCTAATCTAGTACTTACACACTGGGCGGTAAAAAATTCACCGACACAACATATGTCGATCAGATATCTGACAAAGCAATTAGTATTAATGAGCAATTAATGTGTATCAATGACCGAAGATTGAGAACAATATTTATATTGTTGCTGGTATTTGAAAGATAGGCTAAATTTAAAAGCTCTTAACCTTTTTTTTTTTGCAATCATTTTTTTTATTTAAATGTAGACAAGACATTTATCCAATGAAGTAAGAGGCCAATGAAGTAAGTTGGAATCACCCTGCTACCTACTGGTAGCAAAAACCTTCCTTTGCCTTTTCAATTGATGTAAGTCTTAGATTAAGTTGAATTTTTAAACAACTGCCTGTTAAACAGGTGCAGCTTTAGGACTAATTATTCCTTACTGATTAATTGAACAAGTCCTATTTGTATTATTACAGAAAATAATTAAAAAGACAAAAACATTGCCCCCCCCCTCTGTAAACCTTTCTTTCTGCTGATAAAGGATCTAATTTGATTAGCGTTTTGGTAACGTAGCCGAATCATTCATTATGGGTTATCGTTGAGGAGTAGAAGAGTCTCTGTCACTATAAACTATGTGTTTTATTGTACAAAACAAATACTATACAAGAGTTTGACTGCATCAAGACAAGACAGGAACTAACTCGAAAACGCTTCAGAAATTCAATATATAATCACTTCTTAGGTCCGTTGAATTGCACATCATCAAAAAACCGTATTTCTTAGAATGAAACTCACTATCTAGAATAAACCATAAAACTTACTAACTAGACCTAAAAACCCGGATTCTTGGTACTTATGCATTATACTGTAGCACTATCTTTATCAGAAGTTTACAGAATTCCGCCCCCCTCCCTTTTTAAAATTTTATTTGTACCAAAAATAATTTTCCAAACACTATGAGTTCTTCTTGTTTAAGCCACCCGACACCAACATAAAAACCAATTAAAGGAGAAAAAAAAACTGAACAGAAAATTCTGTATTATTCAGAATTACTTTACAGGGTCTCGAAGGAGTGACCCAACTGTTGATGGTTTCAAAACTCTTTCTTGTAGTTCTCTCATGGTTCCAAATGTGAATTTTCGATCACTTATCTCTTTCACATTTCTAGGGTTAAAATTTTCATAAGGCTATTTAGATAAAGTGGCTCTGTCTTGAGTCACGCTTGCAATCTTGTTCGCAGAAAACTCGCATTCCCTACACCTAATTAATAAATACACAGTACAGATTCAGCAAGTAAATAGACATTAAAGCAAAAGCAGCATTACAATAAATGCCAGTCAATGAAGACAACCATTCATATATTTAAAAAACAAATGAGATTTTTAAATATTCCAATGAACAAAGTCAAGGCATTTATCCTTCTTTTATTTCTCAATTCAATTGTTTTTTTATTTTTCTAACTGTCAGCTGATGAGCTTTCAGCAAATCCTAAAATCAACTTCCAAATACACCCTTCCAAAAAAAAAACATAGATTGCAATTGACAAAAAAAATGAAAGAAATTCCAATGTTCTATTCTATAAAAAATAATCTGAAGAAAAATCCCATCACTATCTCTACCAAATTATATTTCCTAATATTCTTTGTAAAATCCTCTTGACTTCATTGGTCTACTTACCTTTCTAGGTCTAGAAGGTCCTACGGCAATTGGCTCCCTAACTTCGAAACTACCTGAATTTTCTCTGCTCTTACCTCAATTGAGTCATTATTGGCTCATCAAGCTGCTGAATAGTCGGTATCTGTAGCAAATTAATTTTTGGTTGTTCAGAATTTTTGTCGAACTCTGGTTACCTACCTTGGATTCAGACCCCCATAAAAATTTATTTCAGTTTCCAATGTTCTTAGATCCATTCATCTTCTCTCGCTTCTATACTGGTCTCTGTTGCAGAATTAGATGTTTTTTTTGTTTTTTTTGGTGTAGAATCAACTAGAATAAGTTGGGACTCAGATTATCCCAATAGTGTTACAAGCCCTGGTCTTTTCCGTAACCTATAGCTGTGGGTAACCTTAGCCTCTACAATCTTTTTCTCCTTTCCCTTGCTCTCATTAATGTTATTATGGTCCTTTATTTTCTCAATTTCTTGTCTGAACACCGGGTTAAAACGCAAAAAGTTTTCTGTATCCTTAACCGGTTTCACCAAACGAGCATTAACAGTTCTCCTTAAATAAGACACGGACAACTTTTGGACTAGTAACAATGAATCCTTCAAAACCTTCAAAATAATATATGGACCTCAGAATTTCAACTTTAAGCCTTTGATTTCATGAGAATTCTATGCGTTATCTCGAACATGCACCAAGTCTCCTTCCGTCAGAACTGGTAAAAATCTACAGCTTTCTTTTATATTGTAAAGTCTGAGCCTTCTTTTCCTTTCTTACTTCTTCGTCACAAATCCTGTAAATTCCAAACAAATTCCTCACCAAGTTAATCATATAATCTTCATAAGAATCGAAATAATCAACAGTAGGTACTGAAAGCTGAATATCTAAAAGGTAAGAGACTGTCGACCAAACACTATTTGATCTGGTGAATATTTAGTTGTTGAAGAAACGGTGGAGTTCAAAACGTTCTGTACCAAGGGTAAATAGTTATCCCACAAATTTGGGTACTCCTGACAATAAGCTTTCAGAATAGACTTTTGTCACTTTCAGACGATTCTCACATAACTCATTAGACTGTGGGTTATAACAGAGGAAAAATGGTGGTTTATTTTCAATTTACGACACAACTCAGAAATCAACTTCGATCGGAAAGACTGATGAAAATCCGTGATTAATACCTCAAAAAGACCAAAATAAGATATAACTGACTCAGAAAGGAATTTACACATTGTCTCAGCAGTGATCCTCGGCACAGCCTTTAAACGCAGAACTTTGAAAAATGATCAACACCTACCAAAATATGTGAATTCCCTTCTTCTGTAGGCCCACCAAACGTACCTCCCATTGGACCTGCAGAATCAAATGAAAAGATTCGAAAGGGGTACCTCGGATCTTCATTTTGACCTAAAGTTGGTTTTACTGTTCGATGAAGCTTGTTTTTTACGCAGACACACGCTACAATTCTCACAAATTCTCTGACTTTCAAATTTATTTTATCAAAAAAAACGAAAATTCGACTAACTCGCTCTAATGTCTTCTCAGCTGACAGTATGTCCACCAATAAGTAAATGATCGTGCGATAGCTTTATTGCGGAATCTACTAGGACGCTTGGCAAGATAATTCTAGACGTTCTAGGTTACCCTTTTTCATTGCCAACGCCTCCTACCGGATAGCAATAAAGAACATTATCCTTCATAAATAAACTGTCAAAATTCGAACCAACCACAATGGTAAGTCTCTCTCTCTTTGAACACATGACGTCATCTCTTCACACATGAAATATTCTCTTTGCGCCCAAATTTGCATTAGTCTCTCGGCAAATTTGCATCTCTTCACATATGAAATATTCTCTTTGTCGCCCAAATTTCTGCATTACTCTCTTTCGGGGCAAATTTGCATCTCTCACTAGGTGCGCTACCTGCAGGATTTCTGAGGGTCGGTGATCCACCGCCTACCCCATTCCGCGCCATTTCCAGGCCTTCCTGATCCAGGATCCCCTGAACTACACCTCCTTCTAGGTTCCTCCTTATAACCTGGAAGCTGGTCCCTCGGTCGACTTACGTCCGCCCCTTCACCATTTCAAGCAACCACATATCCCAACGTGAATGCCATTCAAAGAATTATCACCCCAATTTTTTGACTCAAGATACTCAATGACTCTCTTTAACTCAGGGTCTCTTCTCTGAAACCGAGCTAACTCTGGTATTTCTTACCCGAGATAATCTATTTCAATCCCAACACAAGCCGCTACGAACTCTGCCTCTTCTTCCGTAAACATCAACAGGACGGCACGCTTCGAGAATATCATGGCGAGATAGCAAGTCAGTAGGATGATATTTGCCAGAAGGTAAGACCAATGAATAATTCATTGTCCATAATTAAAGCAATACGATATAAGTTTGATGTTACATCCTTACAGTGTCGTAAATATGTTAAAGCCTTGCAGTCAACCAGGCGGTGAGTCTCTCGACCCCAAATGTAATATTCGAAATGCTTCACCGCTTGTACAACCCCATAAAGCTCTCTGGTCATATTATCCATTTTAACCAAATTCACAGATAAAACTTTACTGAAAGTTGAACCCAATCGAAAACCTTCCCTCATCATTCATTTGCATTAACAAGGCCCCACAAGCAATTGGAGCTCGTATCAACAGCTGTATAAAATTTTCTGGAATAATCTTGGAAAAAAGAAAAATTAATTCTGGATTACTCAATTTTTCTTTCAATTTTAGGAAACTTTCATCTTGTTCTTGACCTACTCAAACGGAACACCCTTTCTGAATAACTTATTCAACGGATAAATTAATTCTCCAAAATTTAAATAAAACATGCGGTATCATTCACCAAACCTATAAAGCTGCGTAAATTCATTTACATTTCTCGGCCTTGATATCCCGCGGATGCTATCAAGCTTATTTGCTAGCGGCTGATCCCTTGGGAAGAAACAGAAAATCCAAGAAGCTCAAAGTTCTCTACAAAAAACTTGCACTTGTTGATACCCAATTTCGCATCGTATTCTAAAAATCTCGCAAAACTTTCTCCAAATCTTTAAGGTGCTCGAAATCATCACCCTTCGACGCAATAAGCAGATCGTCAACATACATAGAGATAATCGAATAAAAAATCTCAGATTGAAATAAGACAGAAGCCCATTCACAAAATTCTTTCGGTGACAAATTACTGCCCTGCGGCAACTTCCGAAACACATACTGGACGACCTGTCGGTCCCCTAAATAAATAATACTGTTGACTTTCCTCAGACAGTGGGCACATTGAAAAAGGCATGCTTCAAATCCAAAATACTAAAATTTCTCTTTGAGCTAAGTTGATTTAAAACGTCTTGAATTCTCCTGATAGGCCCAAGCACTATCCTTTACTAATCTATTGATCTCTTGGCAATCATAGATGACACGAGTATTGATTCTCCAGCGTTTATTCATGTTTTGGAGGGATTTTTCCCTCCTGAACTCTTCGCAATGACAAACAAGGGCAACAATACTGAGTTCGACCTGGCTTGATTATTTCCAGCTTTCGTCATAGCATAAATATGATGCTGCATGACCTCCTGCATTTTAATTGGAAGATTAAATGACTTAGGTTTCGGTGGTGGCTTACTCTTATCAATATCTACTTGGAATTCCATTCAAATAAACTTTCAACAATATCATATGCATGAACTGAAAATATTATCTTATACCTCAAAAGCAGACTTTCTAATTTTTTTGACGAATTTCTAGCTTTCTATTAATATGACTCAATTCAAATTTTGCCAGAAATTCAGCATTACTCCACGGTTCACTTTCAAAATTATCACTTCCTTCTCTGCCACTTTTTCTACCCCTTGTCATTCATGATTTCTACCTTGCAAGCCAGAAATTTCATCCTCAGACACTTTGACAAAGTTCCCAAGTACCTCACGTCGATGTAATTTTAAGAGTTGCTCATTATTATTAAAAACAAAAACAAGACCTCTATCATCTTTGACAGTTACTGCGGTACCATGCAAAAATTCAGCAAATCGTTGAGGTGCCTCCGTAATGACAATTATCCCATCACGTAAAGGCAAGCCGTCATTTGATCTAAAAAAGACTTCCACCACCTTTACTGAAAAGGGGTCTACGACTGCTTTCCTTTGGCATCACTATACTTCCGAAGAAACACGAGCTAATAATAGACCTATCATTTCCACTGCTTGTGATTGTCAATCTGCCAGTTGTAAAATCAAGATTGGAACCCATTTCTCGCAATATATCCCAACCAAGAACAACATCGAACCTTAAGCCGGGTACTACCAAAAATTCCCAGGAAACAGTTCGTGAGATAGCCTCTTCAAATACTGTTACATCCAGGAGAACTTTAAGTGAAGCAGGGATAGACTTTGAATCTTGACCTATCGGCTAAACCCTAGCCAAAGATTGCTCGACCTTGATTTTTGTCTTATCAAGTTTTTTATATACAGACTCATCAAGTAAAGATTTATGACAACCAGGATCCACAAAACCTTTGCATTCAAAATCAGTCAAAATTACTTTCTTCGTAATAGGATAATTAGCGTCACTTACTCCCATGTAACAAAAATATTCACAATGAGGAGAATTTTCAAATACACCAGATACCACTCCTCTTTTACTATCTGGCTTTCTAGTTTCCCTGCTTCATACCTGTAGAGCCTGCTCCCTGAGACCTGTCCTGATCCCTGTATCGGCTAGGACACCATAGGCTTTGTGTTCCTTACTCCGACATACAAAACAGTAGGCTCTATCTCTATAACTGCAATTCCCTTGATTGTTTTGAACAAAACTTGGCCACATGTCCTCTTTTCTTACAGTTATTGCAGATAATATTTGGACAATCTGTCTTTAGATGACTTGTACTATGACATATGTAGCACTTTGGGGTAGTGGGAATATTACTAACACTTCCCTGGGACATGTAACCAAATCCTTCGTTTCCGCTATCTACACTATAACCTCTATCCTGACCCCCTCCTCTAACTCTATATCCCTACCAACTGACCTACTTCTCATTCCCTGACATCGTTTTACGTCGTGCCAGCCTCGACGGAGTTCCTCATCTTGCCCCTGTCATTCTCATGACAAACCCTACGGCAGCCGATATAAAAAATCCCTGTTTCTCTTCTAAAACTGCATTTTCTATGTAGGGGATTCATAGCATTTTGCAACCTTATACGCTTCTTTCAAAGTACTAAATATACTCCTCCTCATGCTCTAATAGATACCTCTTTATATCACCCTTGAGCCCTCAACAAAACAATGTAAAGCTATCCCTTCGGGAAAAATAGCTGGAGTTCCATATTCAAACCGTAAGCTTTCGCTGCACTCTCAACTCTCATACAAAACTGATATACTGTTTCATTAGCTGACTGCTTGAGCTCTGCTAATTCCTTAAATTTTTTTCCAGCGGTTTTTTCCCAGCAAATACGCCTCGGTCATTCTCTTTCAATTCCTCTAGACTTACAATATTCATAAGTCCCTGTCCTAAAAAAAAATTCAACAACGGTCCTCTGACCCTCAACGGAATTGCATTGACCATTTGACTATCAGACCAATTAATCAACGCTTTCACCCTTTTCAATTGGCTGAAAAAATGGCTTAATAACTTTGGATTATTAAAAACTGGAATATTTGCTAAGGGGTCCATAAATAGGTCCAATCACACCCCGACCTTCACTCTAAACATGACCTCATCTCTCAATAATCCATTTATTGCACCCTTCCCAGAAGTCCCTCCCTCATTATCGGTTTTTTTTTGGCCAAAGGGCTTCCAAATTCCATTAAAAATTAAATTTTACAACTAGACCAGTCTCATAGTCTTAATTTTCCGGGACATTAATGCCTTTACTTTTAACTTCCTTAAAAAAAAGAGAGAAATTGTTTTATTATACCCACAATCAGAAGGGTCAAGAATAGGTATTTGACTCATTTTATGCAAGCAAACAACGAGCAGAAAACAGTCAAAATCTGGTAGTTAATAATGTGGGCAATAAATTCAAACTTTAAACAATGAATATCACTCCTAGCAAGGTTCCTATATTCGCGGTGCGAACTGAATGCGCGACTTACTGATTCACTTTTCTTTGATTTCCAGTAATTTACTCAGGTCACAGTGTACTGATGTAGGCACTTAGTTTTATGGTAACGGTAAACGGCAGAATGGAGAACGGCGACAGCAACAAACGGCAACGACGACAAATCGCAACAGCAGCAAACGGCAACGATTGACAATAGCAAATCCTAGTTGTAGATTGGAGAATAATTCCTCGCTTCAGAAACAAAGTCACTTAAGCCAGATGGCTTTCGTCGGGAATGGGCCTCGCCGATGGCGGAAATGTCTCTTCGCCACTGACCCAACACGAGTAAGCAGGCTTAGCTTTCAGGCAGTGAAGATGAAAAACAGGTGCAAAATTGTGGCGCTAGCGACGGTAGAAATTGCTTGAATACAGAAGACGTATTTAGGCACAAAAGTTGAAATAACTTCACAGACAGTGTAAGGGGTACAGGCACAGGTGCAAAGGTAAGGTGAGAACCTTACCAAATTTCAAGTCCAATAAAGCTCAGGTACAGTCACCAAATTACTAAGTTAAGTTCACTGCTAGCACTGCTGACAAATCCTCCCCAACGGAAAGCCACTGCCACCACTTTGTAAACCTTTCTTTCTGCTGATAAAGGGTTTACTTTGATAAGCGTTTTAGTAACGTAGCCGAATCATTCAGTTATGGGTTCTCGTGGAGGAGGTAGAAAGAGTCTCTTTCACTATAAATATGTGGTTTATTGTACAAAACAAATACTATACAAGAGCTTGACTGCATCAAGACAAGACAGGAACTAAATCTAAACGCTTCAGAAATTCAATATATAATCACTTACAAGGTCCGTTGATTGCACATCAACAAATCAAAAACCCCATTTCTTAGAATAAACTCACTTTAGATAATAAATCATAAAACTTGCTAACTAGACCTAAAAACCAGGATTTTCGGTACTTATGCATTATGCTGTGGCATTATCTTTATCAGAAGTTTACACCTTACATAAAAAAATATATTTTGGTGACCTAGCCTATATTCGTGTGAGTTTACTATACGCTCAGGGCATTGGGAACAGGGGTGATTAATCCAAAAGATCTTCTGATAACCAACAATATTTAGTTTATGGGTAATAGTTTAAGAATCGGTATTTAGCTTAAGATTTATATTTATTTAAGTATTTAGTTTAAGACTCATAAATTACTTTAGATCTTATTTTCGTTTATTAGTAATAGGCTTTAGTAGCTTAGGTCGACGACTGGTTTAATTTTAGCCTACCCCTGACACGTCAGGCCTTCCCTTTCAAGGAAAAGAAGTTGATTTATGGCGTTACAATACTATTTCATACTCTTCTAAAAAAACGATTGGTAAAAACAAGTGTTAGATAAAATAAACACTCGGTAAAAAATGGCAATTTTCGAGCCTTAGTCCTGTGGCTTAATAGTCCCCCCAAATATAGTTTTATTAATGGTTATGTAAGACTCATTTCGATCGACTCCATCCAAATTATTCCGTTATGGTGGCGCTTTTCGCAACTTTATCATTTCCCATATGTTTCAATCGCGTGGTTTATTTGGTCAAAAGTAAAATATAGGGCGGACCAAAGCCAACCAATGTAATTCATTCTTGTTTAGCAAGTAGGTTTGACAACTTCGTCTACGGAAATTTTGACTGCGATGTACTGAGCCGACGGCTTTCTGATAATATTTTGAAGTGAGATTGAAAAAAAGAAAGAAATAACGGCTGAGCAGTTTTTGGCACCTGGTATTTTTTTCAGGTTAGCTGTAAATCTGAAAGGATTGTTTTTATAGTCAAATTACCAGTTTTTTTCTTCAAGATGCTTGCACAATATGTTGATTCGGGTTAGCTAGCCATTTTTTAGGGGGATCGAAAAAACGTTACAAAAGAAAATAATTTCTATAATTTCCCACTGCTTTCCCATTTACAAAAAAAAAATAAGAGAGAAAGACGATTTAAACTGAATTAAGCTTCTTCCACTGCTCTATTTAAATTTAACCCGTTTTTTTTCTCGTATGCTTTGTTTTAAAGTCAATAATCTCTAGGTTGTTTTTCCCCGTCGGTTAAGTTTGTAGAGCATTGTTGACAAGCTTTTTGTTAGGTGATAGCTTTCTTATTACAAAACAAGCAAAACATTTGTTGTAAAATAAAAGATTTCATATATATCCATATCAGACTGCCAGAACCTGAAACCTTTCTTTAAAAAATATACAGATGTAGAAGTACAGACCTTAAACAATGTGGTAAAGAGAGGTTGACCGTAGGTACTTCAGATGTATATATATATTTTTTTTATTTCAAAACATTTTCGAAAAGGCAAATCACCTTTGTACCGTAAAAACTGGTTTTACCTCCGTAAGGAGCCAAGCATAAACGATATTTACATTTTATGCCAGAGTCCCATCAAGGTCATGCTTGTCGACAAAAAAAAATATGAATGACCAACGCCGTATCCAAGTGGGAGGAGTTGCCGGGTTGACCCACCCCTCCCCGAAATTGTGTCTTACTCGTAAAAACGTACCAAAATGTTTAAACTCATTTTTGAAGTTTTCTTGTACCCCCCCCCCCCAAAAAAAAAAAAAAGCCTCCCGCCCCAAAAAACAATCCTGGATACGCCCTTGCGAATGATATGTGGCTGTTCTTGATTTTAAAAACGTCGAACTCATATATTTAAGAAGCAGAAACCTAAGATGGCAAGAAAACTGGTTAGAAAAGATTGCAACACTTATGTTGTTTCCAACTATTCGTGAAACTAACGAACAATTTACTCGTTGAGAAGAGTTTTATTTTCATAGCTCATATCGTAGTTTTAGCATCAATTTTCACAAGATATATACAGCAAAGCAAATGTAACACATAGGCAAGATACATATTCTTATTGTAGGCTAGTGAGGCAGGAGAGGGTGGTGACAGACGCCTTAAATAGTGCATTAACAAAAAATACAAAAAATAATTGTTTGGTTATACTGATTCCAAAAATATCGATTTCTTTAACTTTCAAGTTAATCATCGAAAGTTACGAGCCCCAACAAACTCATCGAATTAAAAAAAGGGGGACAAACGCCCACAAAAGGCAAGCGATATCACAATAATCAAACCCATCAAATTCAACGTATCAGAGACCCTAGTATAGAGATTCTATGTACTCAGGGTATAAAGAAATTCGGGTACTTTTTGCCTCAAGAGGACAAAATTAATATGGATCAAATATTATGATATAGACAATCGCTTTAAAGACCATCTATAAACTATATAAGTAATCAATTTAGGATCATCTATAAGCTATATATTGATATTCCTAGCTTTAGAGGAATGTTATATAGTGATACATTAGTACCTAGGAAGTCACGCAGTCCTAAAAGAGGGGGAGGGGGTGCCATACAGCTCACACAATGTATTTTAGCACTCTCCATTAGTCCTCTAGCTAAATATGGAGTGAGGTCTAGGGAGAGGGGTTAGGAATTAAACACTAATCTCTCTTCATTTCAACTAAGCCACAGAACTGTGGGGTGATAACTTTCGTCTTGTTGCAGAAAATTTTTGGTACTTATGTGTTTATCCCGACCTCACTTAAAGTTGCAGTTAGAAAACAATTCTTACTTCATAACATGCAGAATAATTGTAGCTACATGATTTAGCATGGAGCCCCGTCATACTTAATCCCTAGCCCCCCTGATGTGCAAATAAAATAACCCCTATTTTATACTTTCCGTGCATTCTGCCACCCCGTGAACTTGTTTTTCCAGTTTTTGTTCGTCACAGTTGGTTCAATTAACAGTTACACGGTTGAACACAGAGACGCATTGCGAGTAGTCCCCGAAGCCGCGCCACGCCGAAATGACGGCGACGAATGTGTGATTCAGTATCGGCGGCGGCGCGCCGCCAGGCGCGCCGAATTTCTTTGGCGGCGCGCCCTTCGATTTTAGACAACGTGGCGCGCAACGGCGCGCCGATTTTTCTGATTAAAAATAATAATAAAAATTCCACTTCACCAAGCACGTTCAACCTCGATCTTAGTAAGGATTTTTAAATAGTTGGCTAAAAAACATACAAGAACATATTGACAAAAAACAGGAATTTTTTGGGCCGTGCGGAAAGTGTTTATGTTCAACGTCGATCAGACCAAGATAGAATTCTCATTTTTAGCCACTAGAGCCCAGGGAAACCTATGTTGTTGTTTATGTTTAACATCGCATTGTTCCTATAAAATCCCGTGTTTATGTCATTTCCTTCTTGTTAATGATTTGGGCTAATGTGTGTGTATAACTTTCAAAGTTTGAAGTTCGAAACATCTCTCTGTTCATCAAATACATAAGAAAAGGAAGTGTAAAAAAAAAAACAAAACAATAAACAACATCGAAAAAACACTGTATACAAAATCAGATACCATGGCTTAACAACACCAACAATTTAAAATCAGCGGTTAACATCACTTCAGTTACACGTTGATGTAACAAAAGTGAGTTTGTTCACACTGCCTGAGCCATTGGAGATCTTTTTGGAGTCACTACAGTCCTGTCGTGCTAAAAAAGCCGGTTAGCTGGGCACATGTGGCCGGTACAGTAGCCAGAACTTAACGAGCGTAAACTGCCACTTCGCGGGATGTGATACTAGTATTGGACCTTGGGGTCCCACAGAACGCCGCAAATGGGCTTCTTTCTTATTATCTGCTGAAATAATTTGTTTTATAAGGGAGATCAAAACCTGCACCTTCACCATAGGGCTCCTGTGCCCTACACTGCAGAGGAACTAAACTGCACCTTTACCCTCTTTTCTTATCAACACGGAATAACCCTCCGAATCTTTTCTGAAAAGAAGTGGTCAAGTTATAACGTTTCAAGTCACAGTTTAAGGCTACTTCAACTTCAGTGTGCTCTGCAAAACTGTGCAAAAAAAATGTAATTCATTACTATAAGATATATTTCTATACTAGCTCTCTAGATACTACCCAAGTAGGCGGGAACTACCGCAAATCAGCATCGATAAATAAATGAAACCCAAAACGAACAAAAATAGCAATAAATAACTGAGTCAAACTCAAAACGAGCAGAAATTAACATAAGTTGGGCTCAAAACCCCTGATGCCTTCCCAAGGCCAGAACTTAATTTTCACTTTACTGAAAAAAATATAAATGTTTTTTACTTTTATAACTTTAATAAATCAAATAATATTAACATCTTGATTACTAAATATCAGTATATGTATATTAAACTTACAATGCATATTCATTTGTATTTTTGTCAGTAAAGTACAAATTATGTTCGGCCTTGGGAAAAAGGCATAGTGGGTTTTGAGCCCAACTTATGTTAATTTCTGCTCGTTTTGAGTTTGACCCGGCTATTTATCGTAATTTCTGTTCATTTTGGGTTTCATTTATTTATCGATACTGATTTGTGGTAGTTTTTACGCTTGGTAGATTATTTGATTTTAATTTTGCTCATTTTTGGTTTAATTGGAGTTCTTTACTTTTCTTTGAAAAAACTTATTTTTTTGGAATAGTTTTTTTAATTAATTTCTGTTCGTTTTATATTGACATAGTCTTTTTCAGGGAAAAAGAAAATCATACTTTAAATCTTTTTGTTTTTTTTAAGAATTTATACTTTGGCCTGCTATTTGTATGCTGAAAAACAATTTTCAGCAAAATTTAACAACATAGGGACCCTTATAAAAATCTGGACACAACAGTGGTGTTTAATTTAGTTTCATACCTCCTCTATTGACCTGAAATGGAAACTTGATAACATTCACCAAAAAAAATGTTTACTTTCTTTGATAGCTGAATACGCTTACGCTATTTTGATTTGGTCAAATTTTAAGAGCAGAAGAAGCCCTGAAAGTTTGAACATAATACCCTCAGTCATTCTTGGGATATTGCTGATATACCTTATTGGGGATTAGCATAAACACAAGTGCATTTTTGATTTAATCTTAAAGGCAACATTTACTTCTTAAACATAAAGGCAAATGGGAGGGTGGGCGTGGAAGGGGATCAGTTTTTTCCTCCAAATCACTTTCGACTATTAAAAAGGACATCAGCCCTTTCTTTTTTTCAATCGAATGAGCCCTTTTTCGAAGTCCCTACGACAACTCCTTCGATACAGAAGTGGCCCTTGTCTAAACAACAACAACAAAAAAATAATACATTATACCCACATCGATCTCTACTATGAAAAAAATGTCAAGCCTTCCAATCACTTTCGATTATTAAAAAGGGCACTAGCTTTTCGATTTCAAACTAATTGATCCCTTTTTGAGTTTCTTCGACAACGCTTTCTATAAATACCGTATATGCCCCCAGGGCATAAATTACAAACCCTTACCCTAAGGGCTGTGAGGGTGGTTGTCATTCCTCTAAGACCTAATTTCTAGAACTTTCAATTACGTTAAACAAAATGGCTATCTCAAAATTTTGATTGTATGTGTTTCGGGAAATGGTGGGCATGGAAGGGGTGTTAGTTGCCTTCGCCAATCATTTGCGACTATTAAAAATGGCATTGTGCCCAAAATCGTTCTTAGATACCTCCAGGGCATAACTACAAAACCCCTTGCCCTAGGGTTTGTGTGGGAGTAACCTCCTCAAAAACATATTTTCTCTCTGGAATCAGTTACTCTGAACAAAATGGGGCTATCTTAAAATTTTGATTGGATTGTGTTTGGAGAGAGACGGTGTGGGCGTGGAAGGGGTGTTAGCTGCCTTACAATCCACTTTTCGACTATTAAAAAGGCACTAGTTATTCCAGATTTCCAATCAAGAATGAGCCTTTTTGAAGTTTCTACGACACTCCTTCGATACAAATTGCACATGGTATGGAAAAAAAAATAAAAAGTAAATAATAATACATTGTGCCAAACATTGTTCTTTTCTTAGACAGCTCGATTGCGCTGCCTATGACAACATCCTGAATTGCCTAATGGCTCTTTTACCTACCTCTTTTCATCCGAAAAATCACAAAGAAGAAAAATGAAAAGAATTTTAAAGTGGAAGGTAGATTTTTTTGTTTCAAGAAAAATTTTCTTCTTCTCCTTCCTATGGAACCGTATACATGCGAGCCCAAGATGACAGTATTTTAGTTTTTAAGGAAACAGATTAGCGCGGATGACGGTTGAAGCCCGAGGTTGACATCGATATCCAAAAAGAGAGAAAAAACGGCGGCGTATTAGTGACGCGTGCCGCCGATAGAATCAGCGGCGCGTCAGCGCGCTGATGCAAGCTCGGTGGCGCGCCGCCGTTTTTTTTTCGGGCGCGTGCCGCCGACTTTTCGGTGCGGCTGGTTGGGGTCTAAGTTGCGAGATAACAGACGTGACAGATGTTTTTTCTTTGATAACATAAAAGATATCTTTCATATTCATACTAGAACAAAAGGTGGATTGGGGGGGGAATTCATGTGCGAGTAAATATTGTGAATGAAAACAAGTAGTAAAAGACGACAAAAGGTAAGTTAAGAACAACTACACGCTGCTCGTATTGGAAACAAGCATACGCGATATTACGACATTTAATTGTCTGAGTCGAATTTGTCGTCAAAAAACCCCAGTTTTATGAAGGGATATAGGGTTTTTTACATAGATTGTTAGCGTCCAAGCTCGTAATTCAGAAGCAGAAGACAAGAAATTGGTTTTTGAAAATCTTGCAAACACGGCATTTTAAAAAAGTTTGTTATGCATAGCCCATATCTAGTTTTATCGTATCAATAACAACAAGGAACATAACAAAGCCAATTTAACATATTAGCTAAATACATTTTTACAAGGTATAGACAGTAACGTTTATATCGGGCACAAAAAAAAGAAAAATTAATATCAAAACAGTTGTTAGTCAAACACTCCAATGATAACTTTGAAGCGAAATGCACTGGTTTACTCATTTTAGAAAAAGTAAATAATTTATGTTTCATTAGAATATTGTTTGAATAAACCAAAATAAGAATGAAAATCAAGGTCAACTTCTGCGCCTTGTAAAGACGTTAATTGTCACAAATGATTTATCTCGTATTTCAAATATAGATTATTACAATTCGATTTCTATCGATTTTCATCACCGATACAGTGAAAAACCATTTCTTCTTCTTATTGGCCGTCAGTATTGAAACATATTGAAATGACTGTAAATACGCTGTGTTGAGCTCACAATTAGCTAACAAAATCGCTTTCGAACTAAAGCTTTCAATAATGTTGAACTAAGGTACTGGTGCTTTAACGTACACTTTTTTATACTATTATACCCCTTTTTAGAGACGAACTGCCAGACTGGTTATTTCAAGAGACCGCTATTGAGAAATGAATGCCAAGAGTATTTTCATTCCGTTACGATATTTAACCTGTTGTTTTTTGGGGTTTATATATATATATATTATATATATATATATATATATATATATATATATATATTATTATATATATATATATTACTATATATATAATTATATATCTATTATATATTAATATGTAATATATTATATATATATATATTATATATATATAATATATCTCTATTCTATATAATATTCTCTATATTATATATATATATTAATCTATATTATATATATACATATATATATCTATAATATATATATATATATATATAGTATATATATCTATATATATCTATTATATTTTATATATATACTATCTATATATTATTCTATATATATATATCTATATAATATATATAGTTATATCTCTATATATATATCTTTATATATATCTATCTATAATATATAGCTGATATATATATATATATAATATATATATATATTATATATATATATATATTATATATATATATCTATAATATATCTATGATAATATTATATTAGATATATTATATATATAGGATATTATATAAATATATTATATATATATATATACTATAAATAAGAATAAGAGTTATCTCAAATGTGTCTAGCCCTCTTTGATCTTCCTGTGCCTCCAATAGTGCGATGAAAAAATATATTCACTGATGTCCATACCAAAAAACTGATTTATTTCTAGTTACTCAAGATGGGGGTAATTATTTCTATTACTCAAGATGGGGGTAAATTACCTTATAAGTTTCAGCAATTACGATTTAAAGGGTTATACGTTTTGATTTGCTCAAACACATTTCGATTCATTTGGCAACTGAAAGACGTGATGCACGGGGTTGTTGGAATAGCA